>PTEX01000284.1:489603-833711 GCA_003342815.1 Eudromia elegans
GCCAAGGAAGGAGTCTCCACTAGCTATCTGGCCACCTCTCCCATTCTCCACAGCCTTTCAAAGATGTTGGAGAGTGACGTAGCAATAACATCCACAAGCTCTCTCGCAGCACTACTGGGTAAATCCTGTTTGGGCCCGTCAATTTGTGGATGTCAAAGGTACCTGTTCCAGTCAAGGATGCCTGAAGCCTGGAGAAGGAAAAAGGCATCATGAGAGAACTAATGAAGGCTCTCGTGATCAAGTTCCAGCCGCCCTAGCTAGAAAGAGAGGCATATTGGGTGCCCAGCTCAAATGCCCTTGTGTGAACGCACACAGGTTGGGGAATAAACAAGGGGAATTGGAGATGTGTGTGCGATTGCAGGGCCATATCTGATTGCAATTACTGAGACGTGGTGGGACAGCTCTCATGACTGGGATGTGGCCATGGAGGGCTTTTTGCTGTTTAGGAAGGACAGGCCAGGAAGGCGAGTTGGCARAGTTGCTCTTTTTCGTGAGATTGCAGCTGGAATGTATGGAGAAGAGCATAGCATGGGGTGGACAAAGGAYGAATCAAGATTTGTGTCTTGGGTGAGGATTAAAGGRMAGGCCAACAGCCACAACACTGTGACCTCCTAACCAGAAAGAGGAAGTGGATGAGGGCCTCTACACACAGCTGCAAGTAGCCTCTCTATCCCAGACTCTGGTCCTTATGGGGGACTTCAACCTCCCTGATGTCTGCTGGGATAATCACACACAGCTGGGAGCAGATAGTCTAGGAGGTTCCTGCAGAACATTGCAGATAGATAACTTCTTGATGCAGATGGTTGATGACCCAGTGAGGAGAGGGGCACTKCTAGACTTTTTGCTAATGAACAGAGATGGTCTAGTGGGAAATGTGAGGTTTGGAGACAGTCGTGGCTGCAGTGACCATGAGATGTTGGAATTGATGATGCTGCAAGGAGGAAGCTGTACAAGATGTTTCACTGCAACCGTAGAATTCAAGAGAGCCGTCCTTGACTTCTTCAAGGACTGCCTTGGAGAAATCCCCTGGGGSCCAGGGTCCTAGAAGGAAAGGGGGTCCAGCGGTGTTGGCTAATATTCATGAACTCCTTCCTCCAAGCTCAGGATCAGTGCACTCCTACAAGAAAGAAGGCAAACAAAGCGGGCAGGGGACCTGCATGGACGGGCAAGAGCTGCTGGGTAWACTTGGTGAGAAAAAGAGCACGTGCATAATGTRGAAGAAGGGACAGAGCACCTGGGAAGAATATAGGGACATTGTCAGAGAATGCAGGGATGCAATGAGGAAGGCCAAGGCCCCTTTGGAATTAGAGTTAGCAAGAGATGTCAGGGAAAACAGGAAGGGCTTCCAAAAATCCATAAGCATCAAGAGGAGGACTGGGGAAATTGTTGGTCTGCCGCTGAATGGGGGGGTGCCTTGGTGCTGGAGGATGCAGAAAAGGCAGAGTTACTAAATGCCGCCTTTGCTTCTGTCTTCAYTTCTAAGGCTACTGCCCATGAACTACAGAGCCTGGACACAAGAGAGATAAGTAGGAGAGAGGAAGACTTTCCACTGGTYGAGGAGGATTAGGTTAGGGATTATTTATGCAAAATGGACACAAAAATCTATGGGCCTGGGTGGGGTGCACCGAAGAGTGCTGAGGAATATGGCGAGAGTTATTGTTCAGCCATGTCAGTGGTGGTGGGAACCTTCTGCTTGTCTTGCTGGGCTGCCCTTGGTACCTCAGCAAGGTGGACACAGTGAACCACAAGTTGAGCATTAGATCTATCCTTGTGTGTTCAAGTTTCCWACCAATGTGAAGTGAGTTTTTTTAGCTAAACGAGCTAGTTTTCTGGCAAGTGAAATGCTATCGTTTCCAATTTGACCCTCAGTGATTTATAGTAATTCAAGCCTGCCAGCTCTAAGAACAATATCCACTATGGGTTTTTGTGAGAGAGAGTCTGCAATGTGTAGGGACCATCAGTAATGCTGCTGAAGGGCGGCCTTGCAAATCCTCCCTCCTCTAGAACCAGGTGCTTTAGCTCTCCCTTGCTTCCTTTCACCACACGGAATGGGCAAAATGACTCAAGAATGGTATTACAGGCAATCTCTGTCTCTTGTGAGACATCTGCTGTTTTCACATGTACAGTGACAGTGTTTCTTAGGTCATCAAAAGGAAGTAACATGAAATCAAACAACTGCTAGAACTCATCTTGAAACATCAGAGATCCCAACATTTTCTGGCACACGTTATTTTGTACACTGAGTCATCCATCAAAATGTCATCTTCTGATGACCTTCATATTCTTTCATCTCTAACGAAARTTAAAGGAAGAAAACTGGCCATACAGACTTCAATACTTCTTTAGGATAACCCTCAAAAAACTTAAGTAGACTTGTAAAGCGCTTTACTATAAAAATGACAGTATCAATATTTATAGGAACTGGGAGGAGTATTACGCTGGACTTGGGCATTTCTTAAGTATGGGACATCCTGAATTCTGTAGGTGTGAACTAAAACACATCYTCTYTCTTTCTAGATACACTCATGAGCTTGCCTAGTTAGTTAGRTATTTGATAAGTCCTGACTTTTAAAAATAGGAACTTGAGTTGTTATGGGTGAAAGTTGTTGGCAGTCTCCCAGACTAAAACACCCATAGTCATYTACAACATGAGGCTGTGGGAAGTGGCTGCCTTGAGTATCCTTGATGATTGGTCCAAGGTCTTACATTCAAAACACCTGATGTACATTTAAAAGTCAGGTGTCCTGGTAGGCACCTGGGTATCATTTTGTTTGTTTGATTGATTGTTTGTGGTTTTTTTGGACTTCTCTAGTCTTGGCACTTGTAATCGCACTCCAGTTGTGTTTACTTGGAGAAGAAAGAAGCTCTGTYAGTCTCTGCTTTTCTAAGTGGTTCACAGGAAATGATCAGTCCAACTATTTTTGCAGTACAYGTCATTGGATGACTTGCACTGTATATTAAAGAGGAATAAACTACATAAACTAATAGGGATTGGTTTTCCTGCCTATAAAAACATTAGAGGCAAACTTTAAAATAAACATCTGTGAGATTTACTGGCCTTCCTACTTACTCTACGGGCCCCTTGATAGATGCTAACTAAGCAGGATAAWGGATAAAGGAAAGAGTATGGTTGCAGAGTTCTGGCTCAATATGTTGATTCACAACTGAGTGGCTATGATGGTCTGTGTGCTCTTAGACCAAGTGCAGCTACAAGAGGAAAGTTCAGAAAAAGAAGCTAAGCTTGTGAAATTTACTTCAAAATTGGGAGAGCTAAACAGATGCAAGGCCAGGAATAGCAGCTTCATTGACTGCTAGTATATTATCTTCCTTTAAGCTCAGCACATTTAATTATGTGCTTATGTTCTTCTACTCCCCTTTTTAATATTGCTCTCCATGGGAGAAGGAAGATGAGCTTTGCAGGCAGTTAGGAAGCAGCTATTCGCATAAGGATCTTCTCTGGGTGTAGTTCCTAATGAGTGGGGTTAAAATTTGCCTTGTAGGATAGTTGATTCTTATMAAAAATGAGAACTCCATGCTTGATCACATGTATACTGCAACAAACACCAGTTCTTCTTATGTAGTCTTAAAAATGTGTGTATATTAATATCTATTTCTTTGTTACAATAGGTTCTGCCTGGCATACTGCAGAAGCATTGCTGTATTTTACCTGACAGGAATACAGGTAAGCTTTTGTTTATAWGCAGTTTGTTTGTAATACGATTAATTGCAAATGCGAAACTAAATGGAATAGTCTTGTTTGTTATTTATAGTCACTGAAGTTATTTTCGAGAAAGTGAAAACTTGGTTTCTTGTTAAAATGTTTGGCTTTCATGTGCAGATTTTGTATTCAGTAATATTTCAGGAGTTACTGCTTTTGTAGAGACTCAGAGAGTATACAGAGAGGTTTTGTAGMAATCAGTTTTTGCTTATAAAGGTGTTTGTATGAACCCTTTGAACTGTCTGTAGTGTTAGTTATAAAGGTGTGTTTTTGACAAGGAGAGAGATTTAAAAGAGGAGTCTATTTTCAGTTTGGTCTTCATGATTCTCAAAAGTTCTAGGCAGTAAGTCTTACCTGTATCTGACTGCAAATATTTGCTTTACACTTATTTCCCCAAGAGTAGGGGAGTAGAATCTAGCTCACTTGAAGAGACTCGTTACGGATGCCTTGTACTGTGCAGGAGACTTAGAGCAGTAAGTTTGTGATCTGAGGTAGTCAATTGAAGAGAACGAGAACAGGAGAAAGAAATGATGATTTAAATTCACATTATTTAATTAYAGGAGAAACAATCTCTTTTTTTTGAAGAAGTTTTAAAATCCTTTTTAGAATGTTGTGAATTTAATGTTTGCGTATGGAATTGTGAGCATGATTTATTAAGCTAATTTCAGAGCAGAAGGAATAATACTTTTTTTTTAATATATATGTTTAACAGCATATATATGAATGCTTGCCTCTCTTAAGATTTCATTCGTGCTTTCTCCAAGTAGCTACAAATTGAAACAAAGCAGTTTGTTTCGTGACTTGTTATTGCTAAAATTTCAGGTACAATTTGCACTGGGCATAATTGCATAGTGAAAATGACCACCGTGTTGAACTGTTGTGTGACTTGTGGTTAACTACAATGGCTCAAAGGAAAGTTTAAATCTCATTTCCATTTTCATCTGTGAARATAAGAGGAGTACATTATAGTATGGGAGATAATAATATGCTGCTTCTAGAAAGGCTTTGAAAGTTTGTAATTGCTGAACAGATTGTAGATGGACTTTGGCTTTTTTATTTTTTCAAATTTTTCCTGAAAGCTGTACTTAAGAACCACTATATAATAGATAAGTCTGTTCCTGCAAATCTGTAATCTATAATCTGTGTCTGATATATTTTTTTGTTKTTGTTTTATCTGTAATACAAGWATTTGATCCAGGTTTTGTCAGTGGCAAAACTCCTCTTGACTTGTATCTAAGTGTACCAACCAGATGTCAAAGTCAGTGTTATCTAAAGTGATTGCCTGGAGCTGGGCAGTTAGAATCAGACCATTTATCTAAGCAGAGTGAAATATGCGTTTATAATCAATAGTTAAGAAGATGCTTATCTAAACTACCAAATTCCTGTCACCTTCAGAAGTGCCTGCATTCAAACTTAAGAAGAGGGAGAAAGAGCTTGTTAGTGTAAGATTGGGTTTGGAGGAAAATGACCTAAGCCATTTAAGGAGGAAGGCTGGTGGGGTTTTTTTTCAGTATGTAAAAATTGCTGTACATTTCAAGCGCGCTTAAAAATGAAAATAGCTATAATTCTATTGTCACATATAATTCTATGTGACTTCCAGGAAAACAATTTTTCATGCGTGCCCATTAGGAAGCTTAGAATTGCCAGCAGGTGGCAAACTAAATAATGCAGGTGTTACATTTTCCACATTTGTGGCATATAAATACTTGGTGGCAAGGAGAAGAATAAAAGGTCARACAGAAGGTGGGAGATTTTTCCATTGCTCTTGAGATGGAAAAACATTGCCTGGCTTTCTAGCAGGTTACAGATGTGCTTGCTGGAGTCCTGTATGAGCGCATCTCGGTGAAGCCGTCGCACTGAGCTGTGTGTTCACTCAGTTGCAAGCCCTTGTGCTGGCGTTGTGGGTGCAGAGACCGTCAGCCTGCTCCCCTGTGCCCTGCAGCAGCAATCTGCCAGGAATAACCCTGACTTTCCYGTGCTGCAGCAGGAGTTAGTTTGCAGCCCTGAAAGGAAGGGAGCAGTTGCCTTCCTGTGCTGTTCACCCTTTTGTGTGGAGCCTGACGTGGTGATTTACGACCTGTACATCCACTGTTTTCTCCTTCCTATCCCTATCTCTCACCTGTTTGTGCTTTAATGGGATAGCAGTGGGTTGGAACTGCTTTGCAGAGCAGAATTTATGTGTCTGGGAGGCTGAATCTGACTTAGTAGACAGAGGTGAACCATTTTCTGGTATGATTATATTTGAATAGACTAGTCTGATGATCTAGTACTAATAGTCTAATAGACTCTTCTTCAGCAGAGATTAACTAAATACATGTAATTCTGAAACTTTATATTTGCATGTGAACATGTGCATCATATATGATCATGTCCAGCCCTATTCTCATGAAGAAACAGAGAAAAAGTGGCCTAATTGCATGCTCGAAATCTGCATTTGTGTTCAGCCACGGATACTTGGAGGGATTTAGGATTGTGTAGACTTAGGTGTTTTTCCTACAGAAATGGGAGCAGGGGAATGAGGGAAGAAGCATGAAATTAGACCTTCAAACCCATTAAAAAGTGACATAAATGCTGTGGGGTCCAGGTCTAGAAACACAGCAGTAGCTTCCCACATGTTTATATCTACACGGCAATTCAGAAGTGTGTGCATACAGATACAAATCTCATAGAAAAAAAACAGTGAATGCTGCAAGTTGGTTGCTTTCAGTAAGTTTTTCTTATTGATGTTTCATTTCTTGAGATTTATTTTTGGTTTCTCCTTAATCATATTTTTATTAATAAATTCAAAGTGCWGAGAGTATTGACTAGTATAATGTATGTTTGTTACTGCGTTATACTTGTATCCAGAACCTGTCTTTGTCACATTCCCCACACTTCAAGACAAAAGGTTCTGGAGCAGAAACTTTTATTTTGTAGCTGTCTTTTACATTCCACAACCACCATTTAATAGCTATGTTGATGTTCCTTATTGCTTTCTTCTCATCTCCTATAAGTTAACCAGCCAGCAATAACTGGGGTGAATTAGCAGTTATAAAGTTAATGGAAAGAAAAACAGTTACATGCTCTGTACAGGTATCACTAACAAGATTGCAAAGGGAAACAGTGCAAAGGTGCTAATGACGTAGTGGGGAGCAGATTTCTCATTTCCTTGAATTATATCCCTCTCTCTCAAGCTCCATCTGGGAGTAATAACCCACTCCTTCTGAGAGACACCCACTATGCTGTAAGTACATGTGTAGATTTTTCCCAACATCAATCCATCCTCTACCTTCAGGAACCCTTTAGCTAAGTCAGAAGTCTTTCGCTTTTATTTATTTATTTCTCCTCCAGTGTGATTTTTACAAACAGTAGCAACATACTGATGCTGTCCTCTGTGTAGCCTTCTGCAAGGTTTGCAGTTATGATAATGCTTTAATGAAATCTTTACACAATATTTGCTTCTACTCTGTAAATAAAGGTAGTATATCCAGATCTGCTTGTCAACCCTTTAATACAACATTGGCATTCCTTTTAATATATACGTGTGTGTATATAAGTGTTTGTGTATGTGTGTATGCATGTATGGACRCACACACACATCTCCCGAAAAAACGTAGCAATACAGCTTTGAAACAAAGTCAGTTTAGAAAAGGTCAGCCAGAAGAGTCAGGTAGTGGTTCTTAATATGTGTGGGATTTTTTTTTTTTTTTCCCAGCCTTGCTTTACATGGTTAGAGCTCTCTGGGTGGTATATGTGAGTTGCTTTAGCTGTAGAAAATAATGGAGAACAGAGAATATATGTGAAAGTGTATGCTTTTGTGTATGCTATGTTTAAGAAGGCTTAGAGGACATAAGTAGATTCTGTGGGGTTTGAGTCCTGTTTACACCAGAGCGCCCTGTATACTGATCCAGCAAAGGAAATGATCCTCAAAGGAAATAAAATTGTATTTGGTGTAGTATAGAATGACTTATCAGTAGGAATCATTATTGGAATATGCTCTATGGATTTTCTACTATTGTTATCTTTTCCCAACATATTAATGAGTTTAATATGTTTTGGACTGCTGAATTTGGGGTTATTCTTTCCATTACAGATCCCTCAAAAGGAAAGAGTCAATAGTCACTAAATGGTTAATGGTCTGATTTGTTCTCTGGWGTTTTAAGCTTGGATTTCCTCTCTGATGGTGAAGTAGAAAATAGATTCAGTACAGTGTACCTACATGAACTTGGCTGATTTGATTCTGATAATATCTCTGTTAAAGTTCAAAGAACACTCTTGTGAAAAATGGGTTTATTCTGCCACATGTTTTTTCTTCATCATCCATTTTCAGGTCAGCTCTTATGTGCTGATATTGAACTTGCACAAGACACTGAATCCCTTGTTTTATATATATATATATTTTGTCTACTGTATTAGCTAAAATTACATTGGTTACAATTTGTCTGAATGCTCTATTCTCTGCAAAGAATGGATAACATCTATTTGAAAGTCTGGTAATTGGTTTAGGTACAAATAAGGAGTTTAATAATAACCAGTCTTGTTTGGGTAAAGTATTGCCCAAGACAGTAATGCTTTACCCTTCTCTTGTTTGCTTTTATTCCGGTTGCTAGAAGAACAAATATTGGACAGGAGAATAATCTAAGATGATATTAAAAAGAATTCCTCTATGAAGCTTTACTAAATTGGGTAAAGAACTGAAATTATCTCTCCCATACCACACTTCCCCCTAGCCACACTATCTACAGTTGGGTTGCTTTAGCTACTTTTAAAATAACGGGAGTATGGATTAGTGCTCAAAAGCAGTGTGGTTTATAACTAACAATTATGTTACTAGTTGCTAGTTATTTATGTGTATATAGATTTGATTTCTTTCTTTATTCAAGGATAATGCCTGTTTATAAAAAGAGCCATTCTGATCTCAAAACACATGTGTCCCAACTGTACAGCAGCCAGTTTGATTTCTCAGAAAGAGTAACATGGTAGTGTTTAGAACCTAAAGTTCTCATTAAAAAATCACTMTTTTTTTGCATCTGATCAGTTTGAAATATTTTATTAATCATGATGGATGTGCCAGTGAGACAAAACAATTTTATTTCTCCATTTTACAGGAAAGAGAATGAGACTATATGCTAGTGCAATACAAGAATATTCACCATGGTTATGTATAATCCTATTTAGAAGCCCTTTGCTTAACTTCAGACTGTCCTTTTACTTTTAAAATGTAGCTATAGATTTTAGATAGTTCCTGCAGACTTCACCTGCTGTCTGCTTGCCGAGTTCAACATGAGCGTGCTCATTCAGATGCTCAGCTGCAGACTGCCTGCTGGTACTTTCCAGCCCTGTTTCCATAGAAATGGGAATTAGAGGAGTGAAAATAAAGCAAGGGTAAGTATTTTCTTAATCTTCTGCTTAATCCGGAAGTTCTCATACCTTGGTATCACGGTTGTTTTGCTTTTAGCTGGCTAGTCATATAGAGCTAGGTTTTGCTTGAAAGAAAAAAATGGATTATTTTTTTTCCTGGCAGTCGAGATGCTTTGAACAGTACTTGTTAATGGAACTCTGTAGAGGTTTATGGGCTCACCAAGAAAGTGTGAAGGAGGGAGAATGGAACTGGATTGTGCAGGGATAAACTGAGGCAAGGTTGAGGCAGTATCAAACAGTGGAACTGATGGCTGTGACAAAACTTGTCAAATGTTGCTTGCATTCTGAAAACCATTGACAGTAATTAATTGGTAAATAGTGGCATATTACCTCGCATGAGTAGAAAAAAATCAGAGAAAGACTAATTTAAATGCTTAGGTTGAATTTGAAGCAGAAAATGTCATCTAATGTGTTCCAAAGTTACTGTAGGTTTCTCTTTTTCCCTGGAGATTGCTGCTTTCTCCTCTCTTCCCTTCTCTGCTACTGAATCCACCACACGAGCAAAGGCAGGGTTGTGCAGACATCAGCTATGCAGCTGTGAGCATGGGGATGTAAACTCTAGTTATTGCAGGCATCATACTCCCATGAAGAATGGGAAGGGTCCAGGCCCGTGTCATGCCGTACCCTGTGATAGGATCAGCTATACCTACATCTTTCTTCATGGATATTTTACCCTATCCAGGCCTTTTATTCAGCTTCACTGATGTTCTGCTGTTATTCCACTTTTACATGGCCTGAATTTTCCATGCTGCAAATTAAACTCATTACCTGCTGCAGACAGTAGGTGCATTCCTTTTCCCAGCATCTTGGAGATACCCTTTGTATGTCTGAAGATGGTTTTCCTTTCTTCCTTCCTCATCTAGGCTAAGCAATTCCATTTCTCTGCTTTTTTATGATATAGTAGCATACATCTTGACCTGGATTTGTTTAAAACAGAATACAGGGTGTAGCAGGAATTAAACTACAAGCATTTCTCTGGACATATCATGATATTTGATCAGCTAATATCCAGATGTCTCATGTTGCAGTTTTGATACTGCATAAACTCTCAAACTCACATGTACTTTAGTTTGTAACCTTTCTTCTAGAAGACTTGGATGACCAGATATAGATATAGAATGTGGATATAGATGAAGTGTTGGGGTGGGAGGGGGCTGGTTTGCTTTTTTACAGGGGGAGGAGGAAGGCGGTACTGGAGGTTGAGTAGGAGCCCAGTTCTGTAATGGTGATCTGAGAGTACGAATGAATAAGATTATTTCACATTGTAATGATACTGAAGTCTTTTATTTTAATATTCCTGAGTGGGTGTGTTTCCACTTCTTGATTTCCTGATTCTGTCTTGCCCACCATACCAACCCACAAGGTGAATATAGGATCATTACCCAAACTTCGCACAGTCCTTTCCGCTTGTTTTTCTAGTATCAGCCTCAGGTCAGCAGCACATGGAGCAGAGCCATGGTGGGACTAAGGCATTAGTTAGCTCCACTTTCTCTCAGTGATTCAGCCCCCAGATAAGGAGCAATTGGTGAGCGCTGAAACACAGACAGTTTGCAGGGACATTAGGAGTGAACCAGCAGGCTGTGTAAGAAGTCATTTTTTATCATCAKTTTTCATCCTTTGGGTCTTTTTGCACTTGTTAGCACTGCTGCATGTCTAGCAGGAGCTAAGGACCTCCTCACCTCTAAGCTAGCCAAAAGACAACCTGCTCTAAATCCACTGATTTAGATTTCTTACCCAGSCTGATGCTGGGGCCTTTGCACAGTACCCTAGCTGGGTAGCAAGCGTGGTCCAAACTACTTTCTGGTGCTCTGGATCCTTTGCTGTGATCAGATCCTCCGGATAGACAGCTTTTCTCACTCACTGCTATTATGAGAAGCCGTGGTTGTATTTCACCAAAAATTATGTAGTTTTAAAAACAAAACCATGCAAAAGAATGCACGGGAGTTTAGATTTTGGTTAAATGTTGCAAGATCAATACGACACCTTTCCCTAAAAGAGGAGTGCTGACTGCCCCCTGTGCTTTTGGAACCAGATACAAAACACTAACTATAAATAATGATTTTCATGATGCTTGCATGTTTGCATGTGCCTTGGCCCRTAAGTGTTGGAGCAGGGCATGAAGACACTCTAATAACTCAGTGCAGTTTAATTCCAGGGGCAGGAGTGTGCACGAGTACATGTGTTTGCAGTTTCTTGGTCTAACGTAACAAGAGCCCTGGTGGCTGAAGGTGTGTAGGGAGGAAATTCCCTCCAGAAAACATCATCCCTTGCAAGAAAATACACTTGACCTTTATTTCTGAAATGTTTTATAAAGCGTTCCCAGTGTGTACAGCTAAACTATGGAAGGAAGAAATAACAAATGAACAGCACTGACAGCACAAGCACTGTGCAACTCTGGTAATTCTGGTCATGGTAGTAATGTTACTAAGTATTGCTAAATGAAACCACTCTATAGAATGACTGATTTCTGTATGACAGAGTTCAGGATTTTTGTTTTTCAGTGTTTCATTTATTTGTGAAATGGTTGCCTAGGCGGTATATAAATCATGTGGACTGAGGGGGAGTGTATGTATGTGTGAATGTACTATGCACAGCCATTCTCTTGAGGGGGAATGTAGCCTTGAAGTCCACTGCCAGAATGTATGACTTGCCAACACAATGCAGTGTGTGGGTAGAGTTAAAGTGCATGTAATTGAGCAGAGAAATCAAAAGATAGAAATTTCTACTCAACACAGCCAATAAGACAAAATGCGTTTTTGAACAAGATAAAATGTTGGTACTGTTTTGTAGAACAGCTACCAATTAATAGAAAGCACAGAGAGCTCATGAGCATCTCAGAGGAATATAGCAGTAATACCAGATTCATCGATTTCACATGGATACAGTGGGTCATAGTGGAGGACCTGCCTTTGATTACAAACCAAAGTATACTATTCCCTCACCTTTGCAGGTCTTGGGAATGCCTGCAAGAAATGTCTTCACGCTCTGTTTCAGTAATGTGTGGCCTTGCTCTAGATGTCTGGAAAGGTTTTTTGTCCAGTAGTTGTTAACTATGCCTAATTCAGTTGTGCTAATCATATAAATAATGGATATGGTCGTTATTTTTATTTGCTGATTTCTTAACATCTTGGTTATATTCTTTCTTTTTTCTTTTGTGAGTGTAACTTTTTTTTCGTAACATGTAATTCAATTGTTCAAATAGATTGTAATGCTAACTARTCATTTCTAACTTTTTTAAAAATAGCTAACTCAAGAAAATCATATTTGTTTGTCAGCACCCCACCACTAATTTTTAGGATTTGTAGAAGAGCATGGGGAATCTGGGTCTGTATCTAAGATATTCAGTGTCAGATAGCTTTTATTTTTGTAAGATGCCTAAGCATGGCTCTAAGGAGTGCTGCTTAATTTGCAATAGTCTGATGCRTGTTTTGGACTCGTATTTAACATGTTAGGATTGAGGAGCAGATTAGAAATGATGTAATATACAAACCTCCTCATGCCGTAAAGACATGAGATCCATCTAATTTTCTTCTAATGCTGCCTTTTCTAGAAAAAAAAATGCCACTTCCCTATAGTAGCTGTGGAGAATTCCAGACATTCAGTTTTTTTCTTTCAGCTTTATTAATGTGCAATTTTTCCTGTCCTTCTTATTTCTTGTATTACTCAGAGGTGTTTTTAAGAGAGAGAGAGTACTGAAACATGCTTCTTGTTACCAAAATATACGAGCTGTCCATTCTCTGTATTTAAAGATAAACTACAAAGATATTCCAATAAGCTTAAAATGTGTTTTTCTGTGCTAGAGTGATTTTTATTTGTAGCAATGCTGCGTGACATGGTTCTGCTGTCTTTTGGGATACTGTAACATTGCCAACACTATAAATAATAGCTGCTAATGTCTACAATCATGCACAACAGGCAGTAATTTATCTGCTTGTCTCTCTGTCATGATGGGAAATATCAAACGTTTCTTCACCAATACTGCATAAGATCACCCAGGTTTATGGTAGTTACTGCAGAAGTGTATTAGCAGGGGTGGTGTTGCACTCTGTGAACCTGTAGTTAAAACTGGGCAAACACTTCCACGTGTGTGATCGAGTTTTCTCAGTATGCCCAGGTCACGTTATCTGACGTATCCCAAAGAAAGTCTCCCATGCTGCTGGAGCAGGGGAATGATGCTCTTGAGCAACRAGGACAAGCAGGTAGAGAGCTCCGTGAATATAGTTCTACAGAGCTAGGTGCCCATTGGCACTTGCAGATGACATCAGTCCCATTGAAATAGGTTAGATGGCTGGATTGGTGTGGTTAAACACCCAAGTCAACAAGTGTGAGTTTTTCATTGGCTAAGGGCGCTGTGAAGAGTGGAGAAATAAGGACCCTCCAAGACTGCTTTACCCTTTTCAGACACCTCTTAAAATCAGGGAGGAAGCCATAGGGAGGAGTGCGGTACCATAGAAACTGCGCGAAACAGACTGTGCTCATCTGACAGCAAACCCTGGGGATGAATCATCTGAAGATTTTTTTAGTGGTGTGCAAAGGAAACCTAAACTTACCAAGGGATAATGATGGTGTGACAAAAAACCATGGGTGCGCTTGCAAGCTCTCGGGTGTTATGTAACTGCTTCTTGGGTGCCCTTTATAAACGGAGGGCTGCTCCTTTGTACTATGCCTTAAACTTCTTATGAGGCAGGAGCCTCCGTCCTGAACATGGGCAGAACAATGTCGGAGGCTTCAGCTGACACAGCTCCGATTCATGAACCACCTTCACAAATATATTTGGAAATTGTGAGTCACAGAAACCAGCCCACAAGGCAGAAGAAATTACATCATGCTTAAGCTGTAGGTGATTATAAGTGTAAGGGATAAGATATGGCATAAACTTCAGAGAAAAAGGGAAGTAGATTTTCAAAATGCTTCAGTACATTCTTCTACCCTACTTGTTTGGATGGCACCTYGAGGGAGCTGTATGGAATTGAAAAACCTGCAGAGGAAGAACTGAGAGATTTGGACTGAAAACAAGGGGTTTCCATAGTTTATTAATATGTGTTAAAAGAAGTGCTTTCATGGTACCATAAAGAGTTAGAGGTAGCACAGTCATGAACACCTCTGCATTGGACCTGCAATCCAGATTTAATATACCTGAACATAAATCTGGCTGATATTTTGCAAAACTACTAATATGTTTTWTAATGATTCTTTATAAAAGATCATTAGAATTTGTTGCCCAGTGCTGAAATTTTCAAACTCTTATCCTGTTCCCATGGAAACTGCAATAGTAAGAAAGTACAGTAAACAAACACGCTGCATTATAAGTCTCCACTTGTGTAGGGTATTCATTTTATTAATATCTATCAAAATTATTTTGGTGACAAATGGTGTTTGACCATCTTAACAGAATGCGTCTTTTTCCTTTTTACCTTTAATGTCAGAGTTTTGCTTCTCTTCCTATTCATCTTCCTRAACCAATGGTGAGGTAGTATGTGACAGCACTCAACACAGAACTGCCACTAGTATGTGCTTGGCTCAGAGCGGTGCGTGCTTACTAACATTTATAAAGTGCTTCAGAAATGGGAAAACCGTGAAATATAGACATACAATTATTGTAGATAATGCAGAATCCCAAAMCTTCATTCATGTGGGACTCTTTGGAACCCACTGGTTGTGGTGTGGCCTGTCAGGGGCAAGGCTGAAGAGGCAGAGCCTTCTGTTCGGGAGTGATGGATAGACTTTGCATGAAACCAAGTGTATCTCACAAAGCCATGGGAGATGCACAGTTGCAGTCCCTGAAGTATTTTGGGCAGCAGTGACAGCGCTATTCTCTTTTTGCAGACTACATGGAACTTCTTGAGTGGTTTATGGATAAGGCTGGCTGCTCGAGAGGCACTTTGCAAGTGGGAAAGGGTTGGGAGGTGGGTATTCAAAATGTTTGGGACTTAATGGGTATGGTGACAAGATTGCAGCACTCAGGGAACTGGAATTATTTCTTCCATTGTATTGCAGGATGGCAACAAGGTCATCATATTAGTATTTAATATTACTTCCATTTGAAATTCTCTACAGCAGCTTATAGAAGAGTGTTATACAAAAAATGAGATATTTCTTTGCTATGGATAATTTGTGATGCTTTTTTTGGTGAAGAACTGCTGTGCTAAGTGTTTGACAAAATCATTTGATAAAATTATTTTGTGGCAGATGCTTTTAAAAATACCCTAGAGAGATTGATGGGGTAGGGGCAGGTGAGGAAAATATTGATCTTTTCCTTAGAAACAAACCGCAGCTTGGAGGCTTCCTGCTCCTCTTTTGTGGGGAAAGGGGAGGAAAATGAATCCTCCAGTTTGTGATTTTCTCTTTTCAGATTAATTTAGCCATGTTCTGCATATCAGTGATGCTACTGATAAGAAATACCCAATTCAGAAACTTTCAGGGTGTTGGATACAACGGTGAGAAAGAGGGCTTCTCAGAGGCACAGAATGCCTAGATGTCCAATAAGAAATTTTGAATCATTGTGTTTACTTCAAAAATTCAATTCATTCATAATTTGAATTGAGCTTAAAATACCTACTCCTGACCACACAAGTGTGAATGTCTTAGGAATTTCTTCCAAATGGGATTGCCATCCAATTTTACGGGAACACTTAAGACACATTGCAGCACTAGCTTTTAGAAAGACTGACTCTATGAGGAGCATCTCAGCTTCTTCACAGCTGATGAACAAAATGTGCTAATGAAGGTATATTGATTTACATAGGTTGAGAAAATGGTTTTGAAGCAGATAGATCTTTCTTCTTTATTATTTTCTTTGTTGTTTCTTGATGGGATTTTTAAAACCTTGAAAATGACTCCCTTTCCTTTTCTTRTACTGACTTAAAATGAGTTGCATTGTACTTTTTTTTCTTTTTTATTTGGTGTTAYTTTGTGTTACTGTGTATTCCAATTCAATAAAAGGTAACTCTGACAGATATTAGATTGTTTGTCCTGCAGATTGGTTGGAGATTTGCCTGTATTAGAGAAAGGCAGGAATTGGCCTTAAGCTTGACTTCATCAAAATCTCAACCTTGTAACCACAAAGATACTATTCTGCTGGGAATTGTTACAGATGATAGTTGCTGGGCTGGGTTCGTGGTTTTCTCCTGGAGCTGTACTGTGACTTGTTTACTTAAATAATTTATAGATGGGGAGGCTTAGTAATTTCTCTTCTTTTGAAACTCTACTGTGTAAGTTGTTGTGGAAGACACACGTCTTTTCATTATTTTTATTTTGTTGAGTTGTAACTTAAAAGCATCACAGATCACAGATATATTCTCTGATGTTTTGTGGYATTCTTTTCTTTAGAGCCTTTCAGAACTCAGCATTGTCAGTAACTCCACTCTTCTCCCTTGCTGGTAGATCTTTTTTATCCTTTCTTTTTTGGAAGGGCTTCTTGGCAGCCTTCTCACTTTATTATCTATTTTGTTGATTATTGCTATTCCCAAAGGWTTTTTTTGCTATATAAATTCTACCACTTCTTTATTTTAATCTTATAATTTTGCACTTTGTAATTTACCCTTTATATTTTTTCAAGCATATAAGAAACGCTTGCTAGATTGATATTTTACTGTATTTACATTTTATTAATTTACTCTTTTGGGCTTGCACATTCTTATCTGTTTGACATTATGTAATTCTGGGCTGCAAAAATCTTTGAGCCTATAGTCATGCAAGTTATTGGCAAACCAATTTTCAGGAGACTACAGAGCATTCTTGACTCTCTCTGGTTTCTCTGCTTGGCATTCTAGAAGACATATGGTTTGCTAGAAAACTGATGTGATGTCTGTGATTATGTGTCTTGATTTTTTTTTTCCTTAGTGTTGAATCTTTTGACTACAGCTTTAAAAAAAAAAAAAAAAAAAAGACAGACATCATAAATATTTCTCTCACCTTTTAAGCAATCTGATGTTAGTTAAGGCTTAATCCTCATCATTCTAGGAGAATCTAGAATGTTCAAGTTCCAATGCATGTATTTGCTCCTTTCTTGCTGTTTTTTCTCTCTTATACTAAGCAGAAGTATAGAGCACTTGAACTCTTGGATTTAGTGTCTTCTGCCTTCTAAGTAGGATGGGATAGGAATACTGAAAGTCTGTTTTCTTTTATTGTTGCTTTTGCCTTTACATTCTGTTCTGTTACCAAAAAGCAAATGGCATAGGTCAATACAACAGACGCATAAAACCAATGTTTCTTAAATGGTATCAGAAAAAAACATAAGAAGGAAGGCTTAGTTTCAAAGCTGTTTTAAGAAGCCAAATTTATTTTTGGTTAAGGATTGTCCCCCAGTTAAGAACAAACTAAGGCACAGTAATTTCATCATTATCAAACAAACATTTTCTTCTTTCTTCAATTCCTCTATCTCTTCATCTGTGATAACATTTTTTCTTAAAGAGTCTTCATTCTGTATGTCTCCTTACCTACACTATTTAGTTTATCCATCATATTAATTTAGAACTGATGTYTCCCCGAGGACAAGAAAAAATCTGGTGTATTCTTAAGCTGAGACTTGAAATTTTTAACATGAAAGCTTCATTTGTGTTAGAATAAAGGAAGCTGTGAGTTATTGACTTTGGGATGCACMGATAGTATTGGATGAGCAGCAGTCAATGAGTAAATGATAGACAAAAATCCGTTGGATGATTACTGTGGCCTTGAGTATTTCTGTATTTAATATTGACATATTTTTATAAAGCAGCTGCCACAACAGTGATGATCTTTGTTTGTATTACTTCAGTGTATTTAATTGAATATGTTCACATTCAAATTACATACGGAGAAGTAAATCTGTAGGAGTTTAATGACTTCGCTTTTATGTTATGCAAAATACACAAATTCAGTCAGCCATACTTTTGCAATGATGATTTTGAACATTAAGTATTTTATGCAAAGGAATTAGAGAGTGTATATGCCCATAGTAAAAGCTGCATAATTAATATATTTCTATCTAAATTTCTTCTTCAGCATATTTTTTAATATTGTATCATAATATGTATCATCTATAATAATGTCTATAAATATGAAAGAAATTCTCTAAAACTTGTGTCTGAAATGAATAATTAGAGAATCACGAGCAGCTATGAGAATGGCAAATTACACAGAGCGATGCTTTGTGCCATTTGCTTCTGTAAGCTCGACCCATTCTAGTAAAATTGTTTCAGTAAGAGGGAAACCAAAATTACCCAGTTGGAGCAAGAAAAGAGGGCCATCATGCTAGAGAAAATCAAAGACAAAATTCTTGGGAGTTGCAACTTTCTCCATTCTGTTGTGGTCACCAACTAGGTGGACATTTTGTTTTAAGATCAATCTGAGAGTTAAAGGGTAAATTAATATTAGAGTGTCTAAATAGAAGACTAATGAACAAGAATGGGGAGTGAGTTTAACCTTATAAATAGTTTCCTTGAATTTAGCTTAGAACATTAGAGGTGTGGGGGGGTCTTTTTTGTTGTTTGTTTGTTTGTTTGTTTGTTTTGTGATATTGGAAAAGACATGACTTTGCAGGAAAGAAGAGCTTTTACTTAAGAGCTGGGTAAAATTCCTCACAATAATACAGCTTGATCTTTAGCTATTCGGAAATGGGTTGTTGTTTCAGCTGAACTAGAGAATTAGCACTCCAGAAGGCATACAATCTACTGCAGGATTCTTTAAGAGTGGAACAAGATCCTGGAATGGCTGAGTATAAACCTATATTTTTCGGTGGAGCGGATGGTAAGCCACTTTCCCTTCCCATGGAGTGAATTCGTTGTCTCTAAGCAGCTCCTGCACCAGTCCGTTTGCTACTGTCATGCAACAGGAGTTTTGGGTTAACCCTCTTAGCTCAGAAAGGCAGACATTACCTGCCTCTCAAGATATGCAGCAAGATGATAACTATCCAAATGATTATCGTGTCAAACAACAGCTTCCTTAGCCTTTCTGCCCTTGACTTATTGGAAATTGCAGGTCAGATTGCTTATTAACGCACATCAGGTAAATCTAATGATGCTAGGTTTGCTGTTAACTTATTTACTTGCACAGCAGGGTGCATACACTTATTGGCTTTAATGTAATTGTTGCTTGTCAGTTTTGCTCTATTTACAAGCTATGTGATGGCTGTAGTGATGTAAGCATTAAACTCAAGAAGCACTGAATTGCTTTTCCCTTCATTATTCTATGAGCACTTTTTTTCATATTTATTTGCATGTAATTTTTCTGCAAATGCTTTGAACATCACAATTTTGGTGGTCAAGATTCAGATGCTACTGCCAAGAAGAAAACTACATAGATCTAAAGTGTTCTCCTTTAAAAGGGATCTTTTAAACCAGCAAGCTGGCCAGCATTCCTGTGTAAAATGTAGATGTTTGTGGAGAAATGGAGTATAAACTAGACTATTTAATGATCCTTTCTGGCTATTTGTAGGAATCGTGAGCTGTATGTGAATTGCTCTTGTGATATTTAAGGACTTCAGGAGTTCACCTCAAGTCTGCTAAATCTGAAAGGGCCTGGGCATCTTTTTATTTCTATTTATTTATTTATTTTTAATCAGGTTGTGATACCTGTACAATGCGGGCTGCATAGTCTCTTGAAAAATGCCTTTAAACTACTGGCCTGTTCCCAGCTGTCTGTAACTTCAGAGCTTGCAGCTTTCATCTTTATCTTATCATGGCTGATCTCTCTGCCTTTCAAGTAATGCTTGCAGAAGGGCACATTAGCTGTGAGGATGAGCAGCCTAAAAAGCAGGGTCACAGCCTGGTAGTTGTCCTGCCAAATGAATCTGGATGTTGAGTGTAATGTATGTAAATGTTGCTGAAGATGCATATGGTGAAGGTGATTTGCATGTGATTAAGAGCTGAGGCAGGTATCTCAAAACGTTAAAAAGCATTTCATGAGCAAAACAGAATGATATTTTTCCTGTTGCATGTGCAAATTTTGTCATTGTTGTAGTGGGAGTTATGCACATCTTTAAATACATTTTCTGGCTAAAGAAGTACTCAAGCTGTTGCTAAAGAGTCTAGATGAACTCAGGTTCAAAGTTACTTTGAAAAAAGAAAACACTAATTTATAACTATATTCTTAGTAAATAAGTGTATTATCTCCCAAGAGAGTAATTAAGCAATATTTGGAAACAAAAACAAGTACATCACAGTATCAACACACTTCAACTGTACTTCTGCCAAAAAAAAGTTAACTTTGCTAACTCAAAAGCATGTAAATTAATTWAATCAGATGTGATAGGAGAGGTATCTCTGTTAAATCACTTATTGCTTCCTTAGAAATGGAAGCAACAGTTCTACAAGCCTATCCCAGGGGTAATCCCTTTGACAAAATAAAGCTATACTGTTTTTCAGTGGGTTTCTAACAGTTTKTGAGCTTAATGGTCACTAAGTTACAAAAGTTCAGAATATCTGGTCATCAAATGGTTGTTTTGCCAAGCACATCCAGAGTAAAAACAAACAAACCAACCAACAAAAAAACAGTAATTCCAACAGTTTGCTGAATTAGAAAATTAATAATAATGTTCTTGTGTTTTAAGCATTTTATAAAATATTTCTCTTTTGTACAAATCTAAAGAAGAGCTTTACTRTAATTTCTTGTGAATTTCTTATCTGCTGTTTGATAGTGAGGCTACTTTTGATGGCTGGAACCATTGGCCAAGGCAGGTTGCACGTATCATGCACTGCAAAAAGATCACTCCAGTATTGATGCAATCCATGATCAGCCTCTTAATTGAATTTTATAATGYGAATGATAACACTCGCTTCAGAGAGTGGAAATTTTAAACTTTATTAAAAACTAAAAGCAATTACAGTGACTCAGGAAAAAAAACCCACAAATACAGTAATTGAAACTAGAAAAGACTGTAATGAGATTATAATGGTACAATAATAATAAAAACAAATAATAAGCAAAGGAAGATTATGCTATCAAATATGTAAAGCTCTAGAGACCAGCTGCTGAAAAGGAGGGCTGAGATAGCTGGGGAGTGTTTGGAGCCCTGATGGGGCAATAAGTGTGTGTGGGCTCTGCAGCCAAGACCCTCCAGCTGGCAGGAGACTGCGGCTTGGAGACTCTCCGTGCAGGCGTACGACAGTGCAGAACAAAGCAGCAACCCAGGGTAAAACTCATGCTTTTAACATGCATTAGTTGCCTATCAGGCTAATTAACCAGTCCCATTGCAAAGGTACAAGAACAGAGTGTACAGATGCTACCTCTCAACAGCCCTCCTCGAGTTTGCTGCCCTAAACTAGAACTGCAGTTTTAGATACCAGTGGAGATTTACTGCCAAGTGGACACTAAATGTTTTTTTGACAGCTACAGTTTCCTTTTTTTTTTTTTTTTTTTTTATTTCTCCTCAGGTCACATTTTCCAGTTTTACATCCAAATATAATGTTATACAGTATCCACTGAAAAAAGAAGCATTTTGATCTGATCCAGGATTACAGAACTTTAATCCATTTAACCAGGATTCTTATTTTTACAAGATCTGGCTATTTTTGTCCCTCACAACAGGTTGTGAGATGAGCTCTTCTCTTCCAAGAATATGTTCAAGTTATACTGTCTTAGTGTTTTTCTAACATAGACTTTGTGTTGATTTTCCTTTCTAGGTGGCTGTTTTGATTTTTTGTTTGTTTGTTTAATAGAAATGACAGATAWGTTTTCATCCAAACTGTAGTTAAGAACCTAAGCTAAATCAATATTACAAAGCAAAACAAGGCAAGGTGCAGATCCTGCTACCTTCCTGGTGTCTTCATGTAGTGAAATTGGTAGCCTAGTTCTGTCACWGTTTTGCTTGGGACATCACTCATAGAGCACTTGGGCACCAGCTGGTAGTATCACAGGCTATGGACAAGACCGAGTTGGCATTTTTTTGGACGCAGCCAATCTATTTTGGCCAGTGGGAGAGCTGTGGGGACATGCCATGCGTGTTGGCCTCAGAGCAAGAGAGTGTTCCCCAGTGTATTTAGTTTTCTCGTGGATATGTGACACAGACCTTTGAACAGAATAGGCAATACTGAGTGTGGGTTGTAATCTGTAGCTGAGAGTGGAACAAGAATAAGAATACAGTGGGATTCAGAGCTTCTTGKTGTGTTAACCAAAAAAATAACACAGAGTATCACAAAGCCCAAATCCTTGGTGGTGATTGGGATTATCCTTTATGTTATCTTATTTCCAACTTGTCTTGCCTCTGCATCCCAAAGCTACTACTCGCTTGCTCTGCCAGCCCATGTATCTCCTCCTCAGGTTCCCTACTCCTGCTTCTCTTGCCTAGGAAGTCTGAGTCTCCACCTCTTCTCCTTGCAGTTTGTCTCGTGTTGCTTGGAAACCAGAAATTCTTTGAACCCTGTATCTCAGTTTGGCTGTTCCTAGTAAGAATATGCTTTCTTGCCAGGATGGAACAGAAAGATTGCTTACTAGCAATCTGACCAAGCAAAGCAAAACAAGGCTTCAAAGGCTTGGTTCAAAGCAATAAATGCTTTGCATTTGGTCTCTACAGGTTGCAATGAAGGTCTGTCTGGAGCTGACAAGTTGTATGTCTGGGTAGAAAATTTAGTGTCTGAAAAAAAAAGCTTACAACCTCTGACAAATTGAATACACAAAAAAGATTTTTTAAAAAAAATGACATTGATCATATATGAACATTCTGATGGATCAATAAATCTCTTATATTTTGTATAGGATATGCAGATGCCCTTAATTCAGAGGCACAAAGATCTTTGTGTCTTCACAGTGCTTGCACACCTATCTGTGGTCTACTTGTCCCTTCCAATAATCAGGCAAAGGAATCTGACAGTTACCTATTTTGCTTAAAAATAGAGACTATCCTCTAAAGGTCTTGATTTTTTTTTTTTTTTGTTGGTATCTTTGTTAATATCATACTGTTTGTACTGTTCTTTGGCAATTTTCTGGGTTCTGCCAGTTTTAGTGTGCTCTGAGCAGAAGCTGTTCAGTTCCTTTCCTTTTTTTTCCCCTAATGTTGAACACTCTCTCCCTGCGGTGCCATCTTGGCACCATTGTAGAGCATCTTCTGGAAGTGGTGAGAACTCGGGATTTGAAAAGGGCATGGATATTGAATCACCACCATCTTGTATTCTGATGAAAAATAGATTTGACAGTGTTACGGTGACATCCARCTTGCTATCACTTAAAAATATTGCTCAAATGGTAAAAAGATAATATTAATTCTCTGMTGGTTGCACGTGTAGAAAGATTTGAAGAGATACTAGCAGGACCGGAAAGGGCAGGGTTAACCCATGCCAAGGTGAGGGCTTCCTGAGCCCTGGCAGTCACCGTTGTGTGTCCTCTGGAGGTCCCCAGTTCTGCCGACTTGTTGCTCTGCTTCCACCAAATGAGCTTGCTGAAAGGGCAACACATACATAGAGCGGCTATGTACAACCACCTTTATCATTCTATGGAAAATGACCAAACTGGCTATAGGCAGACAAATCAGAGGAACGCGGAAGGCACTAGTTTTTCTACAAGTGAATTTGTTGCCACAAGGCAGGAGTTGGTGATCACCCAACCTAGGCCAGTGACACCTGRGCTGGCTGAATTGGACCTGCGTGCTCATCGAACAGCTTCATGCAAATCAACCTGACATGGAGCTACTGTAAGATACCTCTGAGATCACCTATGATCAGTATTTCCTAAAATCCAAACTATAGCGCTAGCAGGAGATCTCTATCTGCAAACAGGATTTGCCTACAATATTAGAGCTTTTTAGTGTATTGTCTGTTTTCTCCAAATTACAGGAATGTAATTGAAATTATTATCTTGTATTCYGATATAAACAGGAAATAAGATTATTTTTCAGTTTTCTGTTGAAATGAGTTTAGTGATGGACAAAATTTTTCAGTGAAATGTTAACCTAAGAATATTTTTCTTGTTACCTCTGATTTATTTCTTTGCTGCCTGTGAATGGAAAAAARTTAAATTATTTCTTACTCCAGTAAGATCCCACAAACATCCTTTATAGCAGCATCTAGTATGTTGAAAACCACAAGGTGAATATGAATAATCAACTTTTAATCTGTTCTGTTTGATCTGTGTCCAGAAGCCTAATCCATGTAAGGGAAATACCAAATGGAAATATCTTACAGTGAATTCTTGAGATCTGAGTAAGAAGACATTTCCTCATTCTCTATTTTTTTTAAGTTATTTTAAATACCTCCTGTTATCTGAATATTTAGAGAAGTCTCAATGTTACTGCATTGTGATTCTAACTAAACTTCTTTATTTTATATATTTTTTTTAAAAAAAAAGTACGTCCAGCAAACATTATTAATTGCAGTGTTCATAAGAGTCTTGAAGTTTCACTTAAAAAAGGCAGCCTGAGAGCCAGAGAGGCTGAACTCTTCAACCGCATTAGAATTGCTGTAACTTTATCTCTTCACACCTGTTTGTTATTTATGTAAATAGGTGGACAGGAGGAAGCGTCACCAGGAGGTCTGGATGGATATCAGTGCTACAGAAGGAAACATTCCCTTGAATTTCACTGTGACCCTAGGGAAGGCAGCAACCCCAGAGAGTGAGTAGGTTATAATTAGCTTAGCTATATGCAGCTGAAGTGACCATCAGCATAGTCAAATTAAATAGAMCAATGTATATATTTTTGCCTAAAATATCTATTATACCTGCTGTTACTGAGACCAAAGACCTTTTTATAATATTTGGTGATGTTTGCAAACTTTAGTCCCAAAACATGTCTGTAAGTCCATGAGTGCTGTCTCAAACAGTGCTTCGCTTATAGGATGTGAAAATCCTGCATGGAAAAAAAAGAAGGGTCATTTCCATTGGGAAAATGGAACAATAATCATAGGAAAATCTGAATAGAAAGAAATAAAACACCTACAAGTTTATGCTAGAATGGTCTCTTGTCATAGCTCTTCCACTTGCTGGTGCAAATGCCAAATGAGTAACAGGGCCTCTTTTCTTTCTTCTTCCATTCTGCTCAACCCTTTATCTCTTCACTTGTTAAGGGTGTAGTGCACTGTGGCCTGTTTGTGTCTGGTCTGCAGGGCACATGCAGTCTATTTTCCTTGAAGATACATGCAGACTCTCTCTGTGCTGCCCCTTCCTTGTCTTTGTTTCTTGTTGCTGAAGTATGTTGGCATCAAGTCCATGCTCTGACTTAAGCTGCCTCTGTGATGTCTCTAGCAGTGCTTGCTATGAGATCCACCTTGTTGTCAGCTTGAGGAGTTCAGGTCATGGGGAGCCACCTTGCTGAAGTGTGATCTTGGCCTGGTTGGGCAACAGGGATTGATCAGTGCGAGCACTGCTCAGTGAAGCAGGAGGTTCATGGCCCGGAGCACTGCTSTTACCATCTCTTCTGTGATACAAAGCCTTGACGACAAATATTTTTCCTAATCAATGATAGAAATATCCTTTTGTTTTCTTCAGTTTGGTGCAGATTGATAACGCTCATCTTGGATCTAAAGCTTTAGTGCAAGGCCATCTCATTGGAGGCAGTAGCAACAGTTGCATTGTACTTTGACAGGAATATCACTTCTTTGACTCTCTACTAGACAAATTAATGCTGAGTGGAAGAGCAAAGAGGTTCATGCTGAGGTCTTAACAATAGAAAGCCCAATGCATAATCTAAGGGAGGCTGTTAATCATCAGCAATACCTAATATTAATAAAAATAGATCRATATTGTTAGAATATCACCTGCTCATCACACGTAAACTTCCTCTGGCATAAAAGAAAACTGGTGTTAATTTTAACATCTGATCACTACATGTCATCCTAGCCTGGAAACCACTCAATATCACTAAATAGTTTCAGCTTGTGCTGGATGAAAATCCTATCCTGAAATAAMTCTTCCCAGAATCACCCTTTGAGCCTTCAGACTACCCCTGCAAACTCCTTGCCTACTGAGATGAATAGGGGCATTAGTGTGAGCTTCTGAGCTTGACTTCACATGTCCACATAGGAGAGAGCCATCATATAATTTTTCTCAATATCAGAACCAAATACTTGCATTTCAGATTATGCTGTGGTGCCTGGTGAGGTGTAACATACTTCATMCACTTCACCAAATAGCCTCGAGGTAGCTGTTATGGGTGAACTGCTGTTCTTGTCTCATATCTACTTTGTGATTTGCTGTTCTAGTTTTGGACCTAAAGTGTACTTCCCMATTTGTCTCTACTCCTCCTCATGTATTTGCATAGTTGATTAATAACAAATTTTTACCTGTACCCATAATGTTTATTTTCCTGGTAAGAAGGCCTGTTTGCTGCCTCATTCTAGYTCACCAGTAGATGGTGTAGAAAGTGCTTTTAATTCTTTAGATTCATTTGGATTATAGCTTTATTGCAGATTAATTCTAGCCTAGAATATGTCAGGTAACTTGATGTAATTGATAAGTAAAATAAAATTGTGTTGAAGTGCTTTGACTAAACAGTGTTTCTGACAAAAAGACTTCCTTTTACCTCAGCCATTCTTTGATATTATAACATTCAAGAAAATGTTTGGAATATACTATTGTACACAGCTGTTTGGTAGGAGGAAGTGGGGGTGTCTTCAGTGAAACACATAAGTTTTCCATGCTAAGACTACTATTTTTGTTGTACATTAATATTCAGATTTGGTAAAGTTAAACTGAATCAAGAAGAAACAAGTGTTGTGATGAACAGATTCTTGACAGTTACCCATTCCCTGACAGGGATTTCGTAACTAAATGTCCTTAACTTTGTAGTCTGCAAAATTAATGGCAATGTGTACCTCTCAGAGAATAAAATGAAATTCAATATGATGCAGGTATTTATTTTTTTCCTTCTCTGTATTATGTTGTTATGCTTTGTTATTCTTGTATCTCTCTGCAATAATATGTGAAATGAGATTTGTTTGACTTTGTCTACTTGATAGTCTTAAGCTTTGTAATGTGAGACCTAAAAATTTACTATAAATGCTATTTATGTTCATGTAGTTCTTCTCTAAACTGTCAGGGATCTTTTGGTATGTTCAGAAATCAGATTTACAGAATAGAGTTCATACAGAGTGAACAATAAAACATGTCTCCTCTTTAGAGGTGAAATAAATAACCAGTGCACAATTTAGTAGTTATAACTGACATACCCTTACCTTCTCTTCCATTTATTCTGTCAAGTGTTGACACTCTAAGGCAGCAATTTGCACACTCAGTCACTGAATGGTTCTCTTCTAATGCCACTGAAATTCAAGAAATAGGGGAAAAGTCCTAGAAATTTTATATTTCAGCATTTTAGCTCGCTTTTATAGGGTTTTTGGTTTGTTTCCTTCTCCTTCTCCCTGTACTTCCCCCAGACTATAAACCACTTGGAAAACATAGTCTTCAGAGTTCAGTTACAGCAGAAAGAGAGTTAGGTTCTTATTCCCGGGCACTAGCAAGCTTCACGWGTCGGAGGGGGCTGCCAAGGCAAAATGCCCACGGGCAGAGAAGTGAGGAGCTCGTACCACAGACCGGGGTGTCCGCTCCAAGCCTGTAGAGTTTGACTGCCGTTCCATTTTGCCATAGGAAAGGTATTTTTGGTTAATGGTACCAGAATATTTTTAAAGCAGTAAAATATTTTCTTATCTGAAACTTTTTTGCAGTCCATCCGAGGTACTGTGATGCTTGGCCTTTTTTTTATTATTATTATTTTTATGATTATTTATGAACAGTTATGCAATGGCACTATTAAGCCCTAGAAGATATTATTTCTTCTTTTATTTTAGAGCCACTGAGTTACTATTTTTCAGTGATATTTGTACATTTTTTTTCTGATAATAAAGTAATGCTTTTATAATGCATTTTAACTTTACAAGTAAGCCAGTCCAGACTTCTTATATTTATTTTTCAGTCAGGATAAAATGTAGATGTCAAGATGGAGGTAAGTGCTTAAAGACAAACATACCAGTGTTTTTGTTGATTATGAACTCAGGTCTGTTGCAATTCCCTTTCCTGACTGTTTGTATACCACAGTTCACAGGATTTCTTTTAAATAGTATTTGAAGAAAACTACTTCTTTAGTGGGGAGGCAGAAATCAGAAAGTATTTTAAAAATAGTTGGTTTTAATAGGGGCTACTCTTTCATTGTTCTATTTCTAACACATCTGGTCACAGACTTAACTGTGATGTACTTTAGTGCTGTTTCAATCCTCAGTGAAAACTTTTTTGAATAATCTTTTTGCAAGAGCATAGCTAATACCCTTTGCCTTCATGAGACTTTGTTAATTAAGCTTCAGTTATTTCTTGTTTTTCTTTAATGTAGTGGATCTGTAGTATTCCATCAAATAGCCTTTGCACAACTCTTCACAGTCTATATCTTTTGGTGTATTTGGGTTTCCTAAGAATGGCTTTTCAGCAGCGCACTTTTTTAGAAATAAAAGACAACGCACACAAAAATTGGAGTATTCCTGACTATATTTACATATCTTRTATACTGAAAAATGTGAAGTCATTAGATTTACCATGTAGTATTCGATTGAAGGGGAGAACTAGTTTATTGGTTGTTGTTTATTTTTCTCCCCACTATGGCCTTGATAGTGTATCCAGGATTACAATAAAATAGCATAAATAAAAATTCAATGTTTTGCAAATAAAGTAGTCTTTAATTGTTTTTCCCAGTAAGGACTTTTCCCACCTCCACACTAATAAGCTTTCTTCTGTGCTTCAACTAGCTACCCACTCACTTTCTCTCTTTAAAGACATCGGCTGTTCCAATTACCATTGAGACTTTTAAGTCTSTCATTAAGTCTGGAGCAGTAGGCAATTTAATCAGGTGGTGATCAGTGTAACATTGCAAGAAATGACCTTTAGAAAGTGTKTCTCCTTCAAATATGGATACTCATTTTATCAAATGTGTTCTTAGTGTTTAGTTTTAGTTTACAGATCTTTGGGAAAAAATGGTGAATTTTGGATACCATTGGGATACACTAAAAAAAATTAGAGSTAATGTATTTCTCTGAACTTTATTTGTCTTTGCTTTCAGTACCACCTCCTGCATATCAAACAAATGTGCAATTTTGTCGTGCTCTACAGCCTCCAAAAGAGCTGTTTGTACAGATCCAAGAGAACTGCAAACAGGGAGCTGAGGGGCTGGGGCACTGGTTACGACACCATTTTCTTGATAAAAACATAGAAATTTGGCATATTTTGTTTCCTACTRAAGGAAATTACATTTATTGCATAAAATAAAGAGTTTAGCAAACAAGGATTTTATTTTCATACTAGCATGGCATGGTTTGACATGGCGCTGCTCCAACAAGGAATGCTAACTTGTTTCATGTGATTACTTCTGTTCGTTAGGAGTTGGTAAATTATTCCTAGATGCCATTAAGCTATTGGAAATTTGGGATTTTTTTAGACAAGGTTCCACACAATTGACCTTTCCTTCTTGATCACTTTTCTCTTTTTTTCCTCCAGTCATGAGAGTACAAACACATTCAGTCCTTAAAAAATCTGGAACTGGCAGCTTTAAGCTCTAGACTCAAAACCCTAGACTCAAAGTTGAGGGACTAGGTTTCTTAATCCAGACTAGTTAAAAGTATCCTTTCATATATCACTGGAGATGCTAGATTGGCATCATGCAAGATGGGTAGCAAGTTGGAGAGGTAGAACCTGACTTTTGAGAGGGTATGTGTTTTGCCACAAATCTAAATATCTCTTTAATATTGTATTACATTCAATTCTGTAATATGGCAGTATACAGCACTTGCAACCAGAGAGAAAGATGCATTATCTTCTGTGGATTCAGATCTCTGAATTTCTCTAAATAACATTATTAAATGTTTCTTCAGGTAAGCTCCTCTCATGTACCTATTTCAGTGACATATTCGTAATAAAAGTTTTCATGTCAAGGAAGCAATACTAGTATGTTCTAAGAGAGCTAACTTAAAGGTGTTCTTGTTATAGCAGTTCTACTTCAATTTTGTTGATGAAATCTGAGTCAGCTCCTTGCCAGAAAATACTACCTGTTTCATGAGGTCAGACTTAATGAAGATGCACCTATTCTTCTCCTCTATGGATCAGAGAAATTAACAACAGAGCACTATATCAAAATTTAGTTCTACCCTGAGTACACATCCAGGAAGAAAATTTGACATTTAATATTCCTCTCTTCACGGTTAGTAAATAAGGAAAATACTCAGCAAGTGAGCCTCAGGAGAGAAGCCAAACTCAAGAGCAACTACATGGAAATTAAAAAACAAAAGACTGAACTTTGAATTTGTTTTATCTAAAGAGAAGTAGGTTCCCAGTGCTGTCTTCTTCTGGACTGAAAGTCACTTTTGCAGGATATTAAACCAGAACATTAAAATACTAGCCACTCATACACACTTCTATAATTTGTTGAATATTTTGGGAGTCTCCCTTGAGCTGTTGTCTCTAAGCAACGCACCAGACAGTGTTGCACCATCTAATATAACTATAAATATGTATATTTTTTCACCTAAATAGTGAAATTGCTAAAACCTTCGAAGACAGCTATGTTAAAGGGTCGACTAGTGGCTAAAAGTCAGAAGATCTATATCCAGTTGCTTTGACTCTTCACTGTGTGGTTCAACTGCAAAAACTGCTCATCAAAAACTTACTTGAAAACAGGACAGAAAAGGTAAGATTATGAAACAGTATGTTTTTAATATCTTATAGCATCTAAAATTAACAGTATTTTTAAAAAAATGTCAACATTGTATTCAGTAAAGCATAGTTTTAAGGCGTATCTATATCCTTATTCAGATYGGATTCCTGAAGCGTATAACAAGAGATGAATTGAAGAAAGGTCTGGAGGGAATTTTACAGATGTCCTAGTCATGAGAAACTTTGCAAAAAGCTTGTGAAGCTGCCCACAGACTTGAAGCTGTGAGAAATCTGAAATGTCATGGATGACTGTGATGCTACTTAAAATTGCTGAGGTTAATGGACTGCATGGTAGGTATTATGAATGTCTCTTATCTGCACTGCTCTTACAGATTATAGTTTTCCTCTCCTCGTAACATTAATTATGAAGCATACATATTCCGAGACAATATCACGGATGCCGTTTCATTCGTGAAAACTCTTGATTTTGTTGCTTCTGAGGGACAGCATACTGCATAATTCTGCTGTACTTACTTTTGTATGTTCATCATACAACACTACTTCATATATACTTTTTGCATTTCAGTAGAACATTGTGGGTTTTTTTCTTTACATAAGAACATACAATAAAAAGCTGTTCCCGTTTTTACTGTAGTCAAGAGTACAAAATACACCTCATCCAATACCTTAATTATTTCAGAAAATAAGTCAAGTCTTCAGCCTAGTGAGTATTCTTTTTGAAGAAAATTTAGTCTGATATTCAATACCTGAAAGTTTCTAATTACTATTTCTTTCATTTTTTTCCCCCTCATAGGTTTCCTACAGAACTAATTTGGAGTAAATCAAGATATAAGTGATTTTATGAAATATCATCAAACTGGTGGCAAGGGTGTGAGATCTGATAGAGTGAAGCTGCTCTAGAGAGTAGAGTGCTCCATTCAAAATTTAAATTAACTCCTTTCCCTTCCTTTTCTTTTCCTCTAGAAAATGTAGGAGATGAGACCATTTCACTTGCAAATATGTATGTCTTAATAAAGAATACTGAAAGTTTTTATTTGTGGGTTTGTTGTTTTGTTGTTGCTGTTATAACCAAATGAAGTCAAAAGATAAAGATCTCTTCCACTGATATTCATCATGAAGCACTTTCTGCAGAATTATGAGATTTCATCAAGTATTTGTGGCTTCTATTCAGAGAGTTGTTCCTCCAGTATTTGAATTATTCCTGGAATTTCACTGGTAACTCCCCCCAGATATAATTGATATTGGTCAGGTATGTTGTTATTCCCTTTTCTTGGCTCCTTTTCAGCTGACTGAAACATTCGAGATTGGGAGGCTGTGTTCATTTACTGTTTCACTTGCAAAATTTAGAATACAATAGAGACCCTACCTCAAGACTCTATTTTCTATAATATGTGGTCCCTACTAGATCCTGGTAGGTTCAGAGCTTAAGTCCTTTAAAGGCTCTAAGAATGTGTAGCYTCTGTGCTTAGCCATACCTGAAATGCCGTGATAAAACATTCTCTGCATCTGTGTTACAGGAAGAGAACCATTGAGAGACCAGACACAAGTTATTGAAGATTTGCTCTACTGTTGCTCGTTGCTCTGAGATATTAAATTACAGAACTATCTATTGTGTTCCGCGCCCCCACTACCACTTTCTATCAAACTGTTTTACTGAGGGCTTCAATTAACAATATTGCAATAATAAAATTCACGGCTGTTGTTCAGATCTGAACTCAGTTGCTGTCTGCTCTCTGAGAACTTGCAGACTCAGTAAAGAATAAACTTCATCCCTCCCTCCCAAACCATCTGGTGTTGCAAAAAAAGGGCACACTAATTACATATGTTAATAGACTGCTTTTAAGATGTTCCTTACAAAAATAGTGTGTATGGAGAAAATGAAAATAATAATAGTTTTTTAGTGAAGAACATAGAGATTTTTGATTAAGTATTCTAATATATTGGGAAGTTGGGAAAGGACATCATTGGGTGTTCTGTATGCTTGTTCTCACTGATGTGTGGTTTGGAATTACTTATCTGTAAAGCAAAAAAGCGATTACAAGAAATTTTCTTTACTGAATTGAGAAAGATCTTTGCACCTTCTACAAATGAAGCTTTTGAAAATGTYTTTTTAATACACAGTTCTAATTTGGCTTGGACTCGGTATTCTGGGATACATGTTAGTTTTTTAGCTCAGTATTGCCTGAAAATTGTTTTATTGCACTTCAGTGGACTATGTACGATGAATCCAGCCCCTGAAAAATGTCATCATATTCAAGAGAAATCTAGTCAATTTTATTATTTTTTTTAAAAAGTCCTTTTTGAGCCCACTAAGTTGTTGTCCTTACATGTCAGCAAGAACAGTGAGCCCCATTAACACTCCTGATGTAGGAAGCATGAGCAAGCCCTCCTGTGCTCCCGCTGCTGTCAGTGCGCTGTCACACGAGAGACCTCAGCTGCTGAAGCGCTGCTCTGCAAAGTGTCTGGCCTTGCTGCCCGCTTCCTTCCGCTCCCCGGGGAGCCGGTGTGCGCCCAGGGGGCTGCCTAGGGAAGGAGGTTCCCTTCCCAGATTCCGGTAGTGCTGCCCAAGGGAGGTTCCCTTCCCAGATTCCGGTAGTGCTGCCCAGCGCTCCTGCGCCACTGATGCAGAGCCCTGGTCCCATGGGGGCTTCATCCTGGTGGTCTCTGGACCTGCAGTATAAAAAACAGTGCTCAGCCTCTATGTTTTCCTCTTGAGTTTCTGCAAGTCAAGTAAGCTATGACCACAGTTTTTCCGTGAAAGAAAGAAGGGACAAATGTAAAAATGTGATAATAGCAAAGTGTTTATCAGAGCTCTTTGTTTTAAAGTGTGTGTTTGAAATAGCCATAAGAACAATATTATTCCTTGCTCCTATAGGCTATATTGCTTGTGTTGCCACTGGAATGCAGATTCATAGGATACGTAGTGAATTGGATATTACACAGTCACAGTGGATTCTTCCCTGAGAGCTGAATCCTGAAAGTTTTGGAAGGTTCCCTAAGTCATTGGCTTCCAGAAAGCTAAGTTCAGCAATAGTTACTAAGTTCAATTTTATTTGCTGTGTAGGCCACTCCTCAGGAAAATCCCATCGAAGTTAATCTTACTGTCTTTTCTCATGTGAGCTTGAGGTAAGCAATAGTAACCGTGATACTTTAATTAATGGTAAATACAGGAATTCTTAAGTTATATTTTATAAAATAGGGAAGCAAGCATTGAATGGTTTTTGAATGCGAGGATGTTAAATGGTGGAGGAAAGATAGAGTTCTTCTATTATTAGCACACGTAGATTATATAATGTGCCATTCATTTGCATTTACATTTTGGTGGGTTTTCAAAATTTCTATCTTAAAAGCCTATGCTGTGAACCACTATATAGTGAACTTAAGCATATTGCCACTAGATTGTTTTTTCTATGTTGTCTTTTGAGAAACCCTTAGTCCGTGTAGTATGAGCAGTCTCTGGATCACAGGAAGACCACTGTTTTCCTCTGAAAAGTCTGTCATTTTATTCTATATGTTTTCTCACAAATCTGTCTCAGTTCTGCATGGAATTCATCTGCAGTCACACCAGAGACAGGAAATAAATTTCCCAAAGGCTAATTAATTACCTGGCCATCTGTTTGGGATCAGGACAATATGGAATTTTATTCATAGAAATATATGGTCACTCTGATCATTCATTTCCCCTTTTACAAAGTAACAATTAAGAGAATGAAAGAATGTATTCAGAAAAGTATTGTAGGGGTTAAATAATATGTTGAATAACTTAATGCAGAAGCACTTTATATGATTAAGTACTTTTTTTTTGTATGGTTAAGTACTATTTTCATTAATTAGTTTAGGAATTTGGTCATATTCTGTGTAGGCTCCTGCAATGGTTCATTTAGAAGACTGCCCAGTGATCTTCCCATGGGAATGAATATACAGGATGCTGCTTCCCAAGTCATCATCTCAGTCCCTCCAAATTAGACAGCAGTCATTGTTTATTAGAAAGTTCAGTTTCTTTGCATCTTTTTCAAATAACTAATTACTAAATGTGAGTTCAGGCCAAAATTGCTCTTGTTATTCTACAAAGGTATTAATTGGAGGGCTTTATGCAAAAATGATGGAGCCCAGAGGAAATACTGGTGCTACTTGGTAGGACTGCCTGTATGAGTGTCCATGAACTCTCTTCTTGATCCTCAGGGCTAACAGCTCACATGCTATGCTTTAAAATATACCTCTTATCATGCTTGATATTCAGTATACTGAAATAAAGCTTGAGAGGATTCCACCAGGGCTTCTTAACTGGTTCATTGCAGCCTGCCTGGATCCATTTTCTGTTGCTTGGGAGATGTCAGAGAGTCAGCCCAGTGCCAGAATTCCCCTCTTTCCTACAGGAAYAGAAATAGTTGTATGTGGTTGTGCGACTTTGTACACCTGAAAGAATAATAACTTGTTTTTCCAAGCACCTTTTCCCTCTGGAGATTAGAGACGAGGCAGTCTTTACCTGGGCATGCAATGCTGCCTACGAAGGGTGTAACCCTTGCAATAAGAGCGTGCCAAGAGCAGGAGCAGGGATGGAGCACCGTGGTGGTGCGTTTCAGGAGTACCGAGATTCTCCTGTGAACAGATCTATCCCTCTATAAATCAAAGACTCTCTTTAATGACAAACTCAAAACCAAAAACCAATCCTGATTTCACACCAAGTGCAGGTTTCACTGTGCTCTTCACTTGYAGGGGCAAGTGCACAGTTGGATGGAAAAAATAGTCAAACTTCTCATTATTTTTGGTAAGCAAATCTCACTTACCCTTGTTTTTCTGTTCTATAAGCAGAGATGGGAAGAGAGATTGTTTCTTGATACCTTGCAGATATACCCTTTCTTCCAAACTTTATCAGCCCAGCGTGTAAAGACTCCTCTCTTTCTGGGATCTTTGTGTTTAACCTTTCACTCCTGCTTTCTCCTTGTTCGTGTCCTTCAGAAATCTCTGTCACTTGGGTTGTGCTCAGGAAGTGTGCCCCACTTCTTGGATTGGCTCATACCTATTAAAGGACTTGCTTTGCTGTGGGTAAGCGTTAGTAGTGTTACTGATTCATGCTGTTGAGGCCACCACACTTGTAAACGCCTCGAGTATCTGAAGAGTTTTAGCCAGAGAGGTCATTCCCTTGTTGCTGAAAATCACCATGATCTAGCTCTAGGTGGGTAGTCACTTCTGAACCTTTAAGCTCATTCATCTGTGCAAGCTAGTCTCTACTTTTAACTCAACTTTGCTTCATTTCATTTACTCTTATCCTCGATTGCTAGCTCTCTGCTTGGTGGCTAGTGCGATGGAGCCTGATTCCAGATTGTGGCTTCTAGATGCTATGGAAACAGAGATAAATATTTTTAACATTTTTTGTATTTCGTATTATGTAAGCGCACTAGTAACAATGCATAGCCCGGGGAATGCAGTAATTGAAAGGTACTGTGCAGAGCTTCCTCTTTGTTGCTTAGCAATTAAATGTATGCACGTAGCAGCAGCACTGACAAAAATGCTAATGAAAGGTGACAAGTTATATCTCCAGAAAAAATTACACAATTAAGGAAAAAAAAAAATCTCTGACAAGATTCAGGAGCAGCAGCAAATGGTACATACTGGTAGATCCTGTCCCTCCTGAAGCAAGATCTTCAGGTACTGGCCACTAGAGGGGCTGAGATGATGGGAATAGAAGGGATCCACATTTATAGCATGGGCTACAGACACACAATTGTGCAAACATCATGGTAAGGCTTTTTGTTGTTGGTGTTGTTGTTTCCTTATTATCTGTATGTATTTATCTCTGTGAGATGTCTAGGAAATGTTCTGTTTTCTTTGTTTCATTTTTTTCTCCTTGCTGTTCAGGTTTGCAGATTTTTCACAGCATCTGTTTGAATCAAATTTCTGACTTTCCTAGCAGATGCGTTGTCAGCGTAAGGTTTTATTTATATAGTATGATGCAACCTATCATGTTAATATAAACAGGTTTATATTTAAAATTGGTTCTTTAATAGTGCTGAACTGCTTCATTTTATTTTTTAATTCGGAGAAAAGATGAAGCAGAGGAACTGCGTTGTAGGCTGCAATTCTAAAAAAGCCCAGCATTTTAAGACTCCTCTCTTTCTGAGATTTGTTTACTTAACCTTTCACTCCTGCTTTCTCCTCGTTAGTGTCCTTGAGACATCTCTGTCACTTGGGTTGTGCCCAGGAAGTGTGCACCACTTCTTGGACTGGCTAATGCCTATTAGAGAGCTTGCTTTGCTGTGGATAGACATAGTGGTCAGGACCATTTGAGAGCTTTTGCCAATCAGTCTTGATGCACTGTTGCATTAAATTCATTTCACTCTATTGAGTAAGAGAGTTCTTTACAAACTGGGAATAATTGCTGTTACTTAGTTTGTTAATGCCTATGGTATTTAGCAAATATTGCTAATTATGTACAGGATTCCGGTTCTTTTTCTTCTAGCAATTCTTTCTTTTTTAGAGCTTTCCCTTATTAGATTTCTTCTCTCCATAGCGCTGATTCGGCAGCTGACAGTCTGCCCACATAGTGACTTGCAGGATCTGGGCCCAATTTTGATCTATTCATATTTGATTCCATTTCATTTTGACTGAATACAACTACTAATCTGGACATACTTGGTGTCAGCGCTATCTCGACTTGTGCCAAATCATCAGACTGGAGTTTTCTGGGCTTTGCCGAAACTCCTGTGTTTCCAGTCAAGTGCTATTGAAAAATACTATTTATCAAGAAAAAAAGAAAGAAAAAAGAATAGTAGACTAACTTGTGGCTTGTTTCAGGTATCCTAGTTCCCCCTAGTTCCCCCCTAGGGAAAAAAAATTACTGAACCAGGTTTCTGGGCACTGAATCAGAGCAGATCATATTGTTTTCCAGAGAAATAAAGTGAATCGAGCTTGTTTTAGTTCATGTATCTTTCTTCTTAATATATAAAAATGAAAACATACAGTAAAAACAATGATGACAATTCAGAGCATTACTTGTCTTCTCTTTYCTGACTTGTTTATGTGTATTGATAAACCCTAATTGGGGTATTTTTTTGCACACAGAGCAATGCTGTCATATGATACCATCAACAAAAAGCTATCTAGAGTGCTTTTTCTAGTTAGCCCACTAGATATGGGTCCATTTCCCCTCCTTCCTCTTCCCCACTGTGCATTAATGAGTCTTTTGGCATAAGTTAAGCACGTAGGAATACAGATGGAATTGTATCTAGACCCCCAAATCTTTCCAAGACAGCTAGAGCAGGGAAATCCGAGTGCAAGTTAGAAGGGTATTAGAAGAGCAAAAGATGATTATGATAAAGTATTTGGTGTGCTTTTGGTTATGATTTTGTACAGTGAGATCATTTGTATCTTTTTTTTTTTTTTTTAAAGCAGTAGGTCAAATTTCCCAAAAAGGAAAGATTTGAATTCACACGGATGATATAAAAACAAATTTCTCTGATTTTGCTCTTTCCTCTTTCACCCACTCCTCTGAATATTATCATGGCAAAGTAAGCTTTGAGGGAACAGGCTGATGCAGAGAGTATCTGTGAAATACTCTTCTACAAAAGCTGCATTCTGGAAACTATCTCCAAATAAGCATGTGCTATCCCAAAGTAACTGTTTTTTCTTTTTTCTTTTTTTTTAATGCCCACTAGGACTTTATAAACATACTTGTGTGTTTTTCTTCCTGCCCACGTTATCCTGCAGTGATATGCAAACATGGCGTGTGCATGTTTGCACATATGTGTGTTTATGTGTATCTATGATGGCATATGGAAAAGTCAATACTTCAYGGAGATGCCCATTTAGATGTCTGCCTGCCAATACATGCAGTATGTTCTTTTTTAAGTAGCCTCCTCCTGGTAGTGCCTTCACTGAGATTCTCACCAATTCCCATGTAGTGTTCTGTAAATACCCTGTGAGAATGACTAGCAGGGAGGATGATCTTGCATAAGAGGCAGCTGACTAATATAGAACAGGAACATTGATTTACAATGACATAAATAGTCTCAGCCTTGTTCTGGTTTTGACATTTGAAGTTTTGGGATTGCACTCGTGAATATTCCTGTGGTTGAGTTTCCGGAAGTCACTCGGGGTGCTCGGGGGAGCAGGAAAGTCATAAAGCCATTCCAGACATCACGGAGAGGGTAAGGTGAGTCACASATGTTACTGCCACATGCAGAGCTTGTGTGGAATTGATGTAAAGGAACCCTACACTATACCACTTCTTTCAGTATATAGCAGAGCAGACCTCAATACTTTATCCATCTTTCCAAACATGCCAACTTGCCCTCCCCCTATCTTTGATCACCTCGTGGAGCACTGTGTCTTGCCCTAAGCTCTTCCTCTGTTGTATCCGATGACACCAAGGCAGGGTTTGGTAAAGGCACTGCCTCCAGAAACCTGTGCCTCCCCGTGATGGAAGTCTAACGTCCATCTCTTACCTCCATCTTCAGCGGTTTGGACCAGTTCTTCATAAATGGTCGTTAGAAAAGCCCTCACAAAACTTCAAATACAGTGTCATGCATCTATTACTTAAATAACTATGCATCTCTTTGCTGCAATACTTACAGTACGTACCATTACTTACAGTGACCAGGATCTGAATTCCTAAAGCAGGAAACAGTCACGGAAGGAATGACTGTGTAGATGGCCAGTTTTTAGAAATGATTGCTAATACCTAAGCCCTGAAAAGAAATCAATGCCTTATCAGTCAGGGAGGGAGGGAAGGAAGGAAGGAAGGAAGGAAGGAAGGAAGGAAGGAAGGAAGGAAGGAAGGAAGGAAGGAAGGAAGGAAGGAAGGAAGGAAGNAAGGAAGGAAGGAAGGAAGGAAGGAAGGAAGGAAGGAAGGAAGGAAGGAAGGAAGGAAAGCAACAGAAAACATGGCTCTTAGAACTGCAACATTTGTTTCTGCCTCTATTTAGCTTCGTATTTGTATTGTAAAAAATACTGAATGAGAGAAGTAAAGAAAAAGAATGGTTTAAGAACAGAGAAGCTAAATGTGAAGTACATGTATCTTAAACATTTCATGTTTCCTGCTTATACTTAATTTCCGGAATGCATCATTAAGGAAGAAGGTAAACTTCTTTGACTTTAAGTTTTCTTCCTCACTAACAAACACAGTAAGAAAGTGATGGGTAAAATTTAGAACATTATTACATAATAAATGAGTAATCTGAGTAAATTTAATGCATGGACAACAAGAACCTCTTCTTCCTGTGCTGTTGCTCAGATACACAGCTTGCTGAAACTAAATTTTTAGGTGGAGCTATATTGATTTATAAAGGATGCTTATGTGGTGATATAAAAATTGTGAGCCTGAAAAAAAATGTAGAGTAAAAAAAGTTTTTAAAAAAGTAGAGAAGAAGAATATTAATATATCTGTTTGCCTGTTTACCATTATAAGAGAACGGACAGTACAGAGCAATTGAAAATGTGTGATCGTGTAAAATGAAAGCTTTTAAAATCACACTGTGACGCATATTTAGGCCTGAGATTGGAGACATCTGCTCAGGGGGCTTTTCTCCTTGAGCGGTGCAGGAGAGCGGTGCTSTGAGGAGAGGCTGCCCCGAGCCCGGATCAGAGCGGTGGAAGGGCTCAAGTCAGACTTGCAYGTTGTCACATTGCACCTTTGATTTGATGCTCTCAGGATTGCCACACTCCTTAGCAGTGTTAGGATGTTGCTGGAGATATTTGCTAATWGATGGGTAGAGAAGAATAGCTTGTTCTTTGACAGCCTCAGGTAGCGCTTTAAATCATGTCTTTAACTTCATAATACCAATGTTCTGTTCCCTACCCAATAAAGCTACAGATGTGTTTGTCAAGTCCCAGTGGGAGATACTTTGGCTGCTGCATTCTTGAGGAATGGTGAGGAGTTCACAATCCCCTTGCTTTGGGATCCGTTCATTTCACTGGAAGGAAAAGAGCCTTCAATCTGTGGYGTTTACGGGTGCTGTCAGCAGTGTTAGTGCTGGACACCCTGCCTGGGAAGCGGTAGGTTTTGGGGAGGCTCGGTAGCATTTGCAGGCAGCCCGTGTGTCCCCACTCGAGATGCCTGCAGTGAGGACCAACAGTTTGGCATTTTTGGCATGTGTGATGACCTGTGGGTAAATAAAAGACATTAGAGTCACAGCTGTGCCATTATAGGAACTGGAGGAATGTTTGCCCTCTAGATGGAGCTGTCCACTCGCATTACAACCGAGTTGAGTGCAGGAGTCATGATTACAGCTGAGATCTYTCTCCTGGCAGCCTGGCCTGCAGAGCCCCGTTGCCAGCAAGCACCCTGCCCCTGCTCAAGCAAACCTCCCTCTGCCTGCATTAGGCGTGTGGGATTCACAGAACGGGCCATAGGGCAGGTTTCTTTATGGCAGAGACTCATATCTCTGCTTTTATCCCTGGTCATTTTCAGCCCATCTTTCTGTACTTCCTTTTGTCCACTCCTTGCAGCTCGCTTGTCCCTTAGCATCTTCCAGGCCCACAAAAGTTACCCGTTCTYCAGCATCTTCATATTTTCCTTCAATCTACCTGTTAATGGTGTTCTAAATGATAAAGGCATTTTTGTAGCTGCATTTTCTTCCTACCGTGTTCTCCGCTGCGGTGTGATCCAGCGCTCTCTTTGTCCCTGCGCTGTGTGAAGTGGGGACTGCCGCCCGTGTGCTAATGCCATTCCTCAGAGCGCTGCCAGTGCGCGAGGTGGAGACCAACGAGTTCAGCGGGCCAGTGCACAGGCCAAAGGGGGGCAGTGGGTCCCGAGCTGGCATTGCTTCCATCTGAACCAGGTCTGCATTCGTGTCAAAGGAGCATCTCATATATTGCCACATATCTTGTTATCCCGTTTATGGGTTAAGATATTCTGTCGTGTCTGCTTTGTATCTTGTAACACTGCAGCTGAATCCCTATATTGAACTATATTTAGAGASAACCGCTAGATTCCCAGTTGGGGCTAGGAATTTTCATTACACTGGATATGCGTGTTCCCGAATGGAGAAAAATGTGTTTATGTGCCAACCAGCTTATAACATATTTTGAGGAGCATGGTGTGACATACTTAATAGTTTGGATGCATAGGTCACTTGAGTTTTTTTGGCATTTCTCCCAGGAAAGAAGACAGGAACACAAATAAGTAGGCAAGATTAACAGAAAACAGCTYAAAAGCCATGGAGTATCACTCTATCAATAAATACCAGCCCTGCAGTTCACTCCCTCCCCACAGTTACCCAGCTTTTASAAACTGCCACTAAGCTGCTGCTCTGCTTTGGTGGAACCTGGGCACCAGTGAGTTTAGAGAGACCTCAGCTGGAGGGAAGCCTGTTCCACGTTTGTATTTCTATTGAAAAAATCTCAGCAGGGAGTTGTTCAGTRCTGTTTAACCAGTTTCTCTGACTTACACAGGTATTGATGATGATCCCTACGGAAGGCTGCCTTGTGACATGTTTATCCTTGAGACCTGGAGATTTTAGGCAGTGGATTAAACCATTTTCAAGTAATAGCTGAACRTGTAGGAAGTAGCTTCCTCCCTGTTCTTAATTGTACCTAACCTTCATGGAAAGAAATTATACATCAAGAAATGACCATTTCCAGTTTTTTGTTTCTTGTAGCACTTAATGCCCAGAGTGTGTAATTCTGAAAATTAATGGTGTGGGAGGTGGTGTAAGTTCTTACAGGCTGGAATACGGTAAGAATATACCCTAACAGCTCAAAACTCAGTGTCAAAAGAAATTAGTATTCCTATTTTAAGAAGGTGATTATGATTTTCGGAGAGTCCCATTTATAGCTTTTTGGGGTGTTTTTCTTTGAGTATTTGGGAACTAGCAATACTAGAAGAGATTATGTGCAGTTAGGTGTTCAAGGTATTATATATCCTGCCTCAAAGRCAAAAAATAAGCTTCTGCAATCATTGCTTCTTTGAAAACTATAACTCTGGCTCAGTCTAATTCCTGCTGATGATTTCAAATATTGTACCTGAATGTCCTGCTGCCAGTGAGCACTCTGGTATTGCTCAAAAAGGGGAGAAGGTTTTCCGTAGAACCTTCTCAAAKGACCTCATCGAGGATGTGAGGGGTAATTTTAAGAACTTTCATCTAAAGGAATCATCAGCAAAATCAGAGAGAGGGAAAATGGAAGCCCTCCTAAAGGGTGCATTGATCTGCCCCTGTCACAGGTGTCCCAGGCGATTAAGGGCAAATAGCTGTAAGGAGGTATGTRGGGAAGAGAGGGGCGATGGGTTACTTAGATATAAGGAAGCAGGGAGGCTTGTTCAGGCAGGTGTTCAGAATAACAGGTGAAAGCAGCAAGCAAAATCACCTGGTGTGCTGGAAGGGATGTTCATAGGAAARCTACATGCAGCAAAAAAAGTGAGGAATGTATTTTAGTGACTGTGAAGGACTTGGGCAGTGGGCGCAGAAAGAGGAGTTTTATGGTGTGTGAAATGACAGTGAAACCTGCAAAAAATATTAGACAGATTATCCAGTTTGATACTTACGTAAGATTCTAAAAGGAGATATCATGCTATAAGTGAAAGCAAAACAAAACAAAACTTTTTTTTTTTTTCTTTTTTTCTTTTTTTCTTTTTTTCTTTTATGGTGCTGTTTGCTATTAGAACAGATAATCAAGGTAGACCAGCTTTATAATTTCTTAGAAACAGAATGACTTACAATACTACTAAGTGTGCCCGTCTGAATTTGGCCTGCTAAACACACGGCTAAGGCTTTTCCCTCAGTGTCCCGCGTGCTTTGTGGCGGCCTTGGGCTTCGGCCCTGGCCAGCAGCAGAGCTGTTCCTCCTACAGTGCTGAAATTTCATCTAATGAAGCATTTCCACGGCAAGGTTTCCAATGCAGTAATTTTTCCTATAAATAGGTATGCAATATATGTTTCAACTAAGTGCCTAAACTGAAAATTATAAAAACAACACAACAAAAAGAAAGACTTGTGAACCACAGAGCTTTCTTTTTTCTTCTTTTTTTTTCCCCCCGTCTGAATAATTTTGGTGCATTTGGTGAATTTTAATGTTTATGGAAATGAAAGATTTTATTGGAGGCAAAGCAAGTGTAGGCAGTAACCATAGTGACTTCTACACACACAAGCTTTGCCAGTGTGCTTCATTTCCAGTCTGCAAAATCCTAGTTATCAAACATTGGTGGGTTCTTTGTGGGCAATTCTGAAGAACAGCTGATGCAGGGGGTTATTGTCCTTTACATAAAGGACTACGAGCACAGAAGCACAACCGTGTTGTGCCAAGTTTCTCACTGAGGCGCAATCTAAATTATGARAACATTAAAGGTTGCCATGGTATATATTAATATTACTGCTGATGCTTTTCCTTTGTGCACTGACAGGGTTGAATAATCTATCAGTGATACCCACATTTTTTGTCATATTATTCTCTGGCCCTCAGCCACACTTAAAGAAGAGTCAGTTGACAGATGTATTGTTATATCTGCATTGTATTGTTATATGCTTTTCTCAGCTATAGCCATTCTGTACTGCTATTAATGAATTGTCTTGTGCGGATTGTCTTTCTGCAAGAAACATGAAACTTAGGAGAAATCGCCTATTGAACGCATACTTGTACTGTTTYATTTGCTGTGTCAGAAATAACTTCACTATTTTTCGTAGCCCTACTAAACAGTCCTTTCAGTGTACATTCTAACTGTGCTTATGCTAGAAACCTTTGGATTTATTCAAGCTGCATTGGATTGAAAATGGTAGTGTAGGTCAATTTGAGAAATTTGTTTCAGAGCGGGAGCAAGGTTCTCTGCAATGAAAATTAAGGCTAATGTAGGAGGAAGAAGGTATAACTGCTGTCAAATAGATTTTTTCCTGCATTTTCTTGGATCCGGTGCACCRAATATTCACTTATTCAGCCCAGGGTAGGGTTTTCTTTTGACCTAGCTCGGGATTGGTGTTGGGGAGAACTCACACATGCACCGCTGGTTTTTCAGCCTTTGAAAAGCTTGCCAGTAACATGCTGATACTCTAAAGATAGACTTCTCAAATTCCTAGGGGATGAAAACAGTAATTTGTTAAGCTGTTGCTCATATTCATTACTAAGTAGGACCTCAGAAGAACAGCCATTCAACAGGGCTTTGGAAAAGGGATAGTAAAATGGATAGCTGGTCTTCTTGCCACGAAGTCATTTCAACTTATGAAAAACAAACAGGCTAGTCTTCAGCTCCGTTTCAAGGTAGATATTGGTGTTTGAACTGAGCTTTCTTGAGGTTTAATCTGCTATTCTGAGATGCTCAAAAACAGCAACAAAAAGTAACGAGCCGCATACTTTTTTCCCTAAGAGCTAAATCGTTCCATCTCACTTAACTAATGTATTGATTGACTTTATCGAGTCTGTAATAGTTCTGAGTTTATGAGCTGTGATGCCTGGAAATGGATTAGTGCCAGTGCCTGTGATGAGATATGGCCAGAAGATGACTATTTTGTCTCATGGCAGCTTTTAAGGTTACAGGATTTGACTTTATTTCACCTTCAGAACAAAGTTTATCATCTCAGATCTCTGTATATMAATCTGAATGAGGACTTGAAAATGGTGTTCATGCCCACAACGTATTTCAACTTGAAAAGGCCAGAACTCGGATGCTCCAGTTTGTATGAAAGACATACAATGCTCATATTTAAAAAGATGTGTGGAACTCAATAAGGCTCAATAAAGCCTAATGATTAGATGAAATCTTATTAACCAGGATTCCCATTTCCATTCAGACTCAATAGTTTAGGGTGTTTTGCTTCAAATTGTGATTAGGATGTTGATCTTGRTGGTTTCACTACTTACCAGTATGATAGGTTTTAAGTCTTAGTTCTAGGACTTGGCAAGAGTCTCCATGGCTGAGAATAACTAAAATAGCAAGGTTTTTGCAGTCTGCATGTCATATGTGTGGGAAAGATGTTTCACATGTCTTTGAATTTCTTAACATTCACCGTAGTGCAGTGTTCTTAGTTGTCTGCAGTGCTTCGTGTTCACCTCTGCAAGTATGTAGAGCATGCATTTAAGACACCAAACCTCAAAACGAGGCATTCCAGCTTGTGCTTTGCTACCTTCACATTTCATAGGTATAGGTTGTGGTCACTAAAATGTGAAAGGAAAACTTTTCTGCTCCTCCCTTATATACAGCTGACATGAGCATGTCATAAACCTGCAGTGCTGTCCTGTGGTTTTTCTCTGATATGTTCTGCATATGAGGGGCATATTGTGTCAAGGAAGATTCCCAGATGTGAGATTTAGCAAGATCCTGGTCATCCTTAAATCTTCAAGGCCTTATTCTTTTCTTCTTCCTTTTTTTTTTAAAAACATAGTTTCCTGAATAATTTCTTAAGAATGACTTCTTTGATTTTGTCATGAAGTCTGTTGCTCATCTTTCAAGACACCAGGAATGCAAATCCTAAAATAGCTAGGAAAATAATATGTTGCACCACTTCTTAGTCTATTTGAACTTAGATACCCCTTCCTTCTTTCTCCTTATCCCTGGCAAAAAAAACCCCAAAAACATTAGAGTGCAAGTGAAAGAGCTGAGTTTGTTTTGTGACTTAGATAAGAAAACAGAAAGTTAGGGTGCTAAAAGTCTGCAGCAGAAGAGAGTGTTTTGTTATGCTTTATATTGAACAGCATTTTGCTCAAGCCATGCCTCTTGAGCCATAAATATTTCAATAGAAGTCTCTTTCAGAGCAGTGGGGAGTTGCAGTGAACATGCARGGACCTGGTAACGTGGTTGTCGTTCTCAGTTTCAAATGGAGAGTGGCATCAGGCAGAGCGTTTTATCCATCCCTTCCAATCTCCCAAGCCATGGTGATTTATTTAGGAGGGTCAGTAGATGCAAGCCATGGTAGACCCTATCAATCAAAAAGCAGGCTAGCGGAGCTTTGAAAATCAAAGGGAAATGCTCCTCAAAATGTTTAATGTTTCTGCTCTCCATTTTTTTTAATATTCATATGGAGATGAAAATAATATATTTTCTCATCAGAACTTGTCACTTTTTATTTGCTAGATATTTTTTACACCTGTAGTTCTAATGGAGTGTGAAATTAAAATGAACATTCATGTTTTCTTTGTGGTACTAGCTTTTCAGTTGGTGGTATACAAGTGATCTTATGAACAAAGTTTTCTTCCTGATTATTTTGGCCATAACGTAATCATTTATTATGATTATAATTATTAAGAATTTATTTAGATCTGGTATAGGCCATAGGTACATTACATCTTTTTGTTGGGAGTARCAGGATTTTGACAAGCAATTAAAAACTTGCAGATTGTTCTTCAGCATCATTATTACAGCATGCCAAATTGCATTTGGCCATAAGAGGTTGAAAACCCCCTTTGGAGTTTTCTGTGATCTTGCTGATAAGCTATAGTGGCAAATCTCAGAGGGATTTAAATAAAAATCTTTGCTTAAGCACAGCTATGCCATGCCTTTCATAGTAATGGCCATCCAGTGTGTCCTATGGCTTAGGCTCAAATCCTCAAGGAATTTTAGACACAGCTAGAGCTCAGGAGGTCACAGTTTTTAGCCCTTAGCATTTCTGATCCTGGCTGTAAACCTGATAATAGGCAAAAATATCCTTGTCTAGCTTAATTTTTCAGTTTGTTTGATGCAGAGRTGAGTGGAGGTACAAGTTTTAGTAAGGTTTTTCTTTGTCGTGGTTTGCGTGTTCCTTGTTAGTAGGCACAAACAAGAGGTGATCTTAATATCACCATTAAAGGGAGAMTCACACAACGTGTATGAGCAGCTCTCCTGAAAAAGGATGTCATGTGAGAGTTCACCTTTCTAATGCCACCAATTTGCTCTTTTTTGCRTTTTAAAATGAAAACATTGCAACATTTTCGTTGCCTTTGAGCTTTACCACTAGTTGATGTAAGTTACAATGGCACTTATTGGTGGTAGCAGGGATTTTTGCTACTTAAATCAGCAGATAAACCTCATTTAGCTAAAGCAATTMTTTCCATCTTTACTTTAAAGAGACYACCTCCTATGAATGTGCAGATTTATAGACTGGCCCTAATGCCTGGAGAAACTTAGTKTCCAAGTATGCTAGAAAAGAATAAGCCTAATTAAAGGAAGACCATAGAAATTTCAAAGATAGTCTAAGGACATTTTCAGTTGTTTGTTGGGGTATCAGTTCTATTTCTATTTTCCAAGTGTAAAGCAAAGATATTAAGAGGGATAGGCTCTTATCTCGTGTTACATATCCCCTTTTGTTCCTTTAACATTAGGTGTTGAAGCTTATGACAKTCCCCCCTAGCTCTATCACAAGAGCTTTCTTTTCACAAGCACAAAGCTTCCTCTAAGTGTAATCCTCCAGAAAATTCTTGAGACAAAAATATATTTTCTCACAGTGTTGCCCTATACAGATGTTAACTGCTTGGAAATAATGGTCCACTTTCTTTAGCACTATCTCTAGTAAAGTCCACGTGTCCTTAACCAAAGATCAGAAGCACCAGGAGAGCATCTTCCACTGGATCACGTTTAACATCCTCTGCTGCCTGGGAAAGCTGTGTGTGCTCTAAGCTCCCCACTGTGTGCTATGGTAGGCTCAAAAGGTTAACGTGGTGGTGMTATCCTTTGCTCAGGTGTTGAGAAAGATACTGGTTTTGTTTAAAAAGTATGTTTTCCTACTATGTCCTGGAGCATCCTTAAAAGTCTTCTTACATTACCAAGCAGATCTGAYATTGTTTGGGCTTTTCCTAAGGCAAGACTCAGTTTGATGGAGATGAATATTCATCTTAGCTATTTTCTGCCTTTTCTGTCCTCATTCCTCCTTCATCTTATTTTATCTAGCCAAGAGAGAAACTTGTAGACCGTGGATCTCTGTTACAYTCACATCCTCTTCCGCTTTCTGTTTTTTATTGTCTTTATCCTTTGTCATGGAAACATGGAAAATATTTATGCCATGTGGTCACACAAAGTCTATGCTCTTCTACTTCCACTCTGTTCTGAAAAGAAGGGGTWACAATCCCCAGAATCAAAACTGTATTTATTGCCTAGAGAGCAAACCTACAGAGGCCAACAAACATTATCTTGAAGCTGAGCAGAGTCAGGAAGGAGGAAGAAGGAAGGCACTTGCTCATGTCTGAACTACCGTTCAGTGCTCTGAAATGTGTTTCACTGCTGATTTTAGTCTCCACTGAAAAAGTTCTTCTCTAGAGTGTTTTAAGCAAATCCACCAACTTTTCTCCATTAACACCTTGGCTGTTTCTTGGAGCCATGGATTTGGTGACAAAGGGCTCAAATTTTGCTCTCACCCCATCTAGATGTGATTTGAGTCACTGAGGTAGTGGTACTCTTTGAAAGTGAGACYGACTGCTGTTGTTAATATTTGCACCACTTACTTTTGGGATTGTCTTTATGTGTAAGACAGACATTTAGTGAAGAGCAGTCCCGTTTTATGAGCAGATGTCTCCAGGGGAGAAGCTAGGTGATGCAAACTGTACTGGGATGGAGCTGCAGAAGTGGAAATGTGTATAAAGTCATCCCAGCTCTTGGGTTGTAAGCATTGCAGTTTTCCAAGTTGAAACCTCAGCTTGACTGGAACTGTGGTGAGCGTTGTCCAGACACTGATGTGGATGGATCCTAAGTTATGATTTTCTGTTAATAAGGAGATGTTTAGATGCAGCTTATTCTATTTAAARCAGGACTACATAAACCATGGTTTTGGGAGATACTGTTGGAAAATGCTCCCAGGTCTCTATCATTTTTTGAAACTGAGGACATTCTTTTGAAATTCTTAATCAACTGCTTCCTGGAAAGAAATATTAAATATTAAGCTCACTATCAATTTGCTTTAGCCACTATGGAAAACAGCCTTGGGGAAAGGGCGAGGAAGCAAGGGAACCTTGTTTCACCACTTCTTTAGCTCTCCTCAGATCTCCGTGTGTTAAAGCAGGGAGATGACAACTGGTTTAAGCCATCTGTGACTACCGTAAGAGGTCTCAGATAGATCTATGGAGTGATGGAGTGATTATTTTTTAAGAAAACACTGGCCTGAGAAATGCCTACATGCAGTTAGACCATGAAGCAAACCAGTGTAGCAGTCTGATTTCAAACAGTCTTAGGATATTTTACTACGAAATTTATATTCCAAGCTACTGTGGCGTGCGATTGCTACTTTTAAAAATATTTCGTGTGAGTGGACTAATTTGTGCATCTTCGAAGCATTGGCCCTTTTTGCTGTCAGTGTATGAAAGAAACTGAAAACTGCACTTCTTAACTGAGAGAGGGTTTGTTTCTATCTACCAGTATCCTTGTGAGTGCACGAGGGATGTAAAAAGGTGCCTCTGCTTGGTGACTATGTCTTATTTGCCTTTGCTCCCTGTCTAGAAGGACTTCTTATTTTATTCTTTGTAATGAGTTCCACCGGAGAGGTTTAGTGTTTCTCTTCGTTTTTAGCCTTTTAAATGGTAATGCAGGATTCGTGCTACCACATCAGCAGAAGCTGCTGTAGATTGATGGGACCCCATCAGCCACCCTGCCCACTCAATATTATAAAGATTTGTGTCGTCAGTGGTCATGACGTTGGGGAGGAAGTTGCCCATTTATGGATACTAGAGCAAATGATATCATCACAATAGGTGGCTCCTGTCTAAATAGGATCATTTGTGAAATGAAATTACAGGCATTTATCTAGGAAACAGGAGACAGAGGCACCTGCTTTATGTAATTGATATCCTAAGGAATTATTGTGTACAGTAATCAAGAAAAATCTTCATTTCTAATTCTATTATGTGGGAAAAAAACCCTCTTTTTCCTGCCTGCACAAAACAAACCCCACTTCCACATGGAATAAGCTCCAGACCGTGTTTTCTATTATGCTTGAATATATGGGACATGCATTGCAATCCTATGCTTGCCACACTGCTGCAGTATACTTGTTTTGCAGAGCTGTGTAGCAGGCTAGTCAAAGCTGTGACTAACCAGATCCTTGGATACATACTCTAATCTCTGGTCTTTATTTTTGCAATGAATTTGATTTGTTCATTGATTGTATATTTTTTCTGATCTGTGAGAAGCTTCATGCTCTGTATTTGGATGCTGACTGCAATACAACAATAGTCTTTAACACGGTAAGTCAAAGATGACTCATTTCTTACTCTCATGCCTTCAATTTATACTTTCTACAGCACCATATAATGAGGTAGAAAATTATGTGTTAATTAATCTTAAAGTAGTTAATTTTCAACAGATGCTCTTTTCCTCCCTCCCTCCAGTACTTTGCACCATGATTTTTTCCTCCCCATGAAAGCAATAGGTTCAAACTGTCTTTAACTAAAATCCTTTTTCTCTGTTATTTTTAATAATATGGCCAGCATTTTGCCATATGCTTTAATTTTAACAATAGGAAGGAAAATAGACTGTACACCCATAACTGCAACTTAACATGTGATGCTAAAATAGGATAAGTTCCTTTCAATATTACAGTTTATTACAGTGAACACATTTTGAAAGGCAAGAATCTTTTTAGGATTAACACTTGGGATAAAGTAGAAGGGCTTCAGTTTTCGTTTGAGAATGAGCACAGTCAGGTACCTACAATTACGAGAGCCTTTATTTTAAGTGAAAGCGCCGGGGAGAAAATGTCTAACAAAAAGACAGTTTTCTTTGTAATGCAGCGTGCAGAAGGAGATTCRGTAGTGCCTCTTACCGACTGCACTAAAGGAGATAAAAGAAGGAAAAAGAATTATTAGGTGCACAGTGATAGCTTTACATTGTAGAGACATTGCAAATAAAAATACTATCAAATAAAAATATTATTTAAAAAGCTTTTAAAACAGTGCTGTCATCACGCTCAAAATAAGCCCTCTTTCCAATAGCTAACTTTTTAATTGTACACTAAGGGTTAAGATTTGGTCTAATAATTTTTTAAAGAAACGTGCAGTTGAGCAGAGGTCTGGAGGATCACTGGGTTACTAGGGCTCCTTTACCAAGATTCATTCAGTCCTGCCTTTAGAACTGGGCAACTTTGTAGCAAGTGAACAGGATTCAGATGGACTGAAATGTTTGGATTTGGGAAGTGTATATATATATATATATATATATGTATGTATATATGTATATATATTTTCTCCCTCTCCCCTCCTCTTTCTGTCCTCCACATCTGAAACTTTTCAATGGTAATGTTAATTTTCCGTAAGTATAAGCCCTTCTAATTAGGATATTCCTATCTCTCCCCCCACAAACAAACCAGTAAATTGCATTTGCCAGAAAAAGCTGTTTCCAGGGATCAAGGGAAATAATAGCTAACTTTTAAAAACTTTATTCAGGAAAATAGCCAAAAAGAGAGAGAGAAGAAAAGTGAGGGGTGTGTGTGTGAAATAAGAACAAAGAAGCAGGCTGGCTGTCATCTATTCACAAGTTTTATTTACTGTATAGCTTTTTCATTTCTATCAAGAAATTCTGTGATTTGGTTTCTGTATTACCAATGTGATTATCCTGCAGACATGCATTGCTATCAGCTCTTGCCTTTGCTCATAAGTTGCTCGTGGATCCATATCTGTCATGTTTTCTTGTCATTTGAGACAGCCCACGTCTGCTTTATTTAGCAACAAGTGATCAACCTGATCACTCAGTGCCCGGTGCAGTACGTTTCAAAATGCATGCTCTGAAATATAAAAGCAATTAAATAATATTTACTAGGCTCATAAAACCTACACGTTTAGCAAAGTTTGTGGCTGCAGGCATCCCGTTCTGAATTAAACATGGTATTTTAAAATGCTAGAGGCAAGAGAAGGTACCTCAGCTCATGAGCATATTAGCAGTAGCATACCATCAGGCACTATACTTTGCTTTTGCAAATAATGGCTATTTTTGTCTAAAAATTGCATAACTAGGTCTGCTTAAAATGCTTTATGGAAATTATTTCACTGTAAATGCCTCTTAAAGTGATCTAGAGAAATTAAGACATTTCCGTAGGTTTCATTTATGCATGTTAAGCAAAAGCTGCAGGAGAGTGGCACATACTGAATGTAGAGGCCAAATTACATGCTCCATAATTCAGCCATACAACCGCTATGTAGCTTAGCTGGTCAGATTTTCAATAGCAAGAGGTTTGCAGCATGCATCTTTTAGAGAATAAATGTGAACAAATGACAGGGTAGTTGTTGCTTTTCATAGTCTACCTACAATTTATTTTGTCCAAAAATGTTATTAATAGTTGTCTCACAGTTTTCCCTCTGTCGTATATATTTTCATTGGAGGTAAGCAAATTTTACAGAAGGTTTTTAAAAATAATAAAATAATTTACAAATAATAAGAGGGAAAATCAATATCATTATAGTAATCATTACACTGAAAGACATATAAATAAAACCATTCCATCTGCTATGTCTAAAACAGTATCTACAGTTATTAATTGAATTTAACAAGTATAGAGAAGGAGGAATGGCCATTGCAGAGCAAACAATGTTCCACTTTTATCTAATAAGTTTTAAAATATGTATCCGGGAGTCACACAACCATGTTATATAGATTACATCATACCAGTCATGCTCCATAAATTATCCTTAATTATATTATTTGTAGCAGTCTTATATTGCCGATATGATAGAAATCTTAACTATATTTTTCTGAAAATTTTATCTTATTCTTGAAGTTTACCTTCTTTAACACTTAATAGTATGCTCTTAACTTAATCATGACCATAAGTTTATTTAGCTAATAATTAGATTCTGTGTTCATATAGAAGTCCCAGTTATCATTTGAGATGTGAGTATTAAGGACGCTGAAGCCTGCATGCAGGAGGCAAAAACAGGGGCCACATTTCTGTGTTCTCTAGTTGCTATTAGGAGTAAAATCCTGTTTTGTGAGTAGCAAGGAAAATCCGGTGGCTTTTTACACTCAGTTTTAAAGGAAGTTCTCTTCACTGGTAAAGTTAGTATGGTGAAGGGTCTACCAGCTTCATTTGCTCTGGAAAACACTGTCAATACTTTTTTTTTTCCTTCATGCACTTCAAAATGCTGCCCAAGGTCAGAGCGAAGGGGTGGAGTGTGTATGAGCCCACACATCCTTGACTAGAGAGCCTGTGGCTATGTCAAATCGAATCGCTTTTAGTTTGTCATTGTGGAGTATCCAATATTCCTACCTGCATCAATGAAAGATTTGCATTCAGTGGTCCTCCATGAATTATATCTGTTATATAATTTAATTGTGTTTGACAGATACACTTGCAAAAATGATATTAAAGCCTGAAAATCATATAGGACAGTGTGAATGCCAGCAAAGTATTCAGGAAGCAGCAAAGTAATTCTGCTTAGCAAGCCATTAGTTCCTCGTAGCAGTACATTGCCCAGGTACAAATAGGGTAACACGTCGCTTGCTGCCAGGCAGCCTCAGCAGAGCGTTTAGTGATATGTGGGGAAAGGCACGTAATAGTTCATAGATTCCTGTTGCTGAAGGAAAGTGAAACTGCAATCATACTCCTGAAATTGTAGTCACCGCTAACATCTTCAGGGATACCGTTTGCAATTAATAACGGCAGTGTTTACGGTAGCAATAATTACTTGTTGGATCAAAGTCCAAAGGACTTAATGATGGCCACTGCTTGTCACAACATGCAAAGCAGAAAACCACTTAGGCATCCTGCCTTTTCATGCAATTTCTTTGCTATTAGAGTCAAGGTTTAGATGATCTGTATGGCAACGTGTTGTGAACGCAGTTATGGTTGCCTGTCCTCCCAGCCCTTGCTATTCTACTTGTCTCTTGACACGAGAGCACCACCAATGTCCCTTATCCATTTGGGTTCACTTTCTAGGTGTCCTGCCATCGTCACTCCCTTGGTGTCTAGGGTTGAGCACACTTCTGTTGAAGAGGTGGGGACGCCCTCCGGCCAGGGCTGGGGCTCCGCATGGGGACAGGGCAGAGGGGCACGAGGTGGGCGGCATGTCGAGGCGCTGGAGGCCAGGCGCCCGGCAGGCACCCCTGAGGCAATCAGATTCTCGCAGGAGAGGGTGCGGGGCCCTCCCTCTGGAGGAGAGGGCTGGGTTGACCACCTAGCCCTGGCTGCCCGCAGCAGCCGAGTGGCCAGGCTATTCTGTCCCTTCTCTGGAGGTGGCTCTCAAATCCCAGTCTTTTCCATGCATTCTTTGCCCTATAAATTTTGTTGATATCTCTTTAAATGGGATATTGTCATCTTGACAATCATTTCCTCATCTGATTTGTTTTCCTTCCATCCGCCTAACTGCTGGTAGAGGTAATAGCCAAGAACTCGGAGAAATTAAAGGCATATTTTTTCTGTTTACTCAGTGTGTTTGACAGCATTTTGTATCTATTCAGTCTCGCTGTTTCCTCAGTGCAATCATTTGGCTTCTTCCCATTTGTGCAGGCTTAGGAGCAGCTGAAGGGAGAAAACATCCTAAACAAGAGAAATAATACTGTAATATCATAAAGATCGGCAGGCAAAGTAGCTGAGTCTTGTTGGGGTTCTCATTTTTATTGATTATATGGAGTCAGAGGCATTTTTCTTATAAACATATAATCCATATACATTATACATTCTGATAGACTTAATGAAAGATAAGTTATACCTTGCAGTTTAACAATTAATTTCTGTTATTGCTCTGAACTGCCTTCTAAGCATCTATTTCCCCTCCAGACTTCCTTTTTGCTCTTTCGGTAGCTTAATGAAGAGGAGTGAAGCTTTGATGTATTTCTGTTACCAGTGATGTGTTGGTGTGAATGCCTGGTGGCCTCTTTAACTTAATTCATGGTGCTATTTCAGTGTTGCTTTAGCAAATCCATTTGAAGAGGTTTTCCTCCTGTCCACAGATCCTTCTCCTTTCCTGGTCCCTACCAGGATTGCCCACAGTTGCAGAGTTGGCTGTTTCTGTGACCACATTCTAAACCACAGTTTTGAAGAGATTTGTTGTTTTAAAAGCACATGCAGGCATATTTAATAGGCCATTTTTAATTTTTTTTTTCCATAAATCATTTTGTCTTGACTGTCCTCTTTCACAGTTCCATTTTAAAGTATGTCGGATAACTTGTTCATTAGCACAATTGGGGTCCTCAAGGTTGTTAAGAGGAAAAGCTGTAACCAGAAACAAGATGAACATCCAGTAAGAGCCCCTTAAATCAGATCTACAGACAAAGAAGTAGTAAAAAGCTTGATAAGCTGGTCAAATCTAAATTCAGGCCTCCTAAAATAGTTGGAATGAATAACCTCTTGTAGGGAGGAAGCATCTGCAAGGTTTTTGCAAACAGATTCAATCCAGTGTTTCTCTTTAATATTCCTCCAGGGCAGGATGTCTACATTGCAGTTATAGTTTACATCTTAGCAGCACCTAGCATTCAACTTACGGAGATCGAGACTTCTAGAACTAAGCACCACATGGCTAAGACCTGGATTTCATAGTACTGAGCAACAGTAATCGGGTTTACAGGGCAGCTAACGGAAGGGAATCAGCAGGTTGAGGAGAGACCAAACCAGGTTTGGGGTGGTGAGATATTCACATAGGTAAGCCTATCTAAATACAAAAATTTTTAGAACAAATGGAGAGTAGAATGCCATGAAACACTTCTCAGTGATTGTAGCCAGCACTATGCAGTCCTTTGGGGTGCTCTGTGTCTTACAACATTTGCCTTATAAAAGAATAGTTGTAAATATTTGGGGGCCCTGTGGATCAAAATGAATATGAGCTTCCCCCTGACTTCAGTGATCTTTGACAGACTCAGTGGCAAAAGCGAAGTGCATTTGGACATGGCACACTGCCCTTCACAGACCTGTGGTGTCACCTCAGCCACTTCTCCTCAGGATTCTGGATTCCGAGGGAGGGCAGAGCTGTCCAGCACTGACACGTTGGCATTAAACCCCTCCATGTCCAATTTCACCCTGTGGCTCCGTGGACACATCTGTGCTTCCACAAGCAAGAACAGATATGTATTTCTTGTAACGTATTCTTGAGACTCGCGTCTAATTTCTCCTGTCCTCCTGGGACCTCCTGTCTTCTGCATTAGGGATTGTGCATACTCTGCTAAGAACGGCAAGCTGGTGCCAGCGCTCTGTGCTGGGCCTGTTTGGGACCTGATTGTTTTAAATAGAGGCATGCAATTCCTCAGGTAATTCCTTTGAGTGGTGCCTAAATTTTAAATAACTAAATGAGGAAAAGATTAAACTTGGCCTAATAATTACTGTATAGTGATGGGATTCTAAATAAGGCTGTTGATAAGTTAATTTTAAATTCCCACGCCTAATTTATACATCAATAATTAACAGCATCCCCCAAACTCTTCTCAGGGTTTCAAATTAACTGTTTCATAAATACTTCAATTTTCACTCTTGTAAGCCCCTGTGGGACCCACTGCATGATTCTTCGAAAAAGTAACAAAATAGCCACATTAGCTTCTTTACCAGATTAATCCCTCTGATTCAGGTATTTGTCTTTCACTTATGCTCATGCCATTGTCTGCCAGCAGATAATGCAATGATAAATGATTACCTGGCTATTCGGGGGAAAATCTAGGATCTATACATTCTTCTTGATGAAAAGGAGCCATTTGTCAGGCACCGTGGTGGAAGGTGGAGATATGACTCTGTTGAAGGCATTTCTGGTTGTCAACAAGTCACATAGTTTCTCTGCAAAATATCAATTATAATACATCAGGTATATATAATTCAGGTAGCACAAGGCTGTCTTCTTTGAGATAAATATGCAGGAGTTGCCCACTTAGTATATTTGGGAAGCACAGCTGACATAAAGTGATAGATAGCTACCTCTGATGATGCCCATAAATGTTTCTGTATAAGTTCAGGAAGAGGAAATTAACCTCACAGAGGGGCATGCATTTCCCTGGACTCTCTTCTCTCAACTTTCTGGGAGGCTGTTCGAAGAAGCCACTGCATACAAAAATTAGGGAAGACCCTCAGGGAGGCTGGCCTCCAATGGGCTCGTTTTCCAATCTCTTCTTCAACATTTTTTTTTTTTAATTTTCTGTATATTCAAAACTAAAATTATAACAGTTGTCAGGGAGGAATGACCTTAAAGGCCTAATAAGGCATCTATATTTGCATCAGTTTCCAAAAGTTAAGGCACGTGCAATTGCAGATATATAAAAGATACTGGCACTGGTGTGATTTGGATCAGAACTACTGTAAGTACTTGAAAGTGCAAGACTTTTGATCGTGTGCTGCTTTTATGAAGGCAACTCATTTAAGTTTTCAAGCACTCTGAAATGCAGTTAGTCTGATCGGTGCAAGGAGTGTCCTGCTGCTTTGCGCATGACAGTGAAAGGAAAATTCTCCTCAAATCTGCAGAGAGCCTAGAGCCCTGGAAGTCACCTGAATATTTAAAAGTGTGAAGGTTTCAAAATAGATGTTAATTTAATATTACTATTAGCAACCAGGTTTCACAAGATTACTTTTTGTTTTCCACTGCCTGTGCAAGTGTTTCCCCACACATTCCCCAAGAGTGAACTAAAATATTTTTTACTTTTCTTGATTTTTCACTCTTATAGACATCCAGCACAAATGCTTGTAATTGTTTGTCTTCAGATGAGCTACTATGAAAATGAGAGAGATTGCCCTTGATTTTCCAGGTATTTTGCCATTAAGAATCTGAATTGGCTTTGGTCAGATCAAAGTCCCATGGAATTACAGGCTGTGGGTCTGCATAGCTCTGCTCACGTGGCCCTGGTACCTGCATCCTTGCTCCGAGAGAATTCAAACAAAGCTGGCGTGTTGATGATTTCTACAGGGACTTTGAAATCTGTGAATAGCCCAAACCTTTTTTAGATGTCGAATAATAGAGATTCTTCCAAACAAGCCATTTTAATGCTTTCATGCTTAAATTTAAGTGGTCTTTTTCATCTGTCTGTATTGTGTTGTGATCAGAACAATACCAGCTGAGAAGAGCAGGATCCCGAGCTGCCCGTTCAGACACAGAAGGGGCCACTGTGATTACTTTTCTAGCAGCTGTTCTCTTCTGATGAAGGGCATCCTTACAGAGGAGTGATATAGAATGTGAGCACAATAAAATAAGGAAGCCTGTAAGGAAGGGGAGACAGGGATTTGGTGCAGCATCCCTAAACCTACCACTTAAATAGATGCAGATCTATAGGCTACTTTCAAAATGATGTTTACATGACTTTGATTTATTTTTTGGCAAAAGTTTGTAGAATCCTTTCAGTCAAACCACTAGGTATTTACTAAATGGCAACATCTGAATGAAATAAAAGTACTCCAATGTAAAAGTAACCATAACCCTAACCAAGTAATTTTTGTTCTGGTCAACACAAAGGTATCTTAAGCTACAGTCTTCGTCCTTAACTGACTCATACAGACTACTAAAAATCATATCCATGGCATTAGGGAATAAATTAAGATGCCAGGAGAATCTTTAAGCTGTTCTTCATCGATTCAAAACCAGGTTAGACCCATGTAATGGGAATGATCATGAAAAGTTTTAAAATATAGATTCTGAAAGTCACTTGCTTCCCCTGACAGGGCATGTGTGGAGGCATATCCATGCAGGCATCAAAAGAGACTTGGGCAAATCAAAATTAAAGCAATGTTATATCAGCAAGATTTTTATAGCTTTCTTTTTCTCTATTAAAACTAAAATAAAACAAAACAGTGGTGATGCAAAGTTAAATGAAGAAAAGGACATATCCTAGTATGTTGCATAATTGAAAGATATTGGGCAGATAGATGTATTGCAGTAGTAAGACACGAATAGCATCTGCTGTGAGGGAGACAACAAAGCAAACTTGTTGCCCAGGAATGAAGCATGAATCTGAATTGAGAGTTGCAAAATCCTTGTTTTCATTGATGAGTGTAGGTTAATTGACATGGATGCAGGTAGATTAATAAGAAGATGCTTACGTAACAAGTTAAAATTTATTGTGAAACTGGAGATCCAGTTTGGTGGAGGGGCTAGAGTCATAGTACTTCTAGGCAGCAGATTATCTTTTTAATTGCTAAGGCATTCATTTAAGTTATTCTAAGTCTGCATAACTCTAGCTAAGGCCTAGTCTGAGGAGCTGATCTGATTTCCTTATGCGCTAGCTTGGACTAGATTGCTCATTCCCACCCAGTGACCCATTCCTCACCTACTCTGCTCAATGGTATTTTCATTTCATTTGCCACTGGTGTACTGCAGAGGTTAAATGCATCTATTCCAAACCCAAAATTAGTTATTCAGGCAGAATGCTGGACTCCCTTTTCCTACACGGCTGTCCAAAGCTTGTCAGGTAACATGGAACAGTGGAAGGTTTCCACGTTTTGATTCTCCAAAAGGTAGATTTCTTTAGAACCTACTGTCAACAAGAAGTGGTGCTTTCTTCCATCAAGTTATTAAGTAATTTTATAAGCTTTTGCTGTTGTAAGAACACAGGTAAACATGCATCTGTTAGCCTCTTCCATAATTCTGAGCTATTGTGCAAGCCTGTGCAATTGAAAAGTATTTCAGTACAGATGATTTAAAACAGGGCTTTTCTTTTAATTAACAAAATAGCTGAAGTGATGTAGTACTTAATTCCAGAACAGTGCTAAATATAGCACTGCTATAGATTTTATATATTATATATGTGACAATGATGGTACTGAGCAGTAATTTAAAAAGCCTTAGATAATACAAATGGAGAAATACTGGTAATGATGTATAGGCAAACCAAATAGAAAATGCAGTAATATACACTCCTTTCTGCAGTTGCATCTTCCCTTTCCTCATGAGAGGGAAACAGAATAGGAGGGGTTTTTTTATATATATTCCTTTTCAGCAGGCAGAACTTCACTACGTACTACAGGGATGACCCAATAATGAAAAATACAGGAGAATGAGGTCTGTGCTGTAGTTCAATGATGGCAGGAGATCAGCAGGTTTCTTTTGGAGAACTGTGATCCAGGCTAAAGGAAATTGTTGAAAATCTCTTCCTTGAGCAATTCACCACTTCAGTTGCTGTGAAACAGCAGTACAGATTTGGAGCCAACTCGCTTTTTTCTTTTCTTTTTTTTTCTAAATTTTATCTTATTCATCAGCTCTGACTCCTGTCTGGTCAGATGCCTCACATTACGATGGATTGACTTTGGTTTCTTTGAGTTAATTGAGTTCATTGAGGAAGAAAGTTGCAAAAGAAGGAAATGATAAGAAAACACACTCCTAAAGGTAGATTAATAGCTTACACACAGACAATTTAACTTACAAGGAGATGCACATGGTGCAGGCTGATTCTTGCCAGAGTTTCACAAGCAGCCAGTTCCAGATTCTGGACAAAAAAAGTTGCACCAAGCTGTGTCAATCTGTCCCTGTCCAAGGCTGACTGTCTCCGGGACTCGTGGCTTTTCTTTAGTATCAGGAGCGTTACTCAGGCAGAATTACTGTGTGACACATTGTGCATGGCTATGCCTCGCGCGGAGTGCCCAGGGCTAAATGAGGCTCTGGCAGGAAAATTAATGTCTCCCCTTTCCGCTTTATTTTATTTTAATTAAGGAAAGTAGTAAAGCTGTTCAAAGAGGCTTTCATTAAACACACAAAACACAAAATTCCCAGGCAAGCCCAATTATATTGCTGAAGTGACAAAATACCTAGCAGTAGTATTCCACTGTTGGTGAAGGATGGATTTAGGAATTTTGGAAGTATTTAGGAAGTGTATTGTAAAGATGTTTGTCTTTACATCATCATTCTCCCTTCTAAACAAGTTTTACTGCTTGCTTGTGTTAGGAGAGGACATGGATCTTGGGCTGTTGATCTAAACTCCAACAATCTGCCTTAGTCTTCTTCTGAGCACTATTTTGAAGTGGAAAAGCTCATTATCCTTATTTTAAGAATTAAACAGAGGCTCGGTGACTTCCCTCATGTCACTTAAGAAGCCTTTGGCAAAGCATGGTATTAAACCCATTATTCAGCAGTCCACACTGCAGCCATAACCACTGACCTGAACGATGGGCCCACCACAGTTGTCCCTGCGCTTTTATAAAAGTTATTCACAATTTGATTTCTACATCTGCCAACTGAATGTGACAAAATAGTAGTAAAGCAACATTCACACAAATTCTTCAAGCTGGTATATATATAAAACCAGATTCAGCACAAGAGGAAAGAACTTTTGTTGGTATAAAGTGACTATATTGTAATTTTGCTAAAACGTTTCTGATATACATCACTGAGAAGCTTTCCCAAAGCAGCAAATTATTTTTTTGGGACCGTGTGATCAGCCGTGCTATAAAGTTGAAACTGTTCTAACTTTTCTGTAAGTGAAAAGAACCACCTTGTTTTATGTAATAACACATAACAAAGCACTTAATAGGGGAGATATTGTCTGCCTGTATGAACTTGCCAGAGAGTTTCCCCTCACAATTGCTGTGGTGCTATTTTCAAGTCCTGCTTCCTTCCAAATTCTCAGGATTGAATAAATCATGCAGTTTCATCTGGGTCTGTAGAAAAGTTTTTCTATAGGCTTGTCCTTCACATGGTCTAGTTGCCTGGGCTCCCATTTCCCTGCTGTGAATGTTCTCTTGCTCTCAGGGATAAGATGCTCTTCCTCCCTCTCCAAAAGGGTCTTGATCACCCAGCGTGCCAGGGAAGTGCAACCAGACAACATTCCTCCCTGCACCCAGCTTAGCTGTGCGCACACTGTGCATTACGCTCATATAAAATAGAAAATAAAAGGTTTTCTCCTTCATCTTAGGCACTTACTTTCTCTTCTTATGCTGAAATGGTTGTTGAAGGAAAGATTGACCTTCCCGGTTGTATCTGATGATGCAAGGCTAGGTGAGGAGGAAAGGAATGGCTCCCCAGGACAGCCATCATGGTCATGGCTTTTTCTCCAATAACTGCTATAGCTTTATATATTCTGTGCTCACTCAAACTTCCTTTTCTACCCGAATCTTTAGTTCCTACCTAGAAATCTTCAATCTATGTGAATATGGAATTTGGCAGAAAAGAGGACAGGGGATGTTCCATCCATGCACAATGCAAATAGGTACTTTCGAAGCAAGAAATCTGGTATCAAAGAAATCACCTCTACACTGGGATAAAGTATGAGATTGTTTGGGCAGGCCCATAGAAAGTACCATGATTTAGTCAGTAAAAGTAAGTGACGGAAATGCTTCTTGGACAGCAAGGCCTTGTTGGCAGACCACAGGTAATCTGCTCTTGAGATATGTCGGTACCTTTTGTCGAATTCCATCTGGAATTGCAGAAATACAGGATCCTGATGTAGCCATCAGCAACCACGTATCAGCTTTTGTGATGCGCTCTTTCGTTCTGAATATAATTCCTCAGTGTCCTTTCAGTCTGACTTTTATTAATAAAAATAGCATGACAGGTGGAAAAAGGTGATCATTTCCTCTTTTAATTGTCATGTTTGAAAAATAGGCAGGATACAGGAAAGGAGACTTTTCTATCCCTTCCTTATTTTATCATATCCTTTCCTTATTTCATGTCAATGTCTATGAGTGATCTGTAGGCATAAAGGTGTGACCACTGTGAAGGATGTGAAACTAAAATATTTGATAACACAGAGCTGTTTTCTCTTTTCCTTAGAAGTAAAAAAAAAAATGTAAACTCCTTCAGAAAACCATGCTTTTGTTGGCTTCTCCTATTTGAGCACATTTTACTGTGTTAGAAATGGCCTTCACATCCATAGGACTATGTGGGCAAGAAAGGCACATCCTGCAGCAAACGCTGAAGGATGACAGCAGTAATTATCTAAAGCCCCCTGAAGTCAACGGAAAGATTGACAGGCGCCTTGCATTAGTACTCATGAGAGCCAAAATACATCTCTGTGGTTCTTCTCATGCTTCGAAAGATTCAGCTGTGTTAACTATTACTCATCTTTTGCACCTCTTCTAAAATAGTTTCCTCTTGCATGTGTCCTTACCAATTTTAACTTTTTCTGAGATGCAAATAGACCCTGTGCAGGCAGCAGCATTTTGTGATGCGGTCTGTGAAAGATCCATGCCCGTAGGCAAGGGAAGTGCTTTCAGCTGTGCTGCAGAGATTGGAGAAGGTGCAGAGCTCATACTGCTGTGGCAACCAGGGTCTTCTCAGACATATTTCTGTGCTGGCAAAACAGCGAGAACTTCTGCCTCTTCTCAGATGTTGAAAAGAGCAGCTGGGCATAACTGAGCCACTCTCATTCCCTTTTTTGTGTCTTGAATCAACTTTGGGAATTGATTGGAATATGCCATGATTTGTTAAGTATGGGACAGTCTCTGATCTTAAATGCAACCCAGTACTAGTCTGTTGAGAGCTGGAAGACTCTGCCTTCCCTGGCAGAGCCAGAAAGCCTGGATATTGTCAATGCAAAACCAAACTGACAGGGAAGATGGTGATGTGCTTAGGTTCCAGTGTGTCCTCTGAAAGTTTATACTGACACTGCTGCTGGTACTGAATTAGGTTACATGTGATGTGAACATCCTTCTACCCCCCAAAAATAATTCTCTTTAACTTAAACCTTTTCTTTCCTTCCCACACACAGTTACATCTTTCTAGAGCCCTTAGCTCTCTTTTGCAGGTGGGAAGCCTCACAGTTTTCATGTTTTCCCTTCCTCTTCCCTTTGTCTTCCTCTTCCCAGACCAGGCTTCTTCCTTAAGCAGCTGGCTGTTGTGGGCACCTTAGACATTGCCATGGCATCATGGCAGGCAACAGCACAATGAAGAATCCTCATTATTCTGAAAACTCACTGCTGCTGGGTCTGATGTGCTGTCTTTTAGCCAGCCCTCAAAGAAGCTCCTAAAACTGCAGTAACCCCCAGTCAAGAGCTAGCAGTTGTTGCTGACTTTGGTTCCCTTACGTAGCACGCGTAAGGATGTAGGTACATCACTCATACATCCGAGTGATGAAGGCAGCATGACAGTCTCTCTGCTCTGTAGTGGGAAGGGAGCAGAAACTCTTTCACAGAGAAGCTGCTGGTAATTTCCCCGGGGCTCTGGCTCAGAGGAACAGAGGCAGAGTCATCTCCATCCCAGAGGAGCTCCAAGGACAAGAGGCATTTTTAGGAGGGGAAGCTGGAGATGCAGAGGGACGACAACGCAGAGGGTTCAGGTTCAGCTGTTAGACTGTCCCTAAGGCCGATAGGGGCAGAAAATCAGGGAGTAGTAACATGACTCAAGGAGCCACCAGCTGGCTCAGTGCTCTCCTGGTTACCTCTGAAGAAACCCTGCGCCTGTAGCTCAAGGTCTGACACCCTTGAGCATTCTTTAACCCATCCTGTGAGTGGGTTTAGTGTCTTATAAATAGCGGCTGCAGCTGCACTCGTTCCAATTAGGAGGATGCGGAGCGGGTTTGGCGAGAAGAGTCTTCTCGACGCGCTGCCTCCCCGCTGCTTTTTGCACAGGCCAAGACAGGGCTCAGCAGACGGGCCAATCTTCATACGAATACTTAAGCAGTGTGTCTAAAACGTGTGTGAAAGCAGTACCAAGAATGAACAGCACTTTGAATAGGGCTTTCAGTTATTCCTTGAGAGCCTCCTTATTTCTCTTCGGCACTGCACTTAGAAGTGTAGCCGTGCATTTTCTATAGCTCTTATGGATTAGAAAGTCATGGTGTTGCCTAGTCCATAAATTAATATATCTGTGATGTATATTAAGTAACTCATCTAAAAAAAAGGATGCCTCATCTATGGGAAATGAATAATTAATTTTGTTTTCCTGGTTAAAGAAAAAAATATATAAAAGAAGAAGAAGAAGCAGAAGAAAAAATCCCTCAGGTGCTTTTCTGTTTTCTGCTGAAGCTGAAATTTTTTAGTCCTCTGACAATGTCTTACACCCTCCAATATGTCTTGTTTCTATGGAGACACCAATGAACTGCAGCTTGCATTCTTCTGCATATCACAATACAAGGTAGCTTCAGAATTTTCCTCATGCTTCACTCTCTTCTCTTTTAATTAGAAATTAATCAGGAGGCTCCATGCTCTTGCCTTGTGCACTCACAAACGCGTGCACGTGCACATACAATCACGGTGAGCCTGCCTGTCAGCACGAGGTACCTGCTCTTAGTTTTATTTTAGAGAACAGCACATTTTATCTTGGGGTTTACAGGACTATCACTCTAAGCTCTATTGGATAAAAGGATGGGAAGATGGGAATCTTGTAGGCAATTCACCGGGTGGGAGGGTTATAAGGTATGTGATGCTTTTAATAACAGGAAGGAAGCATGGAGCTCTGGCTTGGCTGTCGAATGTTGGGACCTTCGGGACTTATTCCCTTAAAATAACCTGGGCTATTTTTGGCCCCATTGAACGACCCTAACTTGTGTGTGGAATTTTTCCCTCTAGACGGCTAATGATTGCAGGGTATGATCTTTAGATTTAATTCTGCAAGCCATATTGCTCCTTCCCTGTGTGTTCCTGTCTCCTCTTGAATGTCTCTTCCATGTCTCTTGAGAGTGGAAGATAAACTCTTACATGGTAAAACACAATGTGTTTGCAAAGCACATAAGAAATAAACTATATAAACAGCTTTATTATTATTATTATTAAATATGTACCATGAAGCAAACAGTATTTTTAATTATGAAGAATCAGAGAGGCTGAAATGGTGCCAAAGCAGAAGGTGTGTGCTACCATTAGTGGGCCCTTCAAAGTCAGTAACAAGCCTTGTACATCTGCAGCAGGCTGGATGGTTTTTTTCCACAGTTAAATCCAATAGGCCAGACTTTGTTATTACCATGAGATTTTTGATACTAGCTCTTATTATATTGAAATTAATTTCCAGAAAGAATTCAAAGTAGTATTTGCAGAGGCCTTGTAACTGATATATTATATATGTACCATAAAACACCTGATGATGGCAAGAAATTATATCTAAGGCTTAGCTTATGTGCTCGTGTGCTGAGATGTGGGCCATGCACCTTCCTTTCTCATTGCTTCCTGCGCTGCACATCTGTCTGTCCCCCCCTGCCGTCTCTTATGCTTTGGTTATAGACTCCTCTGGGCAAAGACTATATTTTTGTCTTCTGCTTTTCCCCATCTTCTTGCACAATTCTAATGCAGGATTGCAGCGCTTAAATGCTTCAGCAATCCAATCAAAACTACAGAGTTTTGATCGGTATACTACTGCCCAGTGTTTATAGCCAATGCTTGTATTTGTATATGTATGTATATATGCACACATATACATATGTACATACATATAAATGCATGTATATGCCTTTTTACCTTTTTTTTTTTGTCAAATTGAAAAGCAAAAATCAAATTAAGCATTTTTAATATAAGATTTTGGAAAGCATGCTTTGTTTGAACTCTGTGAACATTTACTGCCCTCTCAGTTTATTTTAACTAGTCAATATTTTTGTTAGCATACACAAAAAAACAAGGTTTAACCTCTAACTGCATCAAAGAACATTACTGCTTTCCCAAGGATAATAATTGCAGCTATGCGAGCTAGCACATAACAGTTAAATATATCCTTGCTTTTGACAGAAGCTAGTGCAGTTGGAACAGAGATGAACATAGCTTATTAAATATAGCTCTTATGGAGACTGCTCTATAATTACTGTGATTTTTCTTTGTATCATTATGATCATAGGCTGATCTAAAACAATGAATCGTGTGCTTCCGAGAGGCCGAGAACTATCAGCCCTATAGAGAGAGATCACAGCTAGAGCAACAGCCCCGCTAGTTTCTCTGAGGAGCCGAGGTACATAGTATACTCCAAAGGTTAAATAGGTCCTCCCACTGAAGCTCCTTCTTTCACTGAGACAAGTTAAAACTTTGAGGAGGTCTGTGGAGAATCCACAACACTTCCTGCCATGAAACCACATTCATATTCATGAAGAAATCTTTCGATGGTCTTTCATTTTTTTTTCAATCGAGACCAGCTTCTCTGTATCAAAAGGGATTTGCTAATTGTTTTGCATGTCTGGAAGTGTTTTCTGAGATCAAAACCTCCGAATGAAATGACCTATATATCCAAAACGTTACAAGCTTATAAATGGCCACTCCTCCTTTGCAATGGGCTCTCATACTTCTACAAACCAGAACAGATCCAGGGACCTGGACTCAACTATTTTCCATCTCCTGTAATCCATGACAGTTGAGACCATGGCATGGAGAGGCATATTTAGGGTTTGTTCCAGCACTCTCCACCTTGTGTTGATGCACAGGGCAGGGGGATCAGGAAATGGGGGGAAAGTGGCACTTTTTTAGCACACGCACCGCCATCGCTTTCAGTAGCAGCCGTGTTTGTGAAGCTTTCCCCTCATGCAGATCTGGTAGCTGTTGCTTCAGAGGCCAACGTTTGGCACTCAGAACCCCCACTGCTGGTGGAAATCCAGCGCTGAGGAGCGCCAGCGGTCCCGGCTTGTCCGCAGCCCTTGGGAGGCAGCGGAGCCGCCCCCGGGACACGCGGCAACAGCAGCAGCGAGTCTGGACGTGCGTGCGAGGAAGCCGCGGTCCYGGGGACACCCACGACCCGTGCAGGACACGTCGTCATCCCGGCGGCGCCCGCCGGGCTGGCGGGGAGACAGGTCCGGCCACCACGGGGACGAGGGCCGGGGCCACGGCCGCTTCCAGCCCCGCGTCTCCTCCGTGCCCCAGTCCAGCGCTGTGCAAAGCCCGGCGCCTCGTTGCCTTGGCTACGTGCGCTAGAAAACACCGAGCTTCACTTTCCTGGTTGCTTTTACACAGCGGCTCATTTCCACCTAATCCATTCACAGCCAGTCTGCTCAAGGGCCACCAGTAACTGCTAGGTAAAATAGGGCTTTTCCTTCACATTATCTATTTATTCTCACTGCTTAATAGAGAAATCTCTCTCATACTTCACTTAATTATGGCAAAAATGTACTTGGAAACAAAAATGTACTGTTTGTGTCTGTTGTAACTTCATATATGTTCACTCTATGTGTGTCTAATTAAAAAAACCCAAAACTTATATTCTATTTAACATTATTTGTTAGTGTCCAGTTTTTAAGCAACTTCAATTGTTGTATCAATTGACTGAAATATTTGAAATCTGTAGGGTATAAAATAGCAAGTATGAAGAAATTAAATAGAAGAGAGAGATTAATTAAATAGCAGTTTAAATCCCATTTTGAACCAAATCCAAAGTTTCCGATAGGTTTGGTTTAGGCAAGGACAGACACATAAATAGATAGCTTTTCTATGCCACGGTTTCCCAGATTTCTGGTAGTGCTGCAATTAAACATTAGTCAATTCGACAAATAAAAACTTATTGAAACCCTTTAATAGGGGAGGTTTTGACAAATGGGCTTGTAGGCCTTGCTGCTGAAAAACTGGCCGATGACACTTTCCAGTTGTCCCATTTGGTACAATAGTGGTTGGTCTCCGTTTCAGCCTTATTTAACAGCTTCATTAATAGTATTAAAGAAAGAAAGTGAACAGCATGTTAATGAAGTCAGCAGATGATGTAAACAGCGGGAAACAGAAAATACAAGATACTTAGAGATTAGAAACATGAGCAAGAGGAGTTAGCAATGCATCATATTCAGATTGAGGAAAAAGATAAGCTAATGCATCTGGGATAAATTAGTTCAGAAATGACTTTACACAGCTAATACACATTAAGTGTACTGAAATATTCACATACAGTTACACATAAACAGTCTTTTTCTTGCTGAGAAAGGACTAGTTTGTGTTCAGGAAAATACCAAAGGGTCAGTACTCTCTTTGGAAGCATATGTAGATGGGTTGGGTAGAAGAGTAGTCAAGTTATTGCTGAGTTATACATCTATGGGTCAGTTGGATAGAGCCATTTGCTGTTGTTCAAGCAACAGCAAATGAAAATCAGTGGGTAAGGGGACTCATTTAAGAGAAAATATTAAAATATATCGATGTTAAGCAAAGAAAGATGGAGAGGAACACTGCAACAGTCCACATCCCTGGAATACCTGTGAGCACTTAGGTGAAAAAGGCTTATTTTGAGAATTGCCACTTGAACTTGATAATGTTTCAGGGGAGTGTTCTGTATTAAGTGAAAACAACTATGACATATTATATCAAGAAGTAAAAAATAAATACATTGAGACTGTAAAACACAACCTAGTATCTCAGTAAGTGGAAACCTAAAATAGACTATTGACCGCAACTCACTAGCACGTGGAAAAGCTGAGTCCCTTCAGCACCCCTCTGTGACAGCATGGGTTGCGGACCCTCGGTGAGCCCTCTTGTCCCAAGACATAGCACAGAGCCCCCAGACTGATAGATCCAGCCTGTTCTCTTTCTTTCCTGCTTTTATTTTTTTTTCCTTTTTAAACAATTTTCTAGTATGGAAGTAAGTGACTTCCCAAAAGCTCCATTCAGCAAGCCCAGTCCCACACAAGCTTTAAAATACTTCCCTGTGCTCGGCATGGCGACATGCACGCTGCAGGCAGACTGGCAACTGCCTCCTCCAGTTAGAGCACATAATCATCAATACCCTTTCAAGCTCATTGAAAATGGGACTGACTCGAGTCTCAGCTCATACACTGTCAAATCCCACTTGCTGAGTCTTGTTCCAGCTGGAGGTGGGCCCCCACTGGAATTTGGGAATCTGGTTTTCATGTTCCAAACCTGAACAAAGAGACTCAGACTTGTTCCTAGCTTTAGTGTCCTAAACTGTGGTCGCGTCTCTAAGTCAAAGACTGAAACACGAGTTGTCTGGGAAATATAAATGAGTGATGGCTTTAAGGGAAATGCTGTGGCTACTCCATGCAGTAGCTTCAAGCTTTTTGGTGCTGTTCCCAGAAATGCTTCAACCATGGTGAGAAGCTCAATTCTCTAATTAAAAAAAAAAATTGTATCAAATATTTTTCAGCTTTACACTCTCAAATTAAAGCTTAAAAACCTCCAAGGAAGGAAAGGAGGCCAGATTGGAGGGGGAGGAGGTGAGAGGAAGGAAGCGGGTGGAGAAAACCACTATATTCCCAAGATGCAAGGAAAGTTGAAAAGTAGAAGAAAAAATATATTAAATCAGTGTAAACTAAGAGGTAAGTTTAAGGCTTTTTTTTTTTTAACATTGAATGTATGTTGTGTTGGGGTATTTTTAGCAGTAAAATGCTGTGTACTTTAAAAACATTTAAAATATGTTGAATGGAGGTGATGATTGCTTTTTCTTCATTTTGCCTGCTATAAACTTGATCTGTTTTTTTATTATGATCTATCAAAGCATGTGCTATGCTGGGATTTTGCTACGTGTCTGCTGTTGCTGGTTGGAACCCTCTATTTCCTCACCAATGACCTACATGAAGGGAAACAACATCCCATGGCAGCAGACAGGGGGCTTAGTAGCAGAGCTCAGCTGTGCAAGTTAATTGTTTATGGAGATTTAATGGGCATCGTGCTCCTGCTTACATGCATTGCTGTGATTCAGCCGCGTGCTCTGAGAGCTTAGGAAAGGGGGCTCAAACATCAATAGATTTCGGTATAGCTGGGCAGAGGGATGACCTGTTCTCATAAGTTCAGGTCAGATGGTGACTTTTATGTAAATACACTGTTTACTAGTGGTGGTGCTGCCTGGGCTGCTGCCTATACTGGGGCCGTATACGTTAAGTTTTGATCAGAGACCACATGCCTGCAACTGAATAGTAAAGTCTGGTGCACTTAAAAGCTCATTTGTTACTAGGATGTTTGTTGCTATACTGCCAAGAGCCTGCCAAAGAAGCAACTGAATAAAAATATTGCTGATTAACTGTGCTTGTGTTGTAGCACCACGTGACTTTGTCAGAAATGAGTTCAGAAAGGAAGGGAGCTGAAATCTGGAAGAAGTAGGTCCAGGTGTTAGGAATTTCTGCACGGCTCTATCAGACAGCTGCATGGAGTGGGCACGGAGAGAAATTGTTGCTGCTTCAGTACCCCCCTGCTGCATTTAAATTGCACTGGGTTATCTGAAGCATTTTCCTCTCTCGGGCTTGGGAGTCAGGTCGGGTGAGTGGGTGACAAGGAGAGACCGAGGGCTCAGTATTTGTAAGGGTTCGGGCTGGAGAGATGCTGGGAGTGCTGCCTCTTTCTCCTCTGATGCTGCCTCAGCTTCGGGTGTGTTGGATGAGTCTCCTTGGTCTGGAGGTCATTCTGTGTTTAAAAGCTCCTGATGTCTCAGTCGGTCATGAATTTAACCACTCTTGTTTTTAAACCTGTTTGTTATTGGTCTCATAAATATGTTATGGAAATGGGTTCCGCGAATTAATTGCATTGGATTGTTTTAAACCTGCTGTTTGAGGTTTTTATTGGTTGCCTCAAGTACTTTTATTGTAAAAAGTGAATATTATTTCTGCAGAGATGCTTATAAATGCCACCTTCACTGCCTAGATATAGGCTGAAAATTGTCATCTGTTTAGATTCCCCTCTGCTACATATATCTGATTACCCTTGTTGTCTCTCTACATTTTTTAGTTCTGCTATATTTTTTTTCAGTTTTTCTGATGAAAATGTTAAAGGTTTGCTGTCTTCTGAAGAGATGTGTCGCCCCTCAATCTCCTTCCTTGTGCTCACCATTTAGCCTTCCTTAACTTTTCTAAATATTTTTTTCAGAGTTGTACTGGATGCTTAAATATTTCTACAGATAGGAGTTACATAAATTTATGCATGGCAGCTGTGCACTTCAAGATGAATATATTATGGATGAAGAGCTAGAATTCCACAGTATTTGTACTATTTTTATTCAGGCACATCTTGAGAAGTTAGTATCAAATGGCCTAATTCTGTTCCAGCTCAAGCCAGAACCAGTGGATTAGACCAGGAACTCCTCCTGGTTTCAGTGGTATCAGGATTGGTCCCACCTGCCAGCAAACGGAGCTCAGCACCATTTTCAGAATCGTCTGAATTGCACATATTGCACAATAAACATGATGCATTTTAACAAGTACATCCTCTAATCTTGTGCTGGAAAGGAAACTTAAGGCAGAGGAAATGCAATTGTTTAGAGGATGTGATAGGAGGACTGAGGAAGGGCTTGAAGATGGAGATGGAGGAGCAAAAGGAGATGCAAGGAGCGGGCTGGGAGGGTGGGCTGCCAGCATGGCCCACAAATCCTCAAGGGCGGCAGGAAGAAGCAGAGTGGGGCCATGGGCCAACACGTAGCCAAATGTGCAGAGGTCAGAACTTCTTCAGCCTTAGACACTTAGGTCCCATGAATAAGAATTTGGTATCCCAAGACGCATCTGGAATTGGTGGACAGAAGCAAAAGGGGCTAGATAGAAATGACTTCTAAGGACAAACTAACCATCAAATTTCTTTATCTGTCTTTATTTTCTTCTGTATAGATTGATGGAAAGCATTTTTAAAACATGATCTATATCCAAAAGAATCTTAAATAAATAATTGATATGGTAATTTCATCAAAACTCCATCACTGTACAAAATTACAAAAATACAAAATTCAATAAAATAGAGCCAGGAACTTTGATAATCTCAAAGGGGCAAGCCCCAAGTTGCTAAAAAATCCATATATAAAAAATCTGGGAAATCAGAAGCAGCTCATGCAACTTAATGTATTGATATTAATCTACCAAAGGTAAATCAGCTTCACTTCCCAAGGGATATGAGAAGTGAAGTGTCATGAATAAATCCAGACTGGCACTAATAAAGCTATGCATGGTAGCTCTTCGGGAAGAAAACTGGACTCTAATTGCTTGTTTTATTATTTAACAGAACATACAAACAGAGTGAATCTAGCCAACTGCTAACAAGTTGCAACTAGAGTTGCAAACAACAAATACACTCTTTTATAAGGTCACTATAAGCTTTGCTGTCCTCTATCATCAATCCACTATGCTCTGACTATCCTCTGAAACTAGGCGATACTTCTTGGCCTTACATGGGGCAAATCTTAGTACATTACTGCTACTATTTATTGCCATGTTCACCCAACTGCAGTTGGATTACATTGAGTGGGAAAAAGTATAGATTTAAGGACCCTTTGATGTTACTTTTAGCAATAATTCTATTGGTAACTGGCTTCTTCTCTGTTTAGTATCTCCCTTTCCCAAATTCTGCCCCTTTCCCCTCTCCCATGTTGTACTACCAAAAATGCTCTTTAACCCTCTTACTCTGTGTGACCTGTCCCATGCACTAGGCATCCCGTGATGTCTATATTTTTCAGACTTTAAGTAATTGTCTTCCACTGGGCTTATGTAATAGATAAACACGGACAAGGCAGAAGAGCACTGAAGGTGAATGCTTCAAAACTGATAATATCCTATCCTAGATAGAAAGGTTTAAATGCTGCGTAGTCTAGAGAAAGCAGAATGTCTTTTCTTGCTGTCTTCTTCCTTTTGAGGTGTTCCAGCCAAAGGAAGGAAAGATCTTCTCTTTTCCACAACCACCTATATCTCTATAGAGGATTCTTCCCTCTCCCTTCCTTCCCTTTCCCCAGTAGTCTCTTTCTTGCCAAGGACTCTGTGGAAGAGCAACTTTGTAGCCACACAGCAAAAGATGTCTCAAATTCATCTCGCCATTGCTGTGAATGCAGCTAGAAGTAAAACAAAGTTCCTTTAATATGTTAATTTTTTTTTTACAGATAGCATTTAAAAAATATGATTATGTGATGAAGTGTATTAAAAATGGCCCATCACTTTCCTGTCCTTGAACATTTATAGGCAATGTTCAATAAGAGCTTTGCACCTGGCCTTTTGTGTTGGCAGTTTTAGGGCACACGTGTGCTGCCATCAGGCAAGAAAGTGCTGGCTTGCTTTCTGGTTAAAGGAATGCCTTTTTTTTTTTTTTTTTTTCCCAACCCCCCCCCCAAAAGAGTGAAAAGTTAGAGTAGAGAGGGAAGAAGTAAGTGAAAACTGTTCAGTGTGTCTAAGAAGGCTATTGCTGATTCTTTCAGTAATAGCTTTCATGTACCCCAAAGGGTTAAACACTTAGATTTTCAGTGCCTTCCAGGTTTTGAGGCATGCACTATTATTTTAGGTGTATAGCACACTATAACTTATATATAAATGATAAAACATATATCCTGGATTTTGGATTTTGATTCCATGCCACCATTTGCCTCAGAAAGTTGCCTTGCTAATGCAACAATAGCATCATGTCAAGCTGTGAAGAAAAGGAACATGACTCACATCTGGAGAGTCTCTTGAGCTCTCTTGAGCTATACAAGGATAGGAGATTTTCCCTGTAAGCAGAAAGAAGGGGTAAGGAATGGATGGATCTGAAGGAAGCTGTGCTTCCTAATTCTCTTACAAACTCTGTGGCAGACTGTGCATAGAGGGGACTTGCTGTTGGCACGAGTCAGTGAAGCAATATTGGTTTCCTGGAATAAGGATGGAATTGAGTTTTCATACAGTTTGCTGCTTCTACAGGTTGGCTTAAGCATACTACCTCCACATAGCCCAGCAGAAACCACAAACTATTGTGATGTGGAAAAACAGCTTATCCTGTATTATTTTAGAGTTATATAAATAGAATAGTATGATAATACTGGAATACCTTCTTGAACATGCAGTGACCTCTAAATTGTATGTACAGAACTGAGTTATTTCAAACATTGGCCAATTATCCCTCTCCAGAGAGGTGTTTAGTAAGAGAATAATTTGCAAAGAAGTGGATATAAACTTATTTTATTTTTGCCACTTTTAGTTAATGAAATTGCCTATACTGGAAAAGTGTTATTCCATGCCACAGTCTCAGAAAGTTGCCTTGCTAAATGCAGCAATAGCACTGACTTTTGTGTACTGTCAAATGTTAGGTTCTCGGGCAAAAAATACCATACTGGCCTTCAGAGTCATGTCAAGGGTGGGTTATCTTGAAGTGGAATTCTCTTTATTTCAGTTTGTGTCTCTCATCCCGTTCAGAGGATACTACTGAGAAGAGTCTTGCTCCATCATCTTTCCACCCCCCCATTTATATACATAGATAAGATGTCCCTGACCCTTCCTGCAGGCTAAATAGTCCCAGTCCTCTCTGCTTCTCCTATGTTAGGTGCTTCAGCCCCTTCATCATCTTTGTGGTTCTTCCTTGGACTTGCCCCAGTATGTCCCTATCTCTCTTTTACTGGGGAGCCCTGAACTGGATACAGCATTCCCGATGTGGCCTCACGGGTGCTGAGCGGAGAGGAAGGATCACCTCCCTCAACCTGCAGGCAATCGTCTTCCGAATGCAGCCCAAGGCGCTGTTGACCTCTGCTGAAAGACTGCATTGCTGGTTCCTGTTCAACTTATTATCCACCAGGACCTCCAGGTCCTTTTCTGCCCAGATGCTTTGCAGCCAGTTGGCCCCCAGCCTGAGTTTATTCCTCCCCAGCTGCAGGATTTTTATTATTATTTTTTTTAACCTTAATGAGATTTTTGTTGGCTATTTCTCCAGCCTTTTAACCTCCATCTGAATGGTGCACAGCCATCTGGTGTTGTGTGCATGCTTCCCAGAATCTACTGTTGTTGCATATTTGGTGGAGTATAGTTACAAACAAATGAGAGGCGATTCCAGTTATAAACTCTTGTGTACTCTACCTGTAAAGAATTTATTTGAGAAAATAAGTTAGCAGATAAAGTTAACTGAAATCTCTCCAAGTGTTTCAGTGAGACTGTAAATTCAATAAAAACATTTTTGTTTTGTTTTGTTTTTCTTCCAACACATCCATATTTAGCTAAGTATCATAGGGCTTTTGAATCCTTCAGCATCCTGATGCCTGGTTAGCCAGAGCAAAGACTGATGTCTGCCAACCAGTGCTGATGATGAGTGAATTCAGGCTTGTACAGGATGCCTGCAGAAAGGAAGGCAAATGAGAGAAAATCAAGACTGGTCATTTAAGGTACTGGGTGGAAAGATGGAGGAAAGACACAGACCATAAATTACATCTTGTCTTCATCAAGAGGGACAGACTGTATACCAAATGCAGATTTCAATGTAAGTGCTAAAACATATGAGACTTTTTGAGGGACAGTTACTCATTTGTAAACTATAGAAAACTGCATTGCTCTTGATGTAAAGAGAAGAGCATGTATATGAAATAAAGTGATCATTATTGTCTTCATTCAATTCTTTAAATATGAAACAATAATTTGCTTATTAAAATGAGCAGAACAGAATAGGTAGAAAATAAACATGAACAAAAACTAGAATTTGGTGCTTCATTTTCCTTCAGTGTCTTTGCAAATAGAGGTCAAATCAATACTTTACTTTCAAAGTGTTCTTTAAACAAGTTCAATGGGTCCCAGTCCCTCAATTGAATCCAAGGTTGTTTTAAACCAAGTAACTTGCTAGACTGAAAATCACGTATTGTGTAATTTTGGATAGTTTCAGGATAATTTAGGACCTGGACTCCCCCAATAGCTTTGTAGAGTAGCAGCAGTGATGTAGAGTAGCACCATGCTACTGCCAATGTTATATCTTGCTGCAAGAGAACCATCATTTCATGGAAGGCAGAGGGGCAAAGAGGGCCAGTCTCTAGGACAATACTCTTCAGATGTATTTCATGAGCCAGGAAGCCATGCACATGATGATCCAGATGGATATGGAGTAAAGTACAAAGGCAGCCCTGGTGTGTTATTTACACAGTGTTGATTCTTATAAATGCATGAAGATTTTTTACTTGCCTTCTGGTACTCATTCATAATGTTTTGCTAGGAAAATCTATATTCAAATTTATTATTCTCCACAATAATCTTTTCTCCATTTATTGTGGAAAAAGTAGCCAACTGTTTTTGCCATTGTAATGCAGAAGCTGAGGTCACTCTGTAGAACTACATAAAGGGCAGTGGATAAACGCCCAGCATGGTTTTTATTATTATTATTATTATTATTATTATTATTATTTTAGCATTTTAACAGCTATCTGTGTTCTCATCAGAGTAAGTCTGAGTAATACCTCACAAAGGTGGATGGCTGGAAGCCGTTATATCATAAGCAGGTGGGAAATCATTTGATTGTAGCCTATATGGAACTCTTGTAGGGAAGAGCTTTTTTTTTTTTTTTTTTTTTTCTTCCTCTGTAAAGAAGAATTAGATATTCCTCTGTGGTTGCATGATGGGGTGAAAATAGAAGATAGCGTAGATTTATTCCAGGTATTTTCCTTAAGCTAAAAGCTAGTTCCTCTATCCCTGTGCTTTCAGGAGGGAAAGCCTGTCTCCCTTTCCCCATTGGCTGTAGAGGAAAGGAAGACTTCCAGCTTCCATCTTAGGGAAGCGCTCAAGGTTGGGTGGAAAGAACTGAAACTGATAATTATTTTATCAGCAATAGTCATGTCACCCTCTACTAACTTAGCTTGCTGAACAGATAGATGAGGTTGAGCTGTGCAAGTTTAACTTCAGAATAGCTGCTATATGTGGAATCCCATTGAATGTTAATGCTGTTCTGACTTCAGCTATATGGAAAGTTAGTACTCTGATCTGTCTGACAGCAATTTTGTGTGGCAAAGATATTATTAGGCAGAGATCTTTGTAAACTAAAATGGTTTAAGGTTTTAAGACTTCACTGTTGTTGACATAACAACAGTACCATAAGCATAAAAATTAATTTTGCTCTAATAACTAATAATACTTAATGAAACACTTAATGGAAGGCAAGCTGGGGCTCTGCCTTCCCGCAGGAATATTGTTTTAGATTGATTTGTAGAGGCATGAGTCATTTCTGATCTTGAATTTCTCTCTTTCACTCCACCGTGCAAGTTATGCTTTATAATTGTGCTCTTCCTGTTTCACTGCAAAGAATTTTTCTGTCATTGTGCCAGTGCTACTGAAGATAATAGAGGTCCTTTTCATTTATGTCTTCACTTGACTGATAAATTACTTGGATAATATATAATGAGGTCAAAAGGATTTTTTTTCAATGTTTTTGTGTATTTATCTGTGCAGGTGCACATGTGTTAATGTCAAATTTATTCTGACTCATTCACGTCTATCCCAAAAAGTTTGTTTCCTGATTCAAGGTTGTATTGATGTATATCAGTGCTGAAAGAAAAATTAAAAAGCAACTAAATATCTAAAAGGTTTCAAATAGATCAAATTATCATAATTATCAAAAATGAATTCCATGAATTCTACTAAAGTATGCATTTGATTTGCATGAGAACATATTTTTGTGAGTCTGTCATATACAATTGTGGCAAAAAAAAAGAACATGAAGTTGAATTCCTAGAAGCTATTGCATACTCATATGGAATTACTGCCTCCTTATGGAATTACTGCCTCCAAATCCAAATGCAAAGAAATAAACAAGGCCTGAAAGTGGTAAAGTTCTTTTGTCAAAGCATATGATAAACTCCATGCTGAAGATTCAAGGGTAAGATGGTACGGGCAGACTTTAAACAACCTAAGTGTCCCTGATAGAAGTAAAAAGTGTGTCGAAGAGACAGTGTAAGCACCTACTAGAGGGCTAGTAAAACAGGAACACAAGATAAAATAAGCACTTAGGTTCAACGCCTTCCAGATTTCTTATGGGAAACAGACATATGGAAAGTAGGCAAAGGAATTCAGAATAAGATTTAAAATAAAACCAAACAAAAGATGTATTAATGCATGTGCTGTCTAAGCATAGATGCTACAAGGAAAACAACTACTTTGACATTATTGTAGGTTCAGTCAGTCAATGGATATTTCAGTTATTATGTCAAGGGAGTCCATTGTTATTGGGAGGTCATTACGACAGAATTTTGAGAGTGAGATGATGTAAAAGTATTGCATATGAATTCAAGCAAAGAATAATTATTAAGTCTTCAATATTCATTGAAAGCACAAGATGGGCTATTTTTAGACTTTTGGTGTTTATGGATAAATGGCATTTTCATTAGTCGCTAAACATTTCATCATTGCTGTTTAGCAATGAAACAAATCAAGCAATGATTACAAAAATACTGGTGGTACTTCTTGAATACTGAACTGACCCTGCAGGACTGCATGTGATTGCACTGGAAGAATAAAAGCGTCACGAATCTCCGAGGAGTGTGTATGCCAAGAATATGAAGATGCCACCTGGCCAGTGGCAGATCTTCAGAGATTTCGGGCACGTACTTTCAGAGGAGATATGCAAGCTCTGAGACTGGTGATTCATAGCTAAGAGAGCATCCCTTAGCTGATTAAACCATCTAATCTCTTGCATTGCAGTGCAAAAAATTGTCACCCCAGTATGTTTTCCTAATGCTTTATCCAGTTTATATATGATAAAAGAATTTAAAGTCTTCTGTAGTTTTATAAAGAGATTATTTTACAGTGCAACATATCCCATGGCTAGATATGGCTTCCTAATAATCTTGTATTAGTCTCAGCCCAGCATCTCCAAAAAGGAGCAAATCCTAAAATAAATAAATAAATAAATAAAAATCAGCAGACAGGAGACCTCTTACATGCAATTAAAAAGAAAAGGAAGTGCAACTTCAGTGTTACACTTTTATATGTATTATTGCTCTTAAAATCATTTGTATAAAACAGAAAAGGTTAATTTATTTTTGTTCTCAGTTATGGCCTAAGATAATGATGTCTTTCTTGATTAAAATGTTAGGAAATATGTATCTATGTCTTGCCGTGTAGCAAAATGTCATTGGGCTCCCTGCTAGCGGGCTGTGCTCACATGCCTGTGCGTGCAGCACCGTGTCTGCTGCTGACAGTCTTATGTTTCTCTTACTGATTTATGGCTACCAAGAGGAATATGTTTTGTGTGTTTATGACAATATGCACTTTCCATTTCTCTCAAATTTGTTATACTCATTGTCAGGTTTCCTTACAATAACCAATTATCTTTGACATGTAGGCTTATCAAATGCTTCTTGAAAAAATGTATACTGTCACGTCATACCCTTATGTATCAGGGCAGCATGATCTTCAAAGAGTTCTATGGCCTTGGGTATGCAAGACTAAGACTAAGACTATTATACATTCATATTGGCTGACTCTAATGGAATTAAGCTTTGCTTAGCACTCCCTTGCCAGTTGCAACAAAATTGTTTTCAATATGCATTGAAAAATGTTAAGCTGGCTGGTGATTATATATTTTGCCCTGTCTCATGGCTTCTTTGAGTAGTGGTGCTGTGGTCTCAACTTTTCAGTCCTTCCAGAATCGGATCTGCTGTCATAGAATATTGGCTGTGAGAGCTCAGTAAATGCTTTGCTAATTGGAAGGCATTAGTAAGCAAATCACACTGATGTACTTAAATTGCAGAAACACACAAGGAAATGGCAAATTTCAGATAATGCAAGAGAGGAGTCTAAAATTTTGAATAAAATTGTCAATATTAATAATTAGAAAACTATAAGAATGATAAGGAAAATAAACTTGATGGTGCTGTAAATATCCCACCTTTAAAAATAAGGTCCTGAGGGCTTGGGGAACTTGAAAAAATTCTTTATTTTAGGACTAGGAGGGTTGTGTTTGTTATATTGTTTTTATGCTATTTCCATAATTGCATTTTAATATTTGAATTATCAGCAATTTAATTGTTTCAAAATGAAATGTAGTATATAGATATAAAGCTAGATATATTAGCAGATTATTAATGGTATATGATATAGGCCATTGCCACAAAATCACATCTCTAACGGTAAATAATAGAGTGAGGGAACATAATACAAAGTAGGAAATGAAAATAGACTTAGACACAGTAAAGGTTACAATAGTATTTTGCATGTGAAAACAGTTTACCTGCAATATAGTCATTACATGACAGAGGGAAAAGAAATAAATGGTGGAGCTATCCCTTACAACTTAAAAGTGGAGCCATACTCTTGCATGTATGTTCATCATCTTGGAGGGAAGAAATGGCTCAGAAAAGAATGCATTTTGTTAGGCGATAGAGTATTATGCTAAAGATCTTCTCCCACAACTCATGATAAAGCTGAGCAAGTGAAACAAACTTAGATTTGTCATTGAAGAATAAAAAAAAATCCATGTTTGTAGAGAGGCAAATTGATATTCTTTCCAAATATTGGAAAATATACTTTAGTTCCCAATAGCAAGTAGATCTGTCATGATATCTGTGATATAAATCTAAAAAACAAGACGTAAGCAAGACTTTCTAAAGATGCAATCACCTACACAATGAAGCACTGGGAAATAACCCATTGATTGTACACTGGGAGTATAGTTAAACAGGGTAAACCTAATGAATAATTTGGTGAAAGTGGATATTGTTGTCTTGCAAAACCCTCCCAGTAGACAAATTGCCAGTTTGTCTCCTAAACTGAGAAGAAAATCATTACCAGTAAGTTGAGTGTTGTAACTTTAGCAAATTATAGATCTTTCTTTCTTCTCCCTTAAATTAATGGGACTCCTGATCTGCTGAGGTATGGTTAGCACTATGTTGTTCACAGAAATGAGTTATACTTAGATATATGAAGGGACCACAATGAAGAGAAACCTTATTTAGGTACGTATCTCATTTACTTCTTATTTTAAAAGTGTAGATTTATTTGGCTATTCTGTATACAGACATAGTATCTACAACAAAATAAATATTTGAAGTAGTGATACATTAATTTGTTAGCTTTTTTCACAGTAAAAGGGATTGTATTTCAATCTGTTTAGAAGACAAATAATTTCAATATAAATTCTATATATTGGTGAGAGGTGGTAGACACATCATCTGAAGATTTTTTCCTCAGGTTATTAATTTTCTTGCATTGAATTCACCTCTGAATGTCTTTAAGAGAAAAGCTGGGAACTAAGATAAAAAGAAAGATAAAGAACAATTTTCTCCATTAAATATTTAACAAATGTGATGACTGTGTAATCTGAGTATAAAAAATATGAATTCTGATGGAGTCAGCCATATGCTTTTGGATCCGTGTCATGTATCACTATGGCTATGAAAAACTTGAAACTGGATCTGATTTTTCCATAAGATATTGAGAAACAATTTCAAAGGTTTGTTAGATTCCTTCGAGAGGGTCTTTTTTTCTGTTTTTCTGTTTAAAAATGCAAACCACAGAGTTATCCAAAGCATTATGACGGTGATGGCATAAAAACTATTCATAAAGTCCAGATAATGCAAAGAAACCCGAGGAAGCAACTGTTTTTCTTTTATATTCTACAGTTTGGCTTACATAAAGGTATACATGCATACATATTGATGCGTGTCTAACATTGGCAAAATGCTTCTCAGTGAAATATTTCACTTAATGTAAGCACGCACCTTATGTTTACCGTCTGTAAAGAGAATAGAGAAGGCAGTTGGTACCGGTAGCATCAGATCTTACATTGGCAGGGAAAAACTGCTTCCTGCTGCTGTGTTATTCCTTCTCAGGAGTCATCTTCTGTGTAGGCAACAGTGGTGCCTCCAGGGTTGCTCTAGACCCAGGTCTTCTTCTAGGCTCTGCCCAGCACTGGGGGCTCGCCGCTGGGGGATGATAGTCAAATCCTCATGTCGGGGGTGGCTCTCCCCTCTCCCCGGAGCATTTTTATACCGGGATTTGCAACTAAAGTCCATTTGTCAAACTGCAGCTCTCCGAAACAGAAGGAATCTCTTACATTATCTATCTCACCTGKTTTTTTTTTTGCTTAGTCCTTAATACCGTTTTTTTCCCTATTTTTTTTTGTTTTATTAAATCACAGGCATCATATAGCAGAGACTTTGATCTTTCAGAAAGAGACACAACTCTAAAAACTAGTAGCTTTGACCAGCTCTTAGGGAAATCCATACTTAACTTCCATTTTGTCACTCTTTTTTTTTTTTTTTTGGTCAAATGCTGGCAATTTTCAGAAAGGGAGATGCTATTTCAGGTTTATACGCATGCCATGCATTCAGGAAAACCCAAACTCTGGTTTCACAATAACATTGCTGGTGAAACTTTAGTAACTTGTTACTGAATGTTCTCTTCCTAATAACTTTATAGAGCTCCCTTCTGCATTGTTATTATTATTACATACACACTTATGCAGAGCAGAATGATTTTGCCTACCAACAGAGTTAATTTTGGAAACAAAATGGGCCTACAGCACCTAGTTGGATAGGAACAATAATTATACTGTTTTAAAGCCATGAAAAGCACTTATTTCCAGAGCCTGATAAAATATCAGGTTAAAATGCCTAAGAATAAGAGTGGTGCTATAATCTTCTACCACCTTTTAATTCGGTTTCTTGTCTAGTCCTTAAAGAAGCCTTTGATTACGTTGTTGTAATTGATCTGGATATCAAGACTGAGATTGTTTTTTTGCTGAGTAAATAAAAAGAAAAAAAAATTCAGAGATTTGTATTATGGCAGTTTGTATGACAGCATATTATATTTTTTATTGCATTTTTTTTTAAGAAAGTAAGAAGAAAACTGTAAAAGGAATGGTACAAGACACTGAAGACATTTTTCTCAATACTTTATTTTCTCTCGTTGCTGACACTTTTTGGGGGGCAGCCAGCAACTCCTCTATCAGTTGACAAACTGGCAGAGTCCCTTTAGCTTTTGCAGTGCAGTAATGAGTATTCTTTAGTCCTGGTGCTAGGACAGATTTATTTAGCACTTCCACATAAGTGCTTTCATTAGTACTTGTCATAAGGGGAGTCACAAAATCACAGGAAGTTGAATTTGGAAGGGACTTCTAGAAATTATCCAGTCCAACCCCCTGCTGAAGCAGGATCACCTAGAGGACATTGCCCAGGACCTTGTCCAGATGGCATCTGAGTCTCTCCAAGGAAAGAGGTGCCACAGGCTCCCTGGGCAACTTCTCCCAGTGCCAAGTCACCCTCATAGTAAATAACTTTTTTCCTTTGATTCAATCTTAGACCTTATCTTGACAGAAGTTCAGCATGCTTCAAGCCTCTCCATAGCTTAAATACCATCATAAATAGCTTAAAAGGCAGTTTGCGCTCCTCATTGAGTCAGAATGCTCCCTCTGCTCACTTGTTTGACTTTTATAGCAAATATATGATAAAACAAGCTAAACTCTTTACATTCATTCCTTTTTTTAATCTTATTTAGCTACATCTCCTATGTCTCTTTCTGCATGTTTTTTTCAGCAACAATGATTGCTTCCTTCTTACCCTGTTCTAGCTGTGTCTTTCATCAAATTCATCACAAGGATACTGCAAAAGTCAATGAGAGTGGTGAGAAAAGTTCCATCAAATAGGTGTTAAATCAGTGAAAGCTGTTAAACTGGAGATTGATCCAACCTGTTATTTTGAGTTGTGTCTGTAGAGACTGAAGATTTACCAAGAATTAATACCTTCTCTCAAAATCTCCATGTCTACTTAATACACTTTTTTGGGCAGGTGACTAGCTCTAATAGTGATAAACAACATAGCATTAGGTCAAAAATTAAGACTTTTGTATTCTTCAGATTATCTTAAAAGCTTTAAAAAAGAGTAAAAAGCAGCCACAGCTACTTTTAGAACAGTTTTTGTATCCTTCCATTAAGTTTAGTGGAATTGAATATACAACTGCAGTGCCAGAGTTGATTTTAAAAGGCAGATGCCATTTTGGCATCATGTATTAAATTATGAAAATATAATGGCAGAAGATGATCCACTTAATGATGATTTAAAACATGAGCTACACAAAAAGAATGTGTCTTGCTAGTTGGACTTCTCTAAGCACATTATCATGGCCTGCATAGGTTCTGTTTAAAGTTATGGTATGAAAGCCACAGCATATTGTGAGAATGCAGTTTTGAAAATAATGCAAAAAAGAGTTTAAGAGGCATGGAATTTCCCCATGCTGTTGAGGTCAAAGGACATTAATATGAAACTGTTCATATATTATCCTTCCTTTCCTTCAAAGTATTTTTTTTTCAGGATTTCTGCTGTCCACATGCCTCTCTATTACTATTTTAACTTATCCTAAAGAGAATTATCCACGCACTTCAGGCATATAACAGAACGGTAGCACTTAGCACACAGATCTATCCAGTTTTTCTAGAAGATTTAGCTACCTGTGAACACAGTTGTTAACAACTTTGTATTTGCTGCCACCATTCCCCAAAGACTTAGCCCAGTCTCCAAGGCTCTGGGCAGGAGCCCTGGTTTGCCATCAGACAGTCCCTTGCAGTGCTCAGACCAGAAAAGGAAGTTCATTTTTAAGTGGATGCCAGGACACCCGTGAGGAGCAGAGACTCCATGACCCAAGCCCTTGGATGTGAGGTCCTGAGTCTGCTGTTCTGACAAGCGCTGCGGACTCTGTGACACTGGATATAGGTGGGAAAAGAAGTGCTGAGAGAGTCTAAGCAAGGTTGAGGAAAACACAGATGCTCCGGTTGAATGTACCTGGTTAGTACCTAAAATAGCAAGTACTATTTATGATGAGGAAATTCTGATGCCTCAGTTATTTTTGAATCTGCCATTCAGATTTTCCCTGGAGAACTGAAGAATTCAATAGCCATCTGAAAATAATCTCCCCTCATTGTAATATTATTTAATTTTGTCCTGCTTGATATGCTTGAATAATTTGTAATTGTTTGAAATTACATTGTACATTACTTTGACATATTTGCCTATTAAAGGCGCTTTGTAATAACTATATGGTATTACAGTAGTGTTTTGTTATGGTAGCAATCAATAACCATACCACTGCATTTCTCAAAAAGACACTCCTGAGATATTTAGAAATGCTTCAAGTTTTCCATTCAGATTTTTGCTACGTGAATGTATTTTTATCTGCAGAGAAAAACAAATCCACTACTTTTTATATATCATGCACATCACTGGTACTAATAGTTAGAGAGCTTGTAATGAACGACTAGATTGTATTTCCCTTTCATAAAGTTTTGGGTAAATTAGCAAAATACTAATGCTCTGTTCTGTAAGTTATTTTGGAGGTAAATTTTGGGAGAAGAGGACATTAACAGGTCAAGTGTACAAAATAGTGGACTAATGTTCAGGACTCTTAGATTCTGTTGCCACTGCTGTCATTCACCTCTTGCATGATTAGGGGCGGATCATATCGTGGCTAGTCATTTCCCTGTCTAGGAAAATAAGAAAACTCAGCACTATATGCCTCTGTACCGTTGCCTTGGTAATCTGTGAATAGCAGATAAGGTGCAAATTGTATTATCTTGAAATTTTATGTTCATTGGTGTTCCATCTTTAAAATAATTTTCCAGCATGATTTTTATGAATTTTGATTGTGATATGTGATGTTTTCATGATTTGGAACTGAAAAATGTGGTGTAGAAGCAAAGCCTTTAGAGTTGTTAATGTAATTTGGATAGGGTGGCATGAGGAAATCTAGATAGACTATTAAAGTGGAGAAATTTATCTACATATCTCCCATTAATTTATTTTTCCCAGAGCAATTGTTTTATACTCCCACTGTTGACTCAGGAAAGGAGCCTGGCATCCATTCCTCAAATCAACCAGTTCAGATCACATTCACAACCAATAGGACCACAAACCATAAATTCTTGTAGTCTTTGCTGTTATATCATGAACCAATGCTTACTCTTCAGGAAAACAAAATTATTGGACTTGAATGGAAATTATCCTTTTTTTTTCTCTCTCTATGGTTGGGAGTTTTGACAAAACATTATCAATATGACCAGCAACTGTGACGAAATTCATTCCACAGTGTATCTATCTGCTTCCCAAACCAGCTCAGTTTTCCTGAGGGAATCCCAGAAATCGCTAAAAGGCTCTGAGTCAGTTTTCATCAGTTTTGTTCCCAAACTGCACAGCCCTAAGTATTTTGCAAAGAATCTCTCCAAAGCTTTGAGCTTAAATGAGAAGTTCCAGAGTGGTAAAGTCAAAGTGCTGATTAAGTCAGTACGATATTTTGTTTTACTTAAATGTTGGTTACCATTCAAAATTTCATTCACCTTTAAATTTTTAATCTTCCTTAATCAGAATATTCTCTTTAGTTTTCATAGAGATTGTTTTATTAATCAAATGTTTTGAACTCTTTCAGATTAAGAGGACTTATCTGTACATCTTCCTTTACAGAATATATATAACAATATCTGATTAGAAAATCAAAAACGAGGATATTGCTCTAGTTCCCTTTTAAATAAATTATCTGTAAAACACTGGGGCAAATTTTCTGTTTGCTATAATATTATCTCACAAGGAGTTTTCATGAGTGAAATCAAGAGAATTTGTCTTGACCCTTAAAAGGGTATTTTTTTCTGTATTTGAAATTACTCCTGATAGTATGTTACTGGCTAGCCTGACATTCTTCAGCAATATGGAACTGCACACATGCAGAGTTCTTCTCAAACTCTGCTTCGTATTTGCAGAACATTTTACACAAGTGCATAGTAAGAAGACATGTCAAGTCAGTATTACAGTTATTTGATTCCCTAAGACTTACTGCAATAACAAATGCCATCTAGAACTGATGAGGCACCTGAACTCTCTGGTCACAGTAATATTCTTAGACAATTGCTTTCTTTTTTTGAGTATATGTTTGGAAATTAATGCTAGCTTTGACAGCCTTTATTGGGTACACTTGAAATGATTTCAGGTTGACTTGCTTCCAAATGGAAAGTGTATGTGTAAAGCCCAAATACTGTAAATAGCAAGTTGTACCAAAAAGCATGTAAGACCCTGTCAGAAGTGCAGTTCTGGCTGTGCAGCTGCGCAGATTCCTGGGACAATTACCAATACCTCTGTTTTGATGCAGTGTAGTGTTAGTTATCCCAGCTTGGACTCCCGCTTCAATGCTTCACGGTCAGTTTACTGCTGACACTCGTGATGCTCTCTTGATTTGGATTTTTTTTTTTTGTATTTGAGGTACTACTACTTCTCTTTTCCTTTTTGATAGTAGGGAAAAGAATGAGGAAGCACAAGGTTGAGTAAATCGAATCTGTAGGAGATACAGAACATAGTCAAGCTAATTCTTTGCTATGGTGTTGCTGTAAATGGTTCTGTTCTAGTTTGTAAAAGACATTATGCTCCTCATGGCAAAGCATATTTTCTGTTACACTCTCGTTGAGAACTGTGGGAGAGCCCTAAATTGCCAGAGCTCTGAGCTAGTGCAGCGTGAAACTCTTCCATATAAAGAGGTCACCAAAGAGGATCCGGATGACTTTTAACTTCAAAAAGCCAGGTTCTCTTAGGCTACAAAACTGAAATAACCAATAAAAATAGAGAAAAACTCTCAAGTGGGGGAGCTGAAGCAGAACAGATTTATGAAGCAATGTTCTCATTCTCCCTTTGACCATGTAGGAAGATATTTGCTGTCAGCCACCCTACTCACTGTTGAGTTCCTTCGAGCTCAGAGAGTCCGCGCTGGCTGTTAGTCTCTCCTTTCGCTTCCTGCCCAGGTTTGACTGCAGCCTTCCATAGAATACCATAGAATACTTGAGGTTGGAAGGTACCTCCAGAGGTCATCTAGTCCAACCCCCCTGCACACGCAGGGTCTCCTAGAGCATGTGGCACAGGGTGATGTCCAGGCGGGTTTTGAAGATCTCCAGAGAAGGAGACTCCACCACCTCTCTGGGCAGCCTGTTYCAGKGCTCTGTCACCCTCACTGTTAAGAAGTTATTTCTCAGGTTCCTGTGGAACTTTTGGAGCTTCAATTTGTGGCCATTTCCTCTAGTTCTATTGCTGGCTACCACTGAGAAGAGGCCGGAATTTTGCTTCCCTTTGCTTCTCTTCGCAGCCATTCGGGCTTTCCTTGAGTTGCAGGACCCTGCTTCTTGGAATGCCTGCTCTCTGCTGCCATTCCCAAAGAAAAGTACAGTTTCTGCCACTACCTGGCCTTAACTACCTGACCATCTTTCCTTTTAAAGGAATGAGAGCTACAGACTATTGGAGAAGAGACAAATTTGAAGAGATTCCTCAAAGGGAAAAAAACAAAGCATGTTGTCAGAGTGACAGTGAAATTTCCCTTGTGTGTAATCAGAGTGACATGGCAAGTGTGTTAGTTTGTATATGCATAAATAATACATGCAGCTTGCCATGTAGGACTGTATATATCCAAAAGTTGTGCTAACCCATTAACATACATTCGTGTTTAGATTTTTGTACTGATATTTCATAGTATATTTTGTTAAGAGATATTCTGTGAACCAATTAAAAATATAGAGCAATTTTTAAGGATATCAAAGGTCTAGAAGACCTAAGTCMTTTAAAATGATGCTGTAAATTGTTTTTCTTGCTTGCTAATTGCTTTTTGGACCATTTAATGTCAACCTATCAACTTTGTAGATAATCTCCTTACTCTCGTCTTTCAAAGTGACAGGCATGGAAGTTCAGGTAGATGAATGAAATGGAAAATGGAAATGAAAATTGCAAGAAATTTGCATGGACTGACCTCTTTGAAAGGAATGGTCCCATCTTACATGGAAAAAAATATTTTGTTTTGCTCAGCTAAGAACTTCTTTATTTTAAAATAGCATCCAGGGTAGTATGACTTGAGAAATACTCAGAAATATTTCTCAGTCCTTGAAAAGCAATTTGTGATCCACTGCCTACCACACAGGAAATTCTGGTCTCCTTGTTTTGCACTTGAGCTAAAATATGAAGTGCTGTCATGGCATGGGTTATTCAGACACGATAAACATGTAGGTAGGCACAGTACAAATGCTTAGAAATAACCACTGTTCATTTATAAGCTGTTGTAGCAAACCTCCCTTTGTATATATATACATTTTAAAAATGGGCATGTTTGGTAAAATTAGAATAAGTATAGGATGACTAGGTATTGGTTTCTGGACAGGTCTAGATGGTAGTAGTGATCTATTCCATAAATGTACTTTGAGGGATGCTTCTGCTGTTAGTCCTCCAGGCCATTTACTGCCTTCACCCCGTGTGCCAGCCTCCCTACTTCTACCGTGGTCATTTGTCTTCCCAGAGAGTGGTTTAGGCAAAAGGACTTTTCAAATTCAATGCCTTCTGTCTCGAAAAGGCACGAGCATTTTATAACCACATAAATGAGATCGTTCTTGGCCTCAGGTTGGCAGGGTGGCTGGGAAGTGACACATGGTATGTCACACAAATTTTCTAGCCTGGAAACTGAGAGAGTTCTCATTGAAGTAGATACTGTGCATAGAAATTATCTAATTTGGAATACATTTCCTCCTGTCAGATATATGGTTATCAGTTTAACTATCTGTCTATGAACAGCTGAGTTGCTTGATGAATTTTTATTAGCACTCTTTGAATATTTGATTTGCACAATCAATAAGTTTAGCTACTTTGCAGAAAGATAACAGGATATTTTGACTTGTTATAATAGTTGAGTCATATATCCACCTAGCTGGCCAGGTCTTCCATTTATGCAACTCAACTCTACTGAGCTTTATGAAATAAATGAATAATAGTAGCTCAGAATTGCCTCAATTGATTAATTAGAATAAGAGGTTTTAAAATATTTATTATTTTATCTTGTCAGCAGAAACTTCTAAAACTAAAAAAATGAGGGCATTGCTTTTTTGAGACCCAACCTTCCATTCCTGCTTTGGCATAAGGACTAGTCATCCAATTGCTCTATAATCAACTGCTAGTATTTTTGTAGTCTTAAGTAGTGGTTGATATAGCATGCTATACAACATGTTTATTACCTCTCAGGTAATAGTTTCTCTTAAGAACCCATTTTTATTGAATCAGACACAAATTCTCAGGTGTATGCAAGTTGTGCCATTAAATCCAATCAAATCACTTAAGGCAAGTGCTTAATGCTAATACTCATTGATCATTGCTATGCATGAGCTTGATCATGGCAACTGCAGTGCAGTTCCTCTGAGTCCTGAGTGCCTTCTGTTCATACTGAAGTCAAGAGAAGTGTGGAAGGACTCCTCATCTACGGAGATCATCCTATTGTACACCCAGAAATATCAGGTTTTCTCTTTCTTACCTAGATATTTTGGGGTAAGAAATTATTGCACAAATAAATAACTTCAACAGCTTCCTGGACGTACGTACTTTAATAATTTAAGCATTAAATATTCTCCATGGTGTTTTGTGCTATTTGGTGATACTTCTAATGGCGTTTTTGGCTATTGCAAGTTTTATCCCTTTGTGACCTTAGATTTATACTCTCAAAAGCACTGCAAATATATGTTAGCATTCTAAAATGAAAAAGAAATATTTTTATGATTGCTGTCATTGTTAATACTAGCAACTTGGATGTTCGCACTGTAAACCTTCCATTCAGTAAAATGTGCAGCTTTTTTATTGAAAGCAATCCCTTCAATATTTTAATACTACCTCATGTTTAATCCTTAGGTGTATCAAGTGCATTTAGCTTCTGCTAGGAATCAATTTTAAGATCAGATCTAGTTATGCTTAACATCATAGATGTATTCATTAATTTAAATTAGAAATAATAAACAAACAAAGGCAAAGCAACAAAACATTCCAACATGCATCCCTAAACTGAGTGGGAGTTACTGCTATGGGGCTCCTTTTCTTCTCTGTCTGCCTGTCTGTATGCATTGGCTACCACCATCTGGTAATCTTTTTGGGGTGAGGCTTGACTGTTCCCAGTCTTCTCTGGGGCAGAAAATAGACGTTCTAGCTATTATAAAATAGGTAAGATGATTTTCTTCTTCTTTTTGCATAGGACCAGTCTATAGCATTCTTATCTTGTAAAGAAAGGATTCAAGCTGATGAATTCAGAAAAAGTGAGGCAGTTCTCTGTAAGTCAGAAAACAATATATGTTAAATGATATGGATTTAATAATCCATAATAGGAGGCAGAGATCACTTACAAGAGGTGATGCTGAATACGAAGTAGTTAGTATGACTGCATATTGTAGCAGAGGGGAAGCACACAAACAAATCCAGCTTGAATAATAAAATATTTATTAAATAATCAATTACAGCTGACAGTGCTTGCTTGGGGAATGTTGCTTTTTTAGCAGATGCTGTTTCTCCTGAGAAAGGTCTATGTTCAGCTGTGTGGCATTTATGTTCTCCATGCATGGGAGTTGTGGCTGGAGATCAAGGTTCAGCATCTTACCGCTACTGTTAACAATATATAATTATATGTTTTAGGTCGTATTTACCCTTATTTTAAACTTCCGTGCTGACATGGTAGTACAGTGGACCCTAAATAATTTAGGAATTGACAACTGAGGTTAGTCAGTGTGGGCTAAGCTTTTCTGAGCTGAAAATTGAACCTGGCAGCATACAAACTAAGAGAAAATTCTTATTGTCTAGGTGTTGGCAAAAGCAAATCCTCTTTGCTCTCTAGGCCACTGAATGCTACTCATCCATTGTATAGAGATGCTGCTTTAAAAATCATTCAAAGAGCCACCTGTTTATGATTATCCATCTCTGTGATTCTTCCCCATGTGACGTACTATAACTATAAACACTGAAACAAAAATTGTTCACTAATCATATGTTTCTCAGGAGTTCATAAAGCATCTGCTCCCATCAAAAGTACAAATCAGCTCTCAGAGTCAAGTTTCTCCCAAGAAAGACAGCATACTTGTTACTACTTTTTCTGTTCTCTGAAGAATGAATTTATGACTTAAAAGGAAAAAGAAAGATTTAGTGTAAACTCAATATTTTGAAGCAGAGAAAACAGACGTTAAGAGAGGACACATTTGAGAAAAGTGTCCTCAGGAGAAAACATACTAATAGATGTTCCAATAAGAAAGGAAAGTTGGCCAGCCATGAAAGAGATCATAAATAACATAATATTTCTTTTTGTCTTCCACACAACCTTCTAGTATATTACTTCAATACCTATCGTGCAAATCCAAAACATATTTTCTCTGTTGGTTCTTCATGATCAGCTCAGAGAAGTTTATGTTACAAGAGGACATAAATATCACAAGATCACCAAGGCTGAGGGTGAGGACAAGTGTTTTATGATTTCATCTAACTCCATTGGGGTGAGATTACATTCTGGCAAATAGCTTTGATACAACAGAGACTAATAATTGTATTCTCCATTTGACTATCATTTCCCTGTTGTCTTTAAAGCTTATATTAAATATTATAACCATGAAAAAGGCAATGTACTAAATAATGCAAAATGCTTTAAACTATACATTGTGAAGTGCCTGCCAGGCAAATGTGATTTTCTGGGGCATGTGCTAAAAGCTCAGTTCTACTAATTAGCAAGAGAGGAAGAGGTTTTTTCCAGCTGTTGAGGGACCAGTGTCTTTTGTGATGGGTTGCTTCAATGTAAGAACAGTGGGAGCATTTTCTGCACATATATAGTGGTTATCTTACCTAATAAAGTATTTAGCTATTAATATACTAGTTAAAATGTTACTTCAGATGCTTTGAGATAGAAAGCTTGTATTTGGTTCTCCTTCTCTTACAACTGACCTCTAAGTAATTAAAAGAATTATTTTAAGCTAGTTTTAAATGAATCATATTGTAAATGCATATTATTTTGTATGAGTATCTTGAAGCCAAATGGATGTTTCTTTTCTGTCATGAACTGATATTTCAGGTTGTCCCAAAAACTAAAGTTAATGAGTTCTGAGAGATCTCCCTGTGTCAAGTTCTTTAGACCCTAAGATCACCTTATAGCATACGAGGACTTAGACCTCAGAGGTACTTCAAGATCTAAGCCTCACATTTTCAATGTCTGAAAGAATAATTCTTCATGTCAGACCATTCTATGTGTCTGTAAGAGTCATGCACAGCTATAAGCGAGCAGAACAGACTTAAAAGTAAGGATATATCTGAAGAAGAATAATCCAGTCTGCTGTTTGCACACTCCAAATACATGTATGTTAGGTAAATGCACAATATTTACACTGTTACTTTTCAAGACAAAACAGAATATTTTTATGAAGGGCTCCTCATATGTCCTGCACTTTGAGTATACAAAACACTCTTGGTATTTGTGATGAGTAAGAAGGGAAAAATCATCCTGTATAACACCCCTTATTTACTGGTCATTCCAGTCATCTGAGTATTTTGTTCTTTCTCTCCTCTTTGCTGTATGAGTCCAGGAAAGAAAGCATAAAGTATCTGGGCAGTAGCAGTTGAAATGGTAAACTTCAATGCATAATATTTTTAGACATTGTGGAAATTTTGAGGCACTCCCTAAAAGAAAATAAGTGGTTCTTCTAGTCTGTAAGTTAGTCTTACTCAGTTTCTTTTTGCTAGGCTAGGTCTGCATAGATCAGAGCAGATTCACTTTAAATGTCAGGCGTATCCTGCCCACTGCATGAGCCAGCATACTGCATGAGTGCGTGGCAGTTCTGGTGAAAAAGTCTCATTTTAGCGACTGTGTCCGGCTCAGTGATCCATGCTGCAGAAAGGAGCGTGTTCTCTTGGCCACGGCATTGCTCCTTATCCCTGCAGACACGTCTGCGTCTCTGTTTACTCCAGATCAATGTATCGGATTGCAAAGGTTTATAAAACCTCATGCTGGAAAAGGAAGATCCATGACCTTCATAAAGATTTACAAAGGTCACACACAGGGAAGAGCCCTCAGATAAAGGTATCCAATCTTAACAGAGTGCCTAATTGTAGTTCCCTACATCAAAATGGAGAGAGATGAGCTAGTATAAACCTATACATCCTTCCAGGGGCAGAGTGAAGCATATGAAGCTTGTGCTGGTATTTATGTGATACATCAATTGGTATTTCTCATGTGAATGTGTTAACAGAGCAGAGATGATACACAGATGATGAACCAAGATGTAAATGAGATCAAAATCTCTGCTGAACTGAATACTTCATATGTTGCATATGAGAGAAGTTTAAAACTGCTGATCGGCTTATTTCAACCCAAGACGTAGAACACGTGGGTAACTGGAAACAGAGGCAGATGAGTTTTAGCAAAATGGGAGGTGGGAAGGTGAGTGGGAAAATAAGCAGATTTGACCCAACCAGCCCACTTGGTGATTTCATGAGATCCTCCAGCCCATCCTAAGATGACGTGCGGAGCAGCGGAGGGACAGGAACACGCGTGAGCTGCAGCCGCAGCCGCTGCGGGTGGAGGAGCAGCTTCCGTGAGTCACGCGTGCAGCGGAGCCGCATGAGGTGGGAGGCACCAGCACGCTGCCAAGCCCTTTGGAAAGAGCCGCTCATGGGATCGCATGGGCTCCTGACTCACCCCGCACGGAGCCGCCGGGAGCAGAAAGGCGGCGCAAAGCCTGCGGTGGCGCAGAGATCACGAGTCTGGGAGCGATGGCTGCTGTCGCAGGTACCAGAGGTCCCCCAGGCTTCCTTAGCACCTTCCAAGTCATCTCTGTTCCGACCGGTCACCTGGTAAATACGTTTTGTGCTGCAAACTGCTCTGACTTGCACGTTYGTGTTCCTGGGTGATGCCAGGTGCAGGGCTGATGAGTTGTGCTCTACTTGTCCTTGACAGGCGCTGTTAATGAGGATGTTTTAATGACATCTCCCTTTGATACAGTCACAGCATGTTCTGTTTAATACTAGCTAGCCGTGAATCTGTCTTCAGAGCGAATTTATATTGACGACACAGTTGCCTTGAGTTATGTTCTTTAGCTTTATGTGTTCTATTTCTTCTCACCCTTTCTGTTTTGTAGCCTTCTTTTTGTGGCCTTGTTTCCTAGGCAGGCTAGCTTTACGTGACCACTCTATCCAGCAAGCTCTTCCCTAATCCCTATGGCTAAAATTCATGGAAGAATATCTCGCTCGCCATGGCAAGAGTGCCACGTAGGAGGCGAGGATAGTGGAGCTAGAAGCATTTCTACCTGGTAGTGCTCAATGGAATGGCCAGAGCCTGCACGCACTGACCAAGGCAGGACAGTGCTCAATGTCAAGGCCGAAAATGTTGATGCAAGGGCTTGGGWGTGGTGTAAAAGCTCAGTAGGAGAGGAAAATGTAGACCGCAGGCATCTGGTGGAGACGTGAAATGTGGGCCCTGAGGTGTTTACCATGTGTAGAGGGTGCTGTTGCACAGAGGTGCAATGGGGAAAGTGAGGAAAGGCGGAGACCAATGTGTGAAACTGAGAGGACATAAGAGAGGCCACGGAGCTACAAGGCCAACCTGCTTAGYGAGATAACTTGTCTAGGCTTCAGACCATTTAAAAGTATATATTATGTATAATTTTTAATTTTGTAATGATTTTTTTCAGGTAGCTACAAATGAAAGATGGTAAAAAAATTCCAGATATGAGCAAACATAAAATGTTTGTGTTTTTCTGGTCATGACTAAAACATATGAAATGATAAAATCAATAGAAATTGAAAAAAAAAAAAAAAAAGAAAGAGATTTTTTGCTAAAAGTTTTTTTTTCACTCCTTATGTGAACTACTTTGGAGTACTAAATGCAGGGCTATTAGCAAAAAATAAATTTTAAATTTTAATAAGGCTCTTACTRTGGTCTAAATTTTGAATATATAGAAGTATGTATTGTTTTTCTTACTAGTTTTAGGGATKTCAATTAAATCTTTTTTTTTTTTTGTACTGTTCATGGTTGTATTTTACAAACTCATTTTTCTGCTCCCTGTAATCATTTTTGAAACTGAAGTAACTTCATAATCTGYTTTGCACTGATGCATGGCAATCCATGATATTTCCTAATCCTTACAGTGTGGGTCCCAGCACTCATTGGCAAATTGGCATGGAAATTTTCAGAGAGTGTTTTCATTGATCAAAATCACTYCCAACCTCCTTGAAAAGGAGCAGGGAGTCGTCCCTCAGATAATCTTCCAGCTATCTTTCTTCCTTCTGGACCCCCATCCCAAGCCAGCAGCTCAAATGCAAAAGGGAGGATTCAATTCCTCGTGGGGATGCCTGACGAGAGAGCTGTGAACTTCGGTTATCGCAGCCGGTTTCAAGCAGGAGAAAGTTCCATGGAGCAATCCTGCGGAAGTGCACCAGAGGGACTGGATTAGCAGCACAGAACAGCTGAGCTGGCCTAGCTGAATTAGTTTCTGGGGAYAGACTATTTACCAGAAAATGCAGTTTCATCGAGTTCAAAGCTCATTTGAGTAGAACGTATTTACTGACAAATCTCTTTGCTTTGCTCAGTCCTCCAAACCACCAGGGGAGGTGAGCATGATGGTGCCAGCATTTGATTGACCTACTTGCCTGTCTTTCAAGACCCTAACTCGGGGTGGGAGTTTCATGCTGAGAGGCTGGAGGGCAGTGCTTGCACACATGGGGCCCCACCATGGGGCCCYGGTGATCCTGCTGCACCGGGATGCGCTCCTCAGGGACGGGGTGACCGCAGCACCTCCTCACCCGGTCCAGAGAGCCACACTTTGTTCTAGCGCGGAGTCTGGAGGGGAACAGCAACYTCAGTGTGAGATGTTGAGAGATGTCTGCATGTGGAGGATAACAGCTAATGCCGCGGTGAGCAGAGCAGTTTATTGACTGCGAACTAGCATGTGGCATGAAATAGAAAAGAAAAACACAGTTTCTCTTCTCTTTGCTCTTATTTTTCATCTGAGCTAAMAGGAAGGTTACAAGGATTTGTCTTGCTCCTAGTAATGCCAAGGTTAATTAGCGAATATTTTTCAGAGCACTGTTAAAACCCTCAGATTAAAGGCTCCAAATACTATAAGTGTAAAGCATGCTTGCTTATTATTCATTTATTTTCAGATGCTTCAGGACATACATAGATCTCATTTCTAATTAACAAGAAAAAAAAACACTATTAATTGTATTTTAGAGCCCACATTTTTCTTTTTTTTTTYCCCTTCTCTCGAATGAGAAACCAGCTACAATAATTACAGTGAAAACGAATGAGCACAGTTTTCTTGATGTTCAGAACCTCCGTGGGGGRAAAAAAAAGAAAAAACCCACAAACCCCATTAAACCAGTGATCCCTAGCACAGTCTAAATTTTTAAAAAGCACAGCCTCAGGTTTTCTTCCATGTTGCCAAGCCATGCTCTTTGTGTGGCCTCTGTGGGCCTGGCACAGGTTGGGTGGCATGGAGCAGGATCCTGAGGAGGAGGAGGAGGAGCAGAGCAGTTGCAGTGCTTGGTGCTCCCCTCTCCTACTGCTCTGCATTGCTCCCAGGGTCATTCCCAGCTTGGCTTCATCTGAGCTGCCCGTGGCTCAGGGAGGAGTCACCTGGGTGGGAGTCCTCCTCTTTGGGCAGTTGCTCTTTGCCATTAGCCAGAGGAAGCCCATGTTGAACCCACTGTCTCTGATGGCCCCTTGATGTTGAGAAAGAGCTGTAGAAGAGCCAAACTGGGCACAGGATCTGGATCCTGTTCTTATGTATTGCCAAGGTAACAAAATGAGGTTTGAGGGAGTCCAGCATTTATACTATTACAGTTTTACAGCTTATTCTTAAAGATCACTACAGAGAGTCACTTTTTATTGGAGATCTATATGGATGCTTCTTTGCCATCGTTTCTGAGTACTTTGGGAAGTTACCGGTTTAACTGTGAAGCTGAATTAGTCTGTAATGCCCTTGAGTATGTATTCTCCAGATCAGGCAATAATCTCCATGATTATGGGCTCTATTGTGTATTAATTGACCATGACTTTTTATGCATCCTAAGCTGAAGATGCATAACCTATTTCAAGGTCAGTTATCTCCTGGCCAAATGTCTCAGCAGGGTGAATATTGATGAATTCCTTTGTGAAAGGCAGATTTACCCTCAAAAACTGTTTTTATAACACATGCTTTTATATAACGCATCTAAGGCATCTCTGCCTCAGATCTTCTTAACACAGACATTTGTAGCAAAATTTTCTGCTCTTTATAATTAATGAAGAGACACAATGAATTATTAACTTTAGAGCTATGACTAAATGTCTTTTCAAATGGTTGTTTGCTGGGAATGTGGAATGTTAATCGTGCTTTGGTGAAGTTGTCTGTGAGTCTGTGGGATATYAGAGAGTGCTGCCTGCATGAAGAGCAAGAAATGGCACAGGGCAACCAAAAATAAAACTCTGAATGTTTAAGAGGGCTTGAATTAGTGGGCAGTAGAAACCAAGCAGTCTGTATTATAAACTCATGTTTTAATCCATATTATGGAACCAAAGTTCTAGATATTTCTATGCTAAACTCTCACTAACTGAATGAGAATACTGTAACAAAATCAATTCAGATTCACGTATAATGGTTGAAAGTCCCCCCTAAAATAAAACAAAAGAAAAAGAGAAAAAGGTGCWTGTGACATACACCATGGGAGGAGCTACATGAATAGGGAGAATTGCTTTATTGAACTTCACAGTAGTAGCCCAYGGTGGTCCAAAACCTGTTGTATTTTTAGAGGCAAAAGTCTTTTCAGATTTTAGGGAATAATAACACAGAAATTCTAGGTTGCTATACTCTTTTTTCTTTTTTGGCAAGTACAGGAAAATTATGCTTTTGTGGATGTGTGCATCTATTTGTGTGGGATTAAAATCACTTGCATTTGTTTGAAGTTTGCTCTCTGTATATCTCAGTGGTCACTATTAAGGGGACCTAATCTTTTACCTTCAAAGTAACTGAGAATAAAAATATTACCTTGATGCAGGCTGAAGAGGAAACCAGCAAGGGAGGGTGAAGTCACACCTCAGTACTCCTGTCTTCACCTCMCTCTGTCATATTAATACGAGCACATCTCGCCAGTGGCTTGAAGCTTGTGTAGCACTTTGCAGTTAGTTCTCAGCAACAAGCCAGACATTTCAAAGCCATTTTCTATCCATAATGGCACAAGAGCAGCCACTGAACCTTACTTAATATCAAAAACATAAGACTTATTTCTTAGACAGGAAGTTGCCAATAGGCTTAATTACAATAATTCTAAATAGAATTTAAAATGGTATGCCAGAACTCTTGYTTTTCCTCGTTTACAGAAAGCTAATTTGGATAAAAAAAATTCTTCTTTTTTTGATGTTGTAGCTGAGCTGGAACACGTACTGCAATATACCTTGTGAGTACACAGTGCTTCTTTCTAGGAAGATTAGAAGCCCCCTACGTGCTTGTGSTGGATGAATAATATCTTACGTTCTGCAAGGTTCATTTTTAATAGATTCATCACTCATTGGTGTATGTTGCTGAAAACTATGCCCAGTGCATTTTGAAGTCTTTCTATAACAATAAACTGCAAAAAAAAAAAAAAAAAGAAACCCAAACCACTGGTTCACCGTTGGATACTTGTGTTTACTAACTGTATTCAGATAGGAGAAGCCTTTCTTTCTAAAGACTGCAGGTCTTGCTGCTTTCTCAAATGCAGAACATAGTGAAAAATGATAGCAAACTATGTGTCTATTTAAAGAAATGCTTTCCAATTAGCAAATAGTGCAGATGTGATGCTGTAATTGTGTTTACTGCCCTAGACACACTTTATTTTRCCAGCATGAGTAAGTTTAGTCAAATGCAAGTAAGACCTTAGSTGACAATGAGAGTCTAATACAGAAAGTGGACAGGGTAGTTCTAATAGCTACAAACAAGAAAATTATTGTAACTGCATATAGCTTCACATATATTATTTTACCTTGAATTCTATTGAAGAAGATTTTGCTAGGTGCATAAAAATGTTGCTAACAACTTTTWAAAAAATCTGAAAATCAGGAGGTTCCTGGGAGGAACTATTCTCTTGAGGTGACTCAGTAGTCTGCTTGTTTTGAGGTGTACTGCAACTAGAAGACAAGCTGTATATTTTTAGAGAAGGAGGTGGGAGAAAAGCCTTGTTATTATCCCCASCTCTAAAATTAGAATTCTAGCTGGATGCCCGAAGCTGACTATGAAGACCAGAATTTCTTAGTCCCTGTGGATGGCATTCATTTCATCTAATGTTAGACAGTATAATACAGATGTCTGTGTATTGAACTGATCACCTCTGCCTCCTTTTACAGTGAATAGTGAGAAACTTCAGGCTTTTAGATCTGCCCTTTTTTCAGGTCTGTACTTCCTGATGGGGTGAATCATGCCCGTAAAGTGACCATTTTTCTCTCTTCCCCGTGAGACAAGTAGCTCATATGCAATTCAGTGTAGTCATCTACATTTGATCATATGAATCTCATTCTGTAGAGCTTGCTGTAGAATAAAAAAAGGTCCCTCTCCAAGTACCATCAAAATCAGCCAGATTAGCTGGGAAGAGCAACTCAGTCCAAGGTCACCGTTGCCTGATTTAACTTTCCTCTCTATACACTGCCTGTCTCATCTAACAAATTATGTTTTGCTGTCCATTAGCCTTGCAGAATAGATTGTTACTCTTCTCTCCCACCTCTTTTTTCGCTTTAAACTTCACATTAATAGATAAGAAAATTGTCCACTATAAAGATGAAGCTATGGAAAAATGCTACATTCTTAACAGGCCCAGATATTTGCAGTCTGAATTTTCACAGCAGGATTTCAAAGTGAATGTGATTTCTTTTGGTCAAGTCAGATAAACAGAGCCATAGCACAATATTTTATGGCTTGGCTTTTGTGGCTTCATCTCTCCTCTCATTGAGTGTGGTTAACCTAGAGGTTGAGGGAAACTGTCCGTTTAAGAGTGTGGCTCATCATAGTGGCTGATGTTGGCATGGACATTTAAAGGAGAGAGTTAAAAGGCAGGTGATTTTTGTGTTTCTGAAAAAAGAAAGAAAAACCTCTAAAATAATTCTTTGATATTGAGGGTTGCGTAGCTTTTACAGTGCTGTGATAGGATGCTGGCTACGTGGTGAATTTGGCTCAGTTTTTCCCTGGGGCCTGACCCAAGCAGCAGGCAGATGGTTTCTTAGAGGAGGATGTGGAGAGAAACCTCGTCCTCCTGTCTCGGATAGCAACTCAGGGCTTTTGGATATGGGTTTCGGAGCCGGYAGCCTCTTGTTCAGCCAGGTACTTCCTAGGTAGAGGGGGGATGATTGGCCTTTCCTGTTACCTCGCTGCTCTAAAGTTAWTTTTTTTTCTAATAAGGAAGCAGTGAAGGATTCCCCTGGCAAAGCGAGTCATCTAGGATATCCAAGTAAGACCTAGCAATAAAGACGAACAGGACACAGGAGAACAGGCTTACATGGGAAAGTGACACTTTCAGCCATTAGAAAGTCTGTTTTTTCYGGCAGTTATTTTTTTCATGGAAAAAGATAAATTGAATACTTCCTGCTGTAGCTGTAGGAAGACGCTGGAGTGTCTCAGAGATTGGTGAAAAAACTTAGCAGGTAGCACTCTGCGTAGTGACAGATGAATATGATAAGCAAGAGAGCTATATAGCTTGGACAGTCAATTCCTTTATCTTCTCTGCCTTTTCTCCTCTAATACTCTACTRTAGTAAGATGCATTCTCCAAACGGCTGTGAAAGTTTACATATTCATTAGTCAAGGGATAAAATACATGAAAGAAAAAAAATGACTTGCAAGGGTAGGAAACTAGATCTTTTTGCTGGGAACATCTTCTCACAGAGATGCTGAAACCTATTCCCTCCTTTRTTTGAGCTGTGTGCCCCTCTGGCATTTTCATTCTTTGTTGTCCAGTGGGACCACTGTCCCCATCCCAGCCTTATCCCCAGACTGTTAATTAGGTCAATTTTTAAGGGGAAAAAAGGGATATGACAGAAAATTTTCTATTTTGGAAGAGTCCTGTTTTCCTGTTTGTTGGCTAAGGCTTACTCTAGGCTGTTGCAGAAAAAATGAAAATAATTCCCCTTCTTTTCCTGCTGACCTTTGTGTTTTATCAACAGCAGTAGCTACAGCTACTTTTTGCTGAGTTAAAAGCTGGTGATGTCTTAGACTAGTGTCTCTGAGCCTGTTTACCTGTTTGGACATCTGAAGGGAACGTAGGTGAAGAGCCACTTTYAGAAACTCAAAGATGCTCTAATAACTTACATAGGAAAAGCTTTTACACAAATAACCACCTAATTCCATGATAATTTTATGATGTTCTTCTAATGGTGACCAGTGCACATAGTAGAATTTTTCATTTTTTAGCTACCAGTTGTGCTTCYTTCTCTTATGCTTACTCATTTGTTTCTTATACCAGATCTGATAAAAGAGGATTATACTGGTCTTTTTCTCATATATTGCAATTTATCCTTAAAAATCTCAGGCTCAAAACAGAGTAAAATCTTTTTTAAAAGTATAATGAGTTAAAAGCCAAACAGATGTTCACAATAATTAATACTAGCACATTTTTCTTTATTTTTGTTAATAAAGAACATTATGAGCACTTCAGTGATGTTAATCAAATTTAGATGATGAACATCAATATTTTAGACACATCTTAATCTAAATTGGCCCTGATTTGAGCTGCTGGTTGGACCACATGACTCCTGAGGTCTCTTCCAAGCTAATGATTGTAGTTAGTCTGTAACCACTGCAGAGTATTTTGACAAAACTTCTAAAGCACTTCCCTTTTCTGGATTTTTGTGCCTTTTTGCATTGAACACATGCCTCCCGTCTTTTTCACATAAAATAGCTCTTTAAACTTGGTAGATGATTTGCTTTATTTCCAAGGCAAATCACTGGCAGCTGTTCCAGCATGATTCATGATGTCTACATTTAAACAGTGATGCCTAATCATTATAAAACAATCCATCTGGATTTTTATTCTGCAGAGGGGACTTTCTGTGCTATGAAAAGACACAGAGCATGTGACACAGGGATATTTTAGTATGAGAACATAGCAAATGCCCTGTCTCAAAGCTTCCGAGATTAATCTCCCCCTAAACTCTAAATGGCAACATATAAAGCTTACTTATGGAATCTATAAATTGCTGACACAACTGTCCTGTTCTTTATTTGGGGTAAGACTGTGCCTGTTGGCGTAGCCTTGAGCAAGAGCTGGTTTGTGAACTGCATCTCTGTAATGCCAGCCTGGGGAAGTATGGTGACTCAGACATCCCTCTGAATCACAGTTTCTCTTCTGCTTCTTCCTTGCTCACAGGGAATAGTAATTTACTGTTGGAAATTAGTATCTCTCTGCAGTGCCTCAGCTGTTCTGACCAACAAGCCTGGAAAAGGAATTGAATCTCCACCCATTCCCCAGCCCTCCCTGGCTTCTTTCTGCCCACCTGTTTCAAAGAAGAGACAGCTAGGTTAAAAGTCTGGCTTATTCCTACACACTSAGGCCTGAAATTTGGGTAGTTTGCAAAGGGCTGTAATCACAGGGCTCCTATTTTGCTCTTCCCTCTTGTGTAGGAGCCTAGTTGTGGACTAAGCCTTACCAAGAAGACTACAGATATGACAAGGAAGCCTAAACAAAAGAAACAACATTTTATTTTGACTCAGCTGTTCATGTAAAATGGGATTCATAATCTGGCCATTCTGAACCAATCTGTGATTTTTGTTGTTGTTGTTTATCAAAGAGTGTATAATTTTGTGCAGCAAATGGGTTCACTCCTAATGCAGCCTGAAACAAATCGGCCTTAAGAGCTGAATCCCCTCCCTCATCTTGACAGTTTGAATGGAAGTTTCTTGGCACCAGCCCTTTGAGATGTGCTCTATGCTGCACATGACTGACAAATGGTGTGTGGAACAGAATGGACATAGACCATAGACAGTAGGATGACAGGAAGACTGGATGTGAGGTATAAGTTAAGCAATAGCTAAACCAAAACATTATTTTTCTATTTTAATGCACCAGTGCAAAACTTGTCCAACTGAAATGTGAGTATTTTTGCATCTGAGATCATTCTGACTTGGTGCTTCAGTCACCTTGATGTGTGGGAGGGAATGTGTGGTGACAAAGCACACACATACRCACACACCCCACTTGACACAGGAGTTGTTTTTGAAAGTTCTGCTTTACTTAATGTAATTATGTAGTAACAGATGACACTTCATATGTGATGGCCGAGTTGCCGAAGCAAACTGTGGTGAGTGGCAAATCAGAAAGCAGGGGCTTGCCTCTGCTGAAAGCAGGCAGGGAGCTGCTGGCACGTGAGTGGYGTTTGCATTGATCAGGTGCAGCATCCTTCCCTGGAGGGAAACTACAGGAATAAGATGCTTCTCCGTTCAGCCTTTGTCCCCATTCCCATAGAGGCCATGATCTTCTTTTATACCTTCCTGTTTTCTCCTTTGAATTTTCACTTTATGTAGAACGTCTTGCATGTTTGATTTTGTTTCTTTTGTTTTCTTTGTTATGTTCTAAGAGCACCTCTGCTGAGCTCTGAGTTGTGCTTCTTCAGTGGCTGGGGACTGGCCATTTGTAGTACGTGGACTAGTGGTGTCGRACTGGTCCTCTGAGCCTGTTCTCTCAAGGTATCTATGATCATCCCCTGCCTTTACTCTGAGACCCTTCCTACAATGCAGATTTTATTATAATCATTTGAGAATTTATGATAATAGCGGTTTTGGTGTTGGCCAAAGCTGTCAGTGGAGGTATTGCCAAGATCTAACTGGTACTTCTTACATAACAAGGGAGACCAGTGCGTTTGCAAGCGTCTCGATTTAGACGTCCATTGTCTCGTGGTGAACAATGATTATCATTTAACTTTTACATTTTTTTTAATATTGAGGAAGATAATACTGTCTGTCAGACAGACTTGACTCAAACATTGTTTCAGAGTTCCTGYGTTTTTATACTCAACTTTGTTATGTATCTTGGTTTTCAGTTTGGGGTGATTACCCTGGTGGCTAATCAGAAAGAATGAAAAATACTTTGAATTGTATTAAGAGAATTGTTATGAAAATCTATGTGCTAAGTACAGGGTTTTTTTATGAAGTGTGCCATGGCGCATTGAACCATAAGAGGCTTCTATGAAATGCCATGCTGTAAAATATGAGTGTGCAATTCTTAAGACAGTATTTATGATTAAAGGACAAACCAACTTATTTTGCCTACTTTTAATGAGTCATCTGTTTGCGGAAACATCTGAGAACCRTGTAGCTTCTTGCACATTCTCATGCAGCTCCTTCAATCCTGCATCATGGTTAAAATATGGCACTTTAAATATGCTGGTCTTGTTGCTGGTTTTGTTGCCCACCTTTGGATTTACTCTAGTTTACTCCRTTTTAAAAAGGGCTCTGTTTTTAAGGCATGATAATCTTTGGAGGGCTGTGCTAGCTCCTGAAGCTGAGTTGACTGACACTCTACCTTTTGCTTTGCTCGTTAGCACATCCCAGAAAGAGATGTGTCCTTTTTGTGAAATTACATTGCTATTACTGCTTAATTTGTGATCACTGTTAACACCTGGATTCCCTGCAGCCAATTCTTGCCTAGTCATATACGTCTCATTTTGTATTAGCGCATGTGATTGCCTACATCTATTATTTCTAATAACATTTTGCCTGGTCTCTATTGAATTTTATCTTGTGCATTTTGAACACACTCCACTTTGTCAAGACCATTTTGAATTCTGATCCTGTGTCTGGTAAAATGCTTCTGATCCCTAGAGCAGTATGAATGCAGTTCCTCTGTCATTGTGGAAACCATTGCTGATAATGTGCTACAGACCCAGACGTCAGCTTGCACTGAAGATATCTGCCAAGTTTGGTGACCAACCAATAGACAATGACAGATTTTTTTTTTTCTTTTCCCAGTTATTTGTGCTAATTTCTAATAGTGGTTATATTCTGGATATAATTAACAGCGTTGTTCATGAGAATCTGCAGCAGTATCACTATTAAAGTCATGTTATATTTTCGGATCAACAGGTTGATCTGATCACTGCTGACAAATTCTTACTCTTAATAGATTTTCATTTTGTTTATGATWTTTTTATAATTTCTTTTGCAATACTGTGACTTTCAAAGTACTTTTTAAATTCCCCAAATCTTCCTTTTTCCCAGTAGATAGGCGTGCTGTGTTTGTCAGTCTGTTATTTCCCCCATGTGTTCTCCAAGGTGATCTCTCTCTTTGAGAGACTACCACGGGCAATTAGAAAAGTTTTATGTGGTGATTCAGACTCTGAAACTTGATATATCTGCCTTTTCTAAATGTTGTTCAGTGTCTATTCTTTTGCTGGTCTGCTATTTAAATTTCCTTTTTATTTTTGTATCTGACTGTAATTAATTTTTCTATGTATAAAGACCGAAGCAAAGAAAGCATTGAATAGTTTAGCCATCTCTGTGTACTCTACATATTCTCTCCAGTTAAATAATGGACTTTTCCATTCTTTTGTCTTCCTCTGACTGTCTAGTGTATTTATAGATTTTTTCCACGTTGCCTTTTATGTCTCTAGCTAATTGAAGCACATTTTGCACCCCAGTCTTTTTGATTTTTATCCATATGGTGCATATGGGCTATTCTTTATGCTCATCATTAATCATTTACTCATGCTTCCCCGTTTTTAATGATTCTTTTTCTGTTTTCAGGTCATTAAAATACAGTTCCTTAAATATTTCCTTCCTAGACTTCACAAGGGGATTGCTCTTGTATATTCTGTAGAGTAGGTAGGAAGTGCTTCTCAGTAGGTAGTGACTCTCATGTACTCATTTATCCTTCACATTTTTCTTCCTAGATATCTTACTGGGGCATCCTTATTTAATTTTAATAAATCTCTTTTTTGTTGGTTTTGTTATTTGTTTTTCTTTAACTCAGAACAGGGAATTCAAATCTTTTCAGAACATAAATCTCATCATTTCACGATGACTCTCATATAAGCTTTGGATTCTCAGTTGATTCCTCATATTAGGAGAAAAAAAAAATCTAAATCAGATCTTCTCCATTTGCTTCTTCCACTCCTTGAAAGTCACTGAAGCTTTACGTCAAAAGTTTGGTGAGCTACATGGCTTTAAAAAAAGTCCCCAAACTTGTTCCTTGTCAGTGCCTCTGTTTTCTCTTGTTTTGCCCACCCAGAGACATTCAGCAGCTTGTTGGTTCTTCCTGAATTTCACAAGTTACACTGGTTACACAATTCAGTACCTCATTGTCATACTTGTGAAACTATTTATTCCCTCTAGTCAGTACACCAGACCTGCAGTTTCTTTCAGTGTCTATAATAACAGCAGTGTTTATAGTTTTAGTGTATACAGGACTCCATGTTTTCCTCCTTAGCTCCCAAATAGCTGCGTTCACCAGAAGATTCAGATAGAATTCAGTTATTCACATTACTGTTTATTTTACAGCTTTATTGGAATGTCTTCTTTCCAGCCCAGAATTATGTTTTATAAGTAGATCTGAATTCTGCATCTGTGGCCTTCTTGCAACCACTTAGTCTTATCCTACTGTAATGGCCCAATCTTGTCCAGCTGCCTCCATCCCAGCTATAAAGCACATCTGCTGCCCATCAGATACTACCAGTTACCACCACGGTCTGTGTGAAGGTTGTTGAGATTCACCTGCTCTTGGGTTTGGAGGGGTTTTCTCCTGGGTGTTGGACTTCGCCAGGGAACATGCTGTTCTTAGCTTCTCCACGAGTAAGACACGCAGAATCGCTGTGTCTCTAAATCCTCCTCCAAAAATACCAAGGGGTGTACACAGATGGCAAGTCCTGACTCGTTCCTCAAGAAGGTGGCCACAAGAGGAATGGCAGGACGCTGCAGAGGCTACAGGGGGAAGGATGTTCCCACAGACAGCGCTGCCTGTGTTGTGGTGCCTCTCACGGGACATGGAGCAGCCGTCCTGCAGACAGCACGAGGGCTGCTCCCATAGCAGATGTGACACATGACACTGAATAAGGGTGTRAATTCAGCCCAAAGATGTTGGGGAAAGGGTAAATGAAGTAGGGCCTGTATATTTGGGAGGTGASAAGGGTAGTGAAAGGGGGAAACTTAGCAGGGGGGAAAGGAAGCATGAGGTCGTGCTTGCAGGATGGCTGCTGCGTCATGCTGGTGGTGACATGGTGGCAGGGAGAGACCAAGACGTCCCCTCCCATTGCCAGTGAGGGACCACCCTGAGGGACAGGTGAGCAGCCCAGCACAACACTGGTGAGCACCCTGCTCTTAAAGAGATGAAGGGTTTGCAGCATTCCTAGCAGGAATGAGCAGTGACCTGAGCCCGGCTGGACAGACAGGCACCAGTCAGGCCTGGTAGTGGAGCAGTGAAGTTGAGCAGACGGCATGGGGGGCTGGACAGCCCTCACCCTGCTTGAGGGGAAGGGGGAGGAATGGGGAAGGAACTAGAATTGCTACCGGACGGACTGAGAGCGTGGACAAGGGTGAGGAGCTGGGACACAGTGAGCAGAAGAAACACAGGAAGAAATGCTTTTTTATCCCCTACTTAGGGAGAAACTTACAAATCCCTATGGATTTCTTCCAAAACTTTTGGGGGTAAAGGGGCGTTATTTATTTAGCTTCCTATTTCCACAGTGAATCATGCTAAACTCTCAGAAAAGTAATCAGCACAAACTTTAGACTTGGTGATAAAAATACCATTTTTTCCCGTTTTCTTTCAAACTTTATGTGTGAATTATTTCTATTGTTCCGTCTCGGCACTGATAAAATATCACTCTTATTCTCGCAGCACTAACATCATCTGCAAATTATCTCCTTTGTTCTGGTGTCTTTGCCATATTATGTTCACTGCCTTCACTTATGACAGGCAATCTTGGTGTCATTCACTGGGGGGGAAGCGTGAAGCAGGGGGATAGTGCAGYTCTCCAGCTGCTCCTGGGCAGATCCCAAATGGAATTGTCGACTGTCCTCCAGCATGCTGGGCTCACTAAAACACAAACAGTGAGTCAAGTAAGTGAAGCTCCTTTTTATTGTCTAGTCAGAAATATTTGATTTAGAATTCAAATGAACTCATGACTGCCGACAATTTGCGCAAGATTCAGTGATTTCTAGTCATAGAAAACTCGGTTTTGGTCATCAGGATTACTTGCTGTGATAAGGTTAAGTAAAAGTGACACCATCTAAAGTAGACCAACACGGAGGCAGGAGCTAGTGCCTTTGATTCACAAGGCTTTGACACTGCTGTGGTTATGAATAATAACTTTGTCCCTGCTATTTTACCTGCTGGCTTTGGCAACCTTGCCACCTGCATCTCTACCCTCTCGGGACTTCATGTGCTGCAAAAGCCCCTGGGTTTTCCTGCTTATTTGCACATCAGTTCAGAAATACCCGATTTGGAAGACAGAAAAGCCCCAAATCTTCATGCACAGTCAAAGGAATATGACACAGGAGGCGACTCTGTCCCCCTTTGAATCATTCCCCTTCAGCTGTTAAAGAAAAATACAGCCAATATCCCTACCCATACACCACTCTTGTTACTTACCTCTTAACCCTTTGGTGACTGCTTTACCTGCCCATGAACAGGTTCAGTTTACCTCTCTGTAAACAAGAATTGGCATGGTTCAACTATATTTTTATGACATGATTTCAGTATTAATATTCTGAGAAGCTGCAGGTGTTCCAGTAATTCTCATCTTTCTCTTTGAACTGTACAGGCGAATTCTGCCTGTACATGTAAAAATAAATAAATATTAAAATAACAAAATGGTTATTGTATAAATTAAAATATTAAAGCATTTGAAGTATTTTGGGGGCAAATTACTTTTTTATTTATTTTTTACTACTCCCCTAATAAATTCAAATTTATATAATAAATATATTTTCCATTTTCTTTGCTATCTCAGAATGTTGCAGTTGAGCACAATGACTTCATTTACTGTTACAGATAGTTTTGATATCTGTATAAATACATTTTTTTGCCATCAATATCCTCTTTTTCTGCCCATTAACTTTCTGTGATGTATGATAAAAGCTGCAGGAAAGTCAGGTTGCACATTGTGAGCAAAATACCCAAATATTCGCATCAGTCTTTATGTTGAAAGGGTAATACTTGCTTACATGGACACTTGTATCCTAAAGGGCAAACTACATTCCTTTGTAGACCACAATGCAAAACAAGAACAGCAAGAACAGAAAGCAACTACTTTGAAATTCTCTATATTAAGTAAGTCTGTTAGGACAACTTATTTTTGGGTTTTTTTCTCTATGTCCGAAACTGCTGTGAGCTGACTCAGTAAATCACTAACATTTAAATGCCTTAAATGGATTTAAAGTAGCTTTCAGTAAAGCAGCAAGAGGAGTCTCAATTCCAAGTGTGGCGAGCGAGACGTGTGCCGGGATCCTCTGAGGAGTGTGCTCTTGCCGGTAACACGAAGTGCCCTTTGCTAGCGCAGCGGGAACTGCCAGGTACGGAATGCCAAGCCTGTCGCTGGTTCATTTGTACGTTTGGACCTCAACAGAGCGTCACACGGGGGAGGAAGGACGGCAGAAGAGCCGCGCTCACAGGAGGGAAACACGTGTCTCTGGAGACGGCGCTGTGTTCTTAATTGCAGCTGGTAAAGGCGCTTCCGTGACGCCTGGCACGGTGCCCCGTGTCGAAGGCGGCCGAGTGCGCCCGCCCGCCACCTCGCCTGAGCGCGGCCGTAGCCTGCGCAGCCTTCGTGCCCTCCCGGCTTGGGTCACTCCATGGCTTTGGGGAGCTCCTTGCCACCGTTACCCTTTCTTTCTGCTAGGCAGCACCACCGCGTGCCCAGGGCAGCGTAGCTTTGCACCCTGTCGCCAAGAGAGGTCCTGAGACCKACTGTGTTCTGCTAAGCAGCGCCAGCAGCAAAGGAAGGCTCCTTGCACGCGTCTCACTGGGCTGGTCTCACTTCCTGGGCAGGGGCCAAGCCATGACACCCTCCTGCCAAAGATGAGACTTCGCTGTGTTAATACCAGGAGAAAAGGAATAAAGAACTGGGATCCTCCCGTATCGCTTCCTTTCTTCCGTATGGAAGCAGAGGAGTATCACAGAGCTGGTCTGCTGGGCTGGTGATCTTCARCCTCCCTTAATGGGTTACTGATCCATGAGGAGGCCTTGCCAAAATGCACGTGCRGGAAACACTTTTCCAAGGAAATGCTCCTTTAGTTTGTGAAAGTGGGAGAGATCCATAAGCAGCAAGTGCTGAGCAAAAAACCTCTGCCTTCCCTTTGAGACAGGKTTCTCACGAGCTGCTAGAGCCTTCTGCAATTACTGCTTTGGACCTCCTGAAACAGCTGGGGGCATTTGAGGAAGGGCCAGGTAATCTCTCATTGGTCTGATGTGATGTGACAACGAGGAGATGATATCAGGGTTGGAATATTTTAATGGATAGAATTATTTGCCCAGCGCTGCTCTGGTAAATTTTCAGGAATCTGTAGTGGTTGTTAGGGAATTTAAGCAGTAGTGTCTGTCAGTTATTCTACAGACAATGTAATTCAATGGTCTTTCTATATGTCGTTTTAGCAGAACCTGAATACTATGATTCCTATTACACAGATGCCTATTTTAGTCCTTAGCCAGTGCGATCTAATATATTAATATGGTCTCAGTTGATTTGTAACAGCATCCTTTTAGCTTTACAATGACAGATTAAACAAATAAATTTAATAAGATTACTCTCCTAGAAGAGYGAGATTTTCCAGCAAATAGTTCTGTGGAGATAATTTTCTAAAAAACAAACAAACAAAAAGCATTTTACCTAAAGCACAGGCTGCTATAAGCAGCTATAAACATGTCAGCTTTCTTCTTGCCTCTTCAGAAAAGRCAAAATCTCTGAAAACAAGAGTGGATAGAGAAAGGTTCCAACCTATATTCAAAGAAAAAGAAGTTCCTAGGCAATTTTATTAATTGTTATTAAAATAATTGTCAGTCACTATTATTTTCCTTCTCTGTACAAAGTTAAGTGCAGGAGCTACATTAGTTCTTATGACTTTGTGCGTTTAACCACATGCAGCCCATGAAATCAGAAATGAGTGACCTGTGCTTGTTGTCAGGAAGCCTAAGGAGGAGTTTTGCTTTCTTTTGTTCTGTCAGATGTGTCGTGCCCCAGCTCATGTGCGAGCTTTCAGCAAAATATCTGTTATTGAAAGGTTTTCCTGGTTCTCTATGAAATGTGTGTTAGGGCACTGTGACCCCCACCGCCTTGCTCATCACCTCTACTCGCCCCAATGGCCACTTGCCCTCTTTCAGAAAAAGGCCTTTCTCTGCCTGTGGTCAGCTGCCCACACAGAAATCGCCTGCTAACACAGAGCACAGRCCAAACAGGGGAAGCACCTGCGGGAATCTGAGAGCACAGGGGTCTCCCTTACGGTTAGGTTTTAAGCGTACCACAGTTTCGGGATACATACGTAATTCTTTTAATCACAGCACTCTTACCTTCACTTTCATGGTGAAAGGAAGATGCAGCCACTTTCTGAGGGGCAGCCTGTGTATTAGGGCAGCCTGTCAGAGCGCCCTGCTGGGGAGCAAAGCGTGACGGCTTTGAGGGAGCAGCAGAGCAGTGGCCTTCACCAGCTGCTCGGACGAAGGGCCTCATGGACGGACAGAATAGACCTCGGCAGCCTTATGCAGCTTAGTTTTTGATAGAAATGTTACACATCTGTTCCCCTCCTCTTTACTTTTCTACATGAGAAAATTCTTTGCGGGGAAAAAAACCCAACAGTACAGGGCAGCTTCAAATGCAATAATAAAAATATAAATAATATTGTAGAAATATTCCTGTCAGGTGGAAAAACATGAATTTGTACAAGTAATATTTAATACTTCCAGGKTTTATCATGCCTGTGGTAGACTTATTTATTAAAAGTTGATAAAACTTCTGTAGAGAAGAAATTATTTAGGAAGTTCCACTGATTTTCATTACCTGTTCCTTGATCAAGGAAAGCATTTCCTGCAGAATCATTTTTTTTTCCTGCAAAGTTTTGAATTTCATTAGCTTTTCGTAATGCAAAGGAATCATTTCCATTTCAGGCTGGGTCAGCCAAGTTTCAAGGTTGTGCCATGTAGGACTGTTTTAACTGGGATAGACACTGAACTGCGCAAACTTCTCCAGGTTTTTATGCCTTTTAGAAAGTCTTTCCTGGTATCCCTGCCGTTTTTTATGGACTAGGTTTCCTGGACCAGACTGCTTGCCATGATAGACATAGTCATATATTTTATGTTGTTGGCATAGGAGCTAGGTAGCATCACAAGGATTATCTGTGGTTGGGAAGGTTGCTGCTCAGAGAGAGAGGGGGCATGAGAAACCACACAGAACAGCAGACAGCGCAACTAAATCAGATCAAGCAGAAAAAAAAGTAGAGATTTTTTTATATATATATATATATTTGATGAACCAGAGTTAAACGTTTCAGTTTRGTTCAGGTAAGAAGTATTTGGGACTGCAAAATGAGCTAATGTTTTTGTTTTGCTCCACCTGTGGTTGAAAGCTATTGCTGAAATGTAGACCTTGCCATAGGATAGATAGAAATTCTGATTTGTGTTAACTAAATTACCTTGTAAGTAATGCTAAGTACACAGGGTGTCAGTGAATAAGAATGGCACTTTAAAACAGATCTTAACATATACAGTCAATACAGCAGTCCCAAAATAGAAGTGAACATACAGTTCTATGCAAGCACGTGACCCGAGAAGCATCCTGATGATGACAATCTGTCCAGAGGCAGTTTCATACCTGGTGCTCTGGTAAAGTACTAATCAGGTGGCCGACAGTCATGGAGGCAAAGTGAAGCTTTACTTAGTACAAGTAAATGATGATTGTATAGTTACACAAAGGTAAAGCGAGGTGAGGAAACAGGCAAAGGAGCAAGAGAGAAAAACTGGGCATACAGAACCTTCCGATAATGGGCTCACAGATGACCTTTCCCTGAGATGTGAGTGAAGGCAGTCCAAAGGGCAGTCAKGCTCTAGGGACACTCTCTGAAGACRRGTAATGTAGAGATTTTTTGTTTTGCTAATTTTGTGTGTGCGTGTATGTGACTTTTCAGTATTTATTAAAAAGTACTTTGAGTTCACTGTCTCTGCAAAAATATGAAACACAGTTAAAGGAAACATGCAGAAATGTGTTCTCTTTTTTGATAAATTATCATTAACACATGGGCTTCATCAGTCACAGGGTTAAAATTCTTCCATTGACTATAATAGGCTCTGATGACKTTTTGTAATTTAATTGTTCAAAACTAGGCTTATGCTGACCACTCCAACGCCACATGAATCAGGCTGTTGTATTTGGAAAGCAAGCCACTTGTCTGATTAGTATTGAAACTAATGAAAGTTTCCTATGGATGAGTGACCTATGTTCCTCTATTTCAAAAACCCAGTCCTTTAGATCCCCATTCCTTATAAATAACTTTCTCCTAACCCCAAGTAAGATCTTCACTTCCTCCGTAACATCTGCTGAGCCTCTCCAGCCACAATTCTCTTGGCTTTCTCCCATGTCGCCTAAATCCCAGCTGTTSAGGAAGCAGCCGCTTCTATTGTGGCAGATTCCAACATAATACTTGTGCTGATTGGGAAACCAAACACATCGGGTAGCTGCCGAGCCTGTGTGGCTGCCGTCCCCGCAATGRGGGGCTTGCCTTGGGTTTCTGCTTCCCCTGTTCCGATGCCACCAGGCTCAGGCCTTTGAGTGACTTCTTGTTCGCAAGGTGTGGAGCTCCCTCRTGGAATATGGGACCCGCAAGGTTATAATACCCCTGCAGGGGTGCAGGGGCTGTGAGAGGCAGACAAGTGACAACCCTGGGCCGCCATGGTCACCCATGCCCTCTCCTGCTCTGTCCATTCCTTCCAGGGAGTCTCCCAGCAGCGTCCAAGGTCCTTGTCCAGGCGCCCAGCCTCGCGCTTCCCATTCCTGCGCTCCATGTTTCCTCCTCCACGTGTCCTGTGCCAGTGCTGGGAGCTCAGATCTTGTCCACCCCGTTGCCCAGCTGGGTTCACCTCCCATGACTGATACCAGGGTGTGCCTGAGACTCCCCGTTGCCTTCCCCTGCCGCGTTAGCTTCTAGCAGCCTCCAWCACTGACTTGTTGCCTGCTGCAATACCCGACCTCATCATTTGCCGTGGGCTCCTTGCTTACTAAAATAGATAAATCTAAGTGTTGTGATTCTGGCAAGCATAGAAATCCGCTCTATACATCAGAAYCTGCACTGGGAAAACAAAACWAAAARAAAAAACATGTGCACTTGAGCTTGTGGTGATTGACGAACTGCAGAGTTTACAAGAGAAATTAAAATAGGTTCACATGCTTTACGCAGCAAGGGGAAGGCCAAGAAGGGGAATGCTTGCCCTCTATAAATACAGCAAGGTGCTAAACATCAGAAGAAARAAGAGCTATAGTGTCAAAGGATATTGCTGGTATAGGATAAACTGGCCATGAATAAATGGAGGTTGGAATTTAGCAGGGTGGTTTTAACCATCCAACACTGAGGCTCTGAAACAGTGTTGTAAGAGCCGTGGGAAGAAGCAGCCCTACCCAGGTAGGGTTTCAGGTGGCGTTTACCTAGGCGTGACTGAGCCTCGGAGAGGCGGCAGCAGTGGCCCTAGCGAGCCGGGTGCGCCCAGTGCCACGAGCACACACTCTGCCCGCTCTAATGCACTGCCCTGCCACGCGCCCCGCTCTGCCCGTGACACGGGGAGTCATCTACGTGGGTTTTAACAGGTTTCTGCAGCACTAGCAGTACCACTTGTACGTTGTGCCATATCTATCTATTAATATAACCTGGTATCATTTTTGTTTTCTTTCTTTTTTTTTTTTTCCCAGCAGCTGTGAAATGATTTGATAGTTTTAATTATTTTTCATAATAACCCCCAAATTCCTCTCTTGATTAGCTTGCTAGATGAGATTTCCATTTAGTACATATTCTCTAACTTGGTGTTTGGTTTCTCTGCTAATTATCTCACATTTTGTCTGTGTTAAGCTGCATTTGCCATCTGCTCATCCAGTCCCAAAATATAATGGAAAACCTTTTGAATCCAATTGCAGTCTCTTAATTACTGGCTCTGTCTCCAGTTGTGTTATTAGCTGTGGTATGGAAGATCTTGGATCAAATAATTGGTAAAAGTGGTGAAATTCCTTTGATTTTGGCTGAGCCATCATGACACATCCTGAGATCCTGATTTTTCTGTTCATAGAGTTGTGTATTTTAAGTTCTCTGCCTTTCAAAAAAATGAACACRTCTGAGTCATGCTTCGCTCAGTTTTCATATTCAGTATTGATATCATTTTCCCACAGTAGGCCAAGCTCCTACTGTGAATGAGTATTTCATTTAGCTGTACCCTGAATATATTCCCTCCATGTAATTCTCCTTTAAGTCAGTAATTCTTCTGAACAGCTTCAATAGATTAGTAAATATGAAGTCTCTGATGTGAAGCATTAATTGACTATACATATTTGAGATTTTGCAGGTATTTAGGAATGCTTCAGCATTTTAGAAAAGCTTTAACTTTTTGTATATATATTTTCTTCTTTCTCTTGGTCTATCCATTTTCTTCAGTTTCTCACTGTCTCTGGATAGGCATTTAATATAATTACTTTAAGCCTTCAACTTTGGTTCTGTGGTACTTGTTACTTTGCTTGATGGCAAATATGCCTTTTTGTGAGATGATAGTCTCTTCAATTTTACATTCTCATTAACAATCTTTTTTTCWTAACAAGTCCATTTTTACTCTTTGTTCCTCTCTGTCTATTTACTCATCTTTGGATAGATCCTACAAAAAGTCATCTGCTTCTTTCAGAGATGATCCTCATACTTCCAAATGAGTGAAAGTAAAATGGAATTTGGAAATATGACAGTAATAAGTCCTACTATGCAAATTATATAAGTATAACTCATGTAAGTCATTAGTGTGAGCAGTGGGACTAAAATGTCATGACAAGGACATYAAGTCATAGGCAGTACAAAGTGATTGCAACATTTGGTCTTTTGTATCAGCAGTCATTATGTTCTTGTGAAAGTCTCTCTTAAAAGCTTGTTCTTCTGGTGTATCTAAATGAAACAAAAGCAATGAAAAGTACTGTTCAAAATCACTGGATCTCCTCATGGTTACCTATTTATAGTTACTAGTCCTAGTTACTGTTTCAACAATAAGAGTCATTGATCCTCATTTTCCTGTGGAACAAAACGAAATGACAGTTGAAACATCTTAGTCAATGCCCTCATGTGAAGCAGTGCTAATTTGAGAATATAACTGCAACTTGTTTGGAGAGATTATTTCCTGTTGCATCTCAAATGGGACATAATTTTTCAATGGGAAGATTTCTTTGTCTCAATTTTTTATTCATTTATACTGAAATTATGTGAAACATGATTAGCTTTTTTTTTTTTTTATAGGTTTAACATCCCTTGCATGTGTGTGAACACATGTACTTTCACATGCAGAATTTTATCTTGTTGTCATGAAAATTTTTTTAATTAATTATTCTATGCTGTGAGGGCCAGATGGAACTAAAATTATAACCTTAGTGAAAWTTCTATGAGCCCTTAGATCATGGAAGGATCAAAACTGTATCTGAAGAAATATTTTATGAATATTCTCAAAAGAATGGGAGATTCAGATTCTTCCAGATAGTTTGGATATTAAATGAACTTTTTTTTTGTTGAATTGTTATTCATATCATAAAACTTTGTTAGACAATTTATGCCATAATACCTTACCTAACCCAAAGTGTTTGAAGCTTGATGGCTAGATTCCTGCTGTTGCAAATATATTGTACAGTGTGATATGGTTATCAGAGGAGCCTGATATATTAATGAGGAGTGATGTATATTGGGGAAGTGGTTTATACTTGTACATCATCCGTGCCAGCGTTCCGCTTTGAACCAGTGTAAGGCATGAAAGTCTGGAAGTCAAATGGTACTTGTCTGTTTCCATCATACAATGATGGAAATGTTTTAARTAGGAAAACTTTGATAAATAGTGCTGGAAAATAACTGCGGTAATTTTTTTTTTTTTTTCCCTTAGGATGAAATATTAAAGCTGACAGACAGCTAATTTCACACCTGTGTATGTCTGTTTTCTGGTGATTAGTAATTCAGAGRTGTTTCTGTGATTAAGAGAATTTAGCACTATTAACTAGTGGTTTATGACATTTATTAATGAGTAGCTTGTGTATAATTATTTATCATTTCACTGATGCAAGCCGGATCWTAACTTTTCCATTACTTGTCTCTTGCAAGCAATTCAATATTATCTCCTTGGTGCTAAGAGTCCCATAGTTTCAAATTTTCAGGAATTTACCCCTTAGTTACATCTCTTAAATAATTTGAAGAAGGCCAGTCAAAGTGTGGAGAACCAAATGTGCATGTTTATAATCTGTAAATTCATACCAATTCTGCAAAAGAAAACTCACTTAGGCTTGAGAGCCAGTCAGCAGAGTAGCACGGTTATCTAAATGAAAAGGCTGCATTGACAACAAACTTCTCGTTACGGAAGCGCATTTTCTCCCATTTAAATATTCAGACAGAAAAGCAAACTGAGGCTGGCAGTTTCTTGGCAWGGGCTCCGAGCACTGGATCATATGTCTTAGAAAAGAGGCTGCTCAATTAATCTGTGGTTTTTCATTTTCACTATAAACTTACTTCCAGTATCTTGTTATATCTTGTTAGGAAGCAGAGAAGAGTACTCCAAGATTCAAGATCAAGAGATTCTCAATTGCAATAGATTTTTGTTAATGGTTTTGGGAGAAAAAAACAAAAAGGCTGAAGAGTGAAATCCGTTTCACTGCAAACTAACCTGACTAATCCTAGACATTACAGGCACTTGATTTGGGCCAGTGTCTTCTTTTGCACTCCTGCTCCTAATAGTCTTGAAAGAAATGATGTGTAATTATACAACCTCATCTTATATTTGTCACAGCAAAAGGTTTAATTTCGAGGAGGCAATAGCATTTGGATGTGACTAGCAATAGTATCCAGCCCCCTGGCTAGATCAGTCAATGAAATTTGTTCCAGTGATGATAGTGCTCCTGATTTCTACTGCATTAGCTCAGTATATTATGCATTAATTTCAGCGCGAGAGTCGAATAAGTGTTTTAATGTATTAATAACAATGTCTAAAATACTTGGAAGGTTTGTGTTTAGATTCTAATTTCATGGATGTTTAARAATCAGACACAAGCAGCCCATATGAATTTTAGATATTTGCACTTCAGGTTGCCCAGATTTTTAAGGTTTCTGGCACACAGAGATCTGGGATAGTCATAACCAGAGCACAGTGTGTGCTAACACTTGGAACGKTTTTTATATCTATCTTAGGTCTCCTTGCAGTGATTATGCCCTGTGCATACAGAGTGAGACTGTCGCTGTTACTACAAACGGGGACTTCCTTGTAGTTAACTGTTAAGGAAATCACCAGAGCATTGCAAAAGTGCTAAAGAGGTGAAGGTCAAAGCAGCGCGGGAGCACGCTGGCTGGCTGCAGCAGTCTGARAGGCAAGGCTGCTGCAGAGGGACGCACGCCGTCGTGTGCAGGAGGTGCTAAAGGGAAAGGGCTACGCACGTAGCTGGAGAGAAGCCGCAGAGTTAAATCTGCTCTTTCAACTTCTCTTTGGGCTATTCAGGGTTGAATTTATGCGTGTTTTTGCAAAGGGATCAGATTTTTTTAGTCATTGAACTCTACTTCTCAATTTTATCTTCATGAAATAGTTTTGGACTTTCAACCTCTCGTTTTTGTATTGCAATTTTATACGTTTTTGYCAAAGGCCATATTTCAGGCTCTCCTGTTTGATGTTTCAGTCGCAAGGTGAGATTTGGGATTTTTTTGGGCTTATGGAGTTAGACTAGGAATGCTAGCCCATTGAAAAGGTGAAGCGTAAGAAGTTTTAAACGTGTCCYGCTTTACAGCTTGTTACTCTATAGGGGCTCCCTTTGGTGTGGAGGCTGAATTTGGCAGATCAAGTTGTAAGCTCTGTAGCTGTTGGTATGAGGCTGGTACTTTCACAAGGAATGGCAGACTCAGTTTTCCTGATTACTTTACTGGAAATTTTCTGTTGTCCCAAGCATATTTTTTTTCTCCCTTATCATTTTGAACTGAGGCCTGCACCTGCAGCGAGCTCCCTGTGTAGCTCCCTGTGTCTTCATAGTGCTCACGGAGGAGTCCCTGTTTATAAATGCAGTGAGATGGAAGCATTTAGGCTCATCCACAAAGAACTTAACTTATTTTTAACACATTTTTTTTTCTGAGGATATTTAAGATAGATTTTTTTTTTATCAGTTCACTTTTTTTTTTTCAAGATCACATTTATTAAAGTTTATTAGTTTGGTGTCAAAGACTACTTAACTTTTTTGTTTGTTTTATTAAACTAACTTTCATGCTCCATACAACATTTCGGATAGTTGTTTATCTGCTGCCTTGCACCCCAAGGTGGCATCTCTGGCAGAAGGCAGAGACTGTAGGGAATCTCTTCTCCTGAGATGTCCAGATCTCTTTAGCTGCATCATCAGCTCCTGAAAGTCACTGTGGACTGGTCAAGACTGGACRATCCTTATAGAGGCCAGTTCAGTGCTTTAATACGTAACCAAGCTTTGTTCTTCCCAGCTCATTTGGAAAAGGGAATCCATAGTGAAGACTCAGGACAGTAGGAATTGTGTCTTTGGCAGAACAGTCCTTGGGCTTGGACAGTGTTTGCTGGGAGCCCTTGCCTGGTGCTGCCCTATCAGTTACCCCTTTGTGTGTGAGGTCACTACGCATTTGGGACTGGACTAGCTTGAAGCCTTAATTGTAAATCACTGTCCTTTTAGGCAGGAGTGTCTGTTAAGATCTCAGAAGAGTTCTTGCGGTGAGGAAGGCTTTACACGAGGAGCATTGCTCCGAGATCTTTCCAATGAGTGGTCTATTTTCCAGCTGTGGATATGTCCTGGCCTTGGTCTGTCTTCGTATTAAACTCTGTTTTATCCCTCCCTGTGGCTACACCATGCTCTTTCACGCTTTTTTGTCACTTTTTTTTGTCTTAAATCTGTTTGTCAAGGTAACTCCCTCCTTCCTTCAGATCTCTTTGTTGTCTGTCTCTCATGAGAGGTGAGAATGAGAAAGGAGAGAAAAAACCAATTTAACCTTTAATATGACTCTGTGGTCTATGYCATAGCTACACAGTCCACTTCTATACTTTCTGCCATCCGTGTCTTTGGTTCTTTATTCCATCATCCTCAACTTGGATTTGTACTATTTTTACTTGTCCTTATGAAGCCAGATCCCTGGTGAAATCTCTTAACMTTAATCGAGTAAAAGGAGGGGGACCGAGAAAGTGACGGGAAGGGAGGAGTGGCCGATGCCTGGGTAGGGGGTGAGGGCCTCCCTTTTCCCAACTCCAGTGAGCCTCGCGTTGGCTCCTCTGCCTTTCGGAGCAAGGCCCGGCCACTGCCTCTSCCTCTCCCCAGGTGGGTATCTCACAGCGCTCTGAGGGGTCCCAGCTCCCACAACCCGGTATCACCATCACACTCGGGGGTTTTCATGAAGACACAAGGTAGCGATTAGGGGGTTTGCAAAGTTTCCTTCCCTCAGTGTTGTGAAGAGCATGACTCGCTTCCACCTTGGAGGCTCAAATAGTAGAAAACGAGCCTAAAAGATGTGGAGGAAAGCACACATATTGTCTCCTTTTAAGGACAAATTCTGCCTTTTTTGGCCTCATACAGGATATTTGAACTCTCCACTTTGTAGAGTGTATTTGAAATGTGTACCAGCAATGTGCTAAAACACATCAATTTTATTACTGGGTTTATGACTGCTTCTCTGAGGAAAAAGTATTTGTATTCAGGTCACCAGGAGTAACACCAGTGAGATATATATATATATAAATAAATATATATTTTTTTTTTCCCAATTGGTTTATATTTTGCCTTTTATCRCTTCAGTTATTTTTGTTTTCCTGTGAAAATATTTGATTGCCTGGTCTCATCATTCTTTTCTGAAATCTCTTTTGGCTTGGTTAATGCACRTGTAATGTGTAAACTCCATATGGAGAGATCCGATGTGCAGGGCTTGTGAATAGGCTCTGGCATTGCTTTGAGCGTGAACCTTGTATTTTCATCGGGGGAAAATAATAGGTTGTTAGTGGTTGCTGTATACATTTGGTTGGTTGTCAATTCATTTGTTCAAAAGGATACGAAGTTAGCTGCCAGATTGCTTGATTTTCTTCTGCTTTAGGCTCTTTCTGGTTTTAATAATAGCTATTTTATATTCTATTTTTATTTGAAGTTTTTTCAGTCTCTGTCTTTTCCAGGGCTACTTATTCACCTTGTCCTGTCTTTCCCAATATAGACCAGCTGCTAATCTCTCATAGGCAGCTGKTTTTTATTTCTCTTTTATTCTTCCTGCCTGTTCTCCAGAACTGTGGTGGATATTTGTTTTTTCTAACCCCAAAGCCCAATCTTGGGCAGTACAGGACCTTTTGTTATGAATACMCCAGTTAAAAGTAAGGACTCGAAAAAGCTGTTGTACATGTCAGAAATTGCAGTACAATCTCATCTTGAGAGTGGTCAAACTGTAAATGATCTGCCGTGAGAGGCAGGCGTTTGGGATAGCAGCACTTAACTCAGCAAGAAGTGCCTGTAGAAATGGTTCTGGAGGCATAAAATACAGGTATTGGCATTTCCACAACCATTTTAAACTACACTATTACATTTTAAAGTAGATTATGAAGGATAAATTGATTGTGTTTTATTTTACATATAAGAAGTTGTAAGTAAGAAGATTTGTAAGTTGTAAGAAGAACCTAGAATTTGTGGATTTCACTTGGCTTACATAGATTACATGAATAATATCCTTGCYGCAAAAGCAGAACAACAAAAATAAAACATTCTGTATTTATATTATTTTGTTCTTATGATGGTGTCTACCTAAGCACTTTTAGTCCGATTCCTGTCTATCAGGATGAGGTGACAGTTCACTCATTTGAGTGAAGAAACTGCCGCTGTTCTAAATTTTGCTAAAGTCMTTCTTAGAAATATGAGAAGGATGTAAGAGTGTAAGTATTCTACTCTACCTGGCAATCTAAGGGCTCAGCTGCTGCACTGTATTCATTTGGGGACCCTTATAACTTTGATGTATAGKTAAGCTGAAAAGAGTGCAGAGAACAGCAAAGATGAGGTGAATATTAGAAAGTGTCACTATGAAGAGGAACTGAATAAATAGATCTTACTTGAAAAAAAAAAGAAAAATGAAGGAAGCATTGAGTATCTGAATTAGATTGTTTTGGGGAAAAAAGAAGGACATTAAAAAACCTTTTTTTTTCATCTTTATTGATGAAAKGAAAGCATGTTTGGACTATTTAAGACTTTTTCCTAACTGCACGGACAGTTTAATAATGGACAGAATTTACCTGAAGAGGGTTGTATTCCTGGTCACCTGAGATTTATGAGAACCATTTAAGAAAATTTCTGTAGGGAAAGTCTAAGCTTCTGCAGAAGGGAAGAGTAGATGGTTTCTGGAGATCTCTGTCAACCTCTCACCCAAACGGGTGGCTGAACACAGAGCAGATGCTCAGGTGTCTGTCTGCGGTTGCAAAGCTGTCCAGCAGACTGGCTGTATCTCCATTGTGAACCAGAGATGGCGGCTGTGTCTTGGGGAAGGTGATGAAATCTTGCAGTTTATTCCACAGGGCTGTCACATTGATATTTCAGATGATGGTGTTATGCAGCACTAGGATATCAACGGGAGGAGAAAGATATAGATAAAGGCAAAAGGCATAGAAGAAAAAGTAGACATAAAAAGTGAGAATGAAAAACATAATTCAGAATACCGTCAGCTTCTATTGACACCATTATGGTTGTGTTTAGATACAAATATTGGACTAAAATTCTGAAAAAAAGATTAAAAGTCTCACAGCATGGTCTTAAATTACACCTTGCTTTTCAGCTGCACTAAATCTCAGTATAATACGTAGCTGCTCTGTTTCTCTTAAAGTGTCACAGAGTTCCATTTCCCTGACATCAGTAAAATGATGTAAAGAGACATTGATGACACAGTGTCACAAATGGTTCCGTTCCTTGCCACTGGAAGCAGTGAAATGAAAATCTAATGCGTTTTCTGCTAAATTTCCTTACTGGAACATGAAGATGTAGTCTGCAGGGCGGGCCACATCCRTTTCCCAAACGTGGTGCTCCTTCTTGCTGTGACCAGTTAAGCCAAGCGTCGCTTGTCGCTCTCATTATGTTGCTTGCCATATGGTCACTTCTGCATATCTGCRTCAAAACTCAGCCGGGCTGGACTACAGAGTCAGGGTAACTCCCTGCTGGAATTAAAGTGTACCCCAGAGGGTAACTAACTGTTAAACCAAACACAGCAACATAATGACTCACCCTGCGTTATTCAGGCAAGGCTTTCTAAAAGATACGCAGCAGCCCAGATAGAAGTTACATACTGGATGCTGAAATTTCTGGGAATGTGTAAGGGGTGATACACAAAGCATCAACATAGYGCTTTCTTCTGACTTCTGTCTGTACCAAGACTTGTTAATGTACGTTAGCGTATGGGAAAAGAGGAGTACGTCTTTTAGTTTGCATAACAGCAAAGGCAAAAACTGCATGTTTCATATAGCTTCATTGGAATGTTCTGCAGACTCTGAAAATATATTAATTAGTCGATTTTGTAAATAAGTGGGACTTYGCAGAGGTGACACAGGGATGTATTTGAGCAATGACTTTGCTTTAAAAGCRTAATGAATCATGTTTTGTGGGTTGTGTTGACTGTTCTAGGTCATACACAGAATTATTTGGGTGTATGGGGCATAATTTCTTCCAAAACTAATCTGCTCAAACACCATGATAAATAAAACATGGGCTTTTGTTYTTCCTAATACAGATATTGTTCTTGCCATCTACATACCACTTCCTTCTACAAAGGCAAGAAAATTTAAAACCAGTAGGAAGGAAAATAGGCATTTTTTTCCTACTTCCAAGCCACATTTTTCTTCTAAAATTATAGTTATTTACATATGGGGTACCTCAAAATGTTTTATAAAAGGAAAATCTATATTGTCTAAAAAGTGATATCGTTTGYGTTTGAAGTTTAATTTATACTTTTAACAGCTTACACTTTGAAGCTTGAATTCTGCCTCTGTTTTAAGCAGCTGTAGGAAGGACCTCCATACATTGTTAAACATTCAGCAGAAGCTGAATTAGTTGAAGCGAATATAGGGGGAGAAAGGATCCTTTTCTTTACTAGTTCAGACTCCGGAAGGCAAATTATTTTTGCCAGATTCTCTGAGGAAGTAAAATAACTGATCATCAGGYTTTGTCTAGTGCCATGTCCTCAAGCTTAACTGCTTATTTACATCTTCCAATATTATCTAGTACTTTCTTCTAATTGATTTCAAATACTACCAACGTTGTGTTGTCTTATTACATTATATAGCTTACCTGAGTATTTTGTATTATAATTTATTGATAATGGCTATTTTGTATTTTTCATCTGACATACTTTTTTTWACCTGTTTTTTAATAGACCTCAGTGTACCCATACCAGTCAGTATAATTTTTCCCCTTAACACTATTCCTATTAACAAAAATATATAGACAATGCAAGGAAAGATAAACTTTAGTAGATTTTTTTTTTAACTCTAGCTTAAAAATGAATGTTGAACTCACTGTTTTGAAAGAAGTGTCAAATGTTTGAGTGCATTATTTTTAATTTCATTTTTAGTTTACTATCTTGTTTATACAAGAAATAGGRTGAAAATAATACCATTACAGGGAAAAAAAGAGGAGTTTGTGTCTTCGTGATGAATCTGTTTCTTTCAAAGATCTTTCCTGAGACCAGTTTTGTCCACACATTCTTATATTTGGGAGATTATTTGTGCCAGCTGGCCAATTTCAAAGGGTTAGGATGAGATTGATAAATATATAAAGGGTTTTTTTTGATCTGTTGATTTGTTCGGTCCCAATTCTCCAAGCACTCTCTGTTCTTAGTCATTTTACTTCTGAGAGCAGTGACAAAGGAGTTAGTCACGTGTGTGAGGGTCTGCAGGACGGAGCCTGCCTTTGCTAAAGACAGCTGATTATCAATATGCTAAGGAGAAGGAGCACATCCTCTGGATTTATTRCTAAAATATTTTAATCAGAAGGATGGAGGCATGATCCATTAGTAAGAAATGCAAGAGAGAGGGATGTAAGAAGTATYCTCCTATGAAATACGGTAACAGCTCGTATCTCTGATCCTGTTTTATTACAATCTGCAAGCACTTTGATTTTGCATTCCACTGGGTAAAGGTAGACTTGATTTCATTGAGCACAGATATAAAAAAGTTCCTTGCCTGATTAAAGAGATTATTATTCYCTCCTTTGACGTAGGTGAGACTGCACCTGGAATACTGGTAGTCAGGCTTTGAGGCTTCCCCGCTCCGGGAGCGTATGGAAGGATTGGAGCGGGTGCTGAGATGGGTAGGAGACTAAAGCACATGGCCTGCAAGGAGACAGACKGAGGTAGTTGGGCTCATTTAATGTAGTGAAGTGCAGGTGATCCCCTGGATGGGTGATAGCAAGGGAGAATGGTTGGGAACCGATTGGGAGGTTCAAGTTGGAGGTCAGGCTGCTGGTGCAGCACAGGAGCAGGTTGCCCAGCAGGGCTGTAGCATCTCCATCCTTGGTGGTTTTCAAGACTTTGCTCTCAAAGCTGCTCTGAACCGTGCTGGCAGTAGCACTGCTTTGAGGAGGCTCCAGAGGCAGGGGAAGCAGCACCCGGCTGACCTTGCACAGTGAATCCTGATCACATACCTGAATGCAACCCTGAGAAGCAGCCGGCAGCTGGGGATGCCTTGYGGAGCTTCCTGGCTTTCCGGATGCTTTATGGCAGCAGCAGCAGCCCTTGTTTGCAGCTCCAGGAGCTGCGGTGGCCACGGGCTCAGCTATGCAGCCCGCAGCAGCACTAAGGTGCCTTGGCAGCGAGGAAGGGAGCAACGAAGCCCGAATAAAACCATAACTTCACTCTTTCATTTCCATTGTGAGCACCATAATCCTTGATAGCATTAAAAATCATCAACATYTTTTTAATATATATGAAAGCTGGAGGGTGAAGTGTCCATTCAAAAAGTGGGTTGCTCTGAGACAGTGTCTCATTTGTATCGAGGAAATACTTCTGTATCACTGGCAATACAGAGGCAGGAAGGGATCAAGCATCTCGTGGCTGTATTTCATATACTATGTTTTTGGTATTTCTTTTTCCTTAAAGTCAAGATTGCAGCTAAGCTCCAATTTTGTATTTGTCAGTCGAAACCTGATTTCATCCCACTTTTGAAGTGAATGATTTGCATCTAACTGGACATTTTAAAATGTTGAGATTTTTGTGCTGAAGTCAAATAAAAATGAGTACATACATCTGTGTGGGTGTTTATAGACATTCTTTAGTGTCCTCCTTGCTGCTCAGGAATCATTTTTCTTCTAGTGGAGCTTCTGGATGTTGGAGACGTTGGAATGTCCTGTGCTACCTGCCTCCAGGAGCACTAGTTCTAGGATTTCAGRATCCTCACTTGGTGATTACATTTCCAAGCATTTTGAGTAATCGCAGTATTTTGGTCCTGTGCTCCACAGCTRCACACCAGTTTTGCTCAATCTCAGTGGTTAGATACTATAAAATATTTGTTGTGTCTAATTTTTGACATTATGCAAATAATTTTTAAGATCATTGWACATTTAGAGACACCATTTTTATTATGAAGGAGCTTTACTTTATGTTTTTCTGTAGCTGAATTATTGTGCAGAGTAAATCAGCACACTTACATTGACTGTTCAAGTTAGTTAATTTAGTCTAGCCTRGCACAGGCTGCCCAGAGAGGYTGTGGAGTCTCCTGCTCTGGAGATCTTCCAAACCCGCCTGGATGCCACCCTGTGCCACRTGCTCTAGGGGTCYCTGCTGGAGCAGGGGKTTGGACTARRTGAKCTCTAGAGGTCCYTTCCAACCTCAACCATTCTGTGATGCTGTGAAGTCCTCCCATCATCAGTATTCAATCTGACTCTCTGGAATTTATAGTTAAACAAATGAAGATTTACCTTTCTTTTTCCCCAAAAAATTGTTCTTGCAGAAATATTTTTCTAAAAATTAATTTACAATTACAATATTTAAAAATGTGTCATAGTGAAAATTGAATTGCATTTTTCTTGCTAATTTGTGTTCTATCATATTTGTTACATTTGGATGCAATTACAAGTTCCTAACWCATGCATGCAGATCTTAAAATACAGAAATAATAATTAATCTTTTTGTTTTCTTTGCAGAGTCACAGTGTACGCTCTGTGGGGAGCCTGAAGGTGAGCATATTTCCTATTCATATTTTTCAAAGCAGCTAGTAGTGAGCACTTGACTCGAATGATACATGTGTACAATAGCTTGGAAGTGGTATCACAATGATGCTAGCCARTGAAAGACATTCTTCCCTATGTTAGATACCAAAAATGAATTGAATTAAGCTTAGTAAAGCACAGTACATGCTCCAGGCAGAAGGAAATATCTTGAAGGACAAATATTCCATTAGAGCAAAAATGAAAGTATTTATGTCTTATTCTTTTGTGAATTTGTCAAAATAATTTGGGGTTAAGACAGTGTGAAGAGACATTTAAGGACATCATTTTGAGGATGGAAAATAAAGTAACYAGGCATAAAAAAAGAAATAACACAATGTTTTCATATTTGATAAGATGTCCAAAGTACTGAGACTAACACTTTTCAGCAGGTAAATAAATACTATTTTTGAAATATAGRTAATTAAGCAATAACTGTAATGTAGTGCAAAAATATGTCCAAGTGAAAGTGGTTCCCTCACATCCCCAAGTTAATAATTAAATGCCAGCGGGAGACTCACAATTTACCTAAACAAATGTCAAAGCAATGATGAGGTTATGATTTTTGAAGAAGATCATTATGGAAAAAAATCTCTCTCGTGTATTTTTTTTAAAATATTGCTGCTGTTATAAAAAAACTAAGACAAAACAAAACAAAAAAAACCCCAAGTTTTCGGATCAACCATCTGGAGTCTTTCTAAGAAAAGTAATCAAAATAGTAAATAGAACTGCTGGAGCAAAGTRTATTCATTAAAAAAAAATATAGATTCTAAATTGTTCCCAAAGAGGTTAGTCTGAATACCTTGAATGGTTTCTGAACACTAATTAAAATTTTAACATTTTTATAAATTTAAGAGTGAGAAGTTGGCAAGAGATGAAGCCTGGAAGTGTAAGGCTTTGAGACCTTGCRACTAATGAAAATATCTCAGTAAATTAAACATCAATTATCCACTTATCCCTTGTTATTTGCTGAAAAATGATTATTTTAGAGGGGTGTTTTTTGGTTTTTTTTTTTTTGACTCCTCATTCCTTTTATAAAAGGACATTTCTCCCTTAGGTCTTTTTCATTGTCTTTTACTTGGTAAACTTTGTGATAGGAAAGATAATCAGGAAAAAAAGGAGGCAGGTATTTGTCTCAMATGAGGTCCTCTTTTTATAGCAGAATTGCCAAACTGTAAAGCTATACGTTGGATTACTGCTGTGTTATTACACATTGTGTCTGCTTAATAATGCCCTCTGTTTTCCTTACCACTCTGTCACACCTATTCAGTTTTGCAAACTTGAAAAAACATCCATGCATTTTTTAAAAAGGGAATCCACTCCCCCTCAAAAAAAAGATAATAAATTTGCATACATTTATGTMGCTAAAACCTGACTATCATAAGAGAATTACATGTATTTTTCTAGTGACAGTTCCATAATGCTCAGTTTTTGTTTGAGTTGAAATAAACTTGCAGGGATTAAACTCTYCTGGATCACCAAACCTTCTCTATGGTATTATTTTGAATGCTAGTTACTAATTCTTAGCCTCAATTTTACACTATTGACATCAATTTCAAATCAGACTAAAGGAAAGACCTAATATCTTAACTAATCTTCCTTAGCAGCTTAACATAATTCTAAGTTTATTGATGAATTTTTTGGGTGTTATTTTGTGGTAAAGAAGTAGATGCTCAATAGATATGATTTTAGYTTTTAGAAGGCTRTTCTAAAAGTTTTATATCTTTGTKGTGTGAAAGGAAAGCAAACAAAAAAGATCTACCCAAACCTCAAAAGATGGAATTTACCCCTCAAACATTACATATATTTTAATATGGTTTAATAGCAAAATAACTGAATTACTTGGAAAACTAAGAATCAAAAAATCACACCATGCTGTGTTTTAACTGGTATGTTTCACTTATATTTATGGTATTCAAAAATCTACGATTCTCTGGAAATTGCAGTATGAATTTCTGATATCTTAGGCAAATTCAAGTAATTTCAGGGACTATTTGCTTCCAGATTCCTTTTKCTTTTCTTCCTCCTTATTAGAAGAAAAAAATGTCAAAAACAGTATGCTGAAATGAATTTGCAAACTGTTAATTCAGGAGAGAGACGCAGTGGTGTAAACCCCTCTATTCCTTCCCAAAGCGGTGAGCAAAGTGTGTAGATGTGGAGGAAGCTCCCTGACTTCATCAGGAGAGAGGAAGCCAGGGCATCAGCTCTCACCACTTCTGAACCCTTCTAAAGCCGCTGCCGATTGCCCAGCTGGACAAAGAAATCCATTTGTTGACTAGTCCTGGGCTTCAAGAAGTGAGTGTGTTTTCCACACGTGCTTTGCTCACTCAGGAGACAGGATAGGTGTATTTTACAGAGTGAGAAAATAGCAGATACAGGAGGGAGATAGAAATTGTCAGAACACACATTTCATCTTTCGGTCATTCCTATGTTTTGCACCTGTAAACTGCGGATCAGTGAATAAATGTGTGCCACATGTTCCCTTTCGCAGCCAGTCTAAGGAAAAKGAGCACCTGGGTCTCGGAGAAGCTSTCTGCACTTGGAGCTGCAAAGGCTCCCGCGTTTGGCTTTAAAAATCATTAGCTTGATCTGTGTTATTGGCAGGGATGTTAGCTGCCCTAACTGTCACTGTGACACGCTGAGAGGCATGTTTCATATGGGGAGGAAATGAAAGTTGCAGACAGCAGAGCTCGTCGTCTCACAAATCCCATTAGAGCAGCTGCTCCGGGCTCCTCCGGCCTCTGGGAACGCGGGAGCAGCAGCAAAGCGTTCTCTGAGATGACAGCCGGCTCCTCGGCGGATGTGCTCTGCGGCTGGCAGATTATCTTGTTGTGGTAAACACAGGGTTTCGTTCCTGCTCTACTTCTAAGCGAGGATGCCACATTAGAGACGTGTGTCTGACGGAGGCTCTGTGACAGCCCCGTGCTCTGCTAGGACTGGTGCAGCCGTGAGGTGCTTCCACGACAGGTACTCTCAGAAATCCTCAGGCCGATGATGTTGCTCTTCTTCCAGACTCCTGTGAGTTCTTAGCACAAGTTCTTGAAAGGATTATAGTCCCTTCTTTGCTAATTTTGTTGAGCAGTTTATTTGGTGGCCATYAAGATTTCAGTAGAATGTGCTATCCTCTCAGAACCTGTGGGAATGGAAGTTTCTCTTCCAGAATATACAAGTTCTTCATATCACCAGTAGTGATTTACAGTTTCTGCTCATGGCTTTTTGTGTCAGGATTTTTTTTTTTTTAATTRTTCTTTCTTTCTTAAAGATAAATGGGCAGCCCTGTGCAGTACACGCAATTTCCGACTTTTTGATAAGAAGCCAGTAGTGTGAGCTTTGTGTGGACACACGGATCTGGAGTATGTGGTGGCAAAGAGAAATACCACGGCATGTGGTTCAAGAGAGGTTTTGGGGAAAAAAAAAAAGATAGATGGTTTGGGTCTTTCCAGCAGTTCAGTCTACGCCTGTTTCAATATAAGTTAATGATGCTGATACAACTCAGCTCAGGAATCCTTTAGCAGTCACTGAAATACAGGGCTGTACGTTACTGGATCCAAGTAAAGCATTCTTGTATACTCCACTCATGCTTAGACAGTGTCCCAAAGAACAGAGAGGGCATGGGAAAATGCTTTGATCCAGGTRCCTGCTACTGGTTCTCACGGAGGACAGGACACTGGCCTCTGATCTGATCTGACGTAGATGTCTTTATGGGCTTAGGTTCTTACTAGCTTGAGATAAAAATTAGTGGCTGTACGTGAAATATTGTTTCYTTGGATAGCCATGGGAGGGAACACCCAGAATGAGTGGCATGATGATGGCAATTCCCAGTTTGTTTAGAAATACTCTGTGATGAAAATGTACTTCCATGTRTAGAAGCTCCTGACATGATACAACAATTTAGGTGATTATACAAACACTGTGGAGTAGGTGGTAGGTAGTTTTACCTATTATTCGTTCTTTATCTGCTGTCTCTTGATTTCGAGGTCCATTTACAGACTCTGTAATATGCATATCTTCTTCCASCAGAGCTCCTATGTGGCCAGCATCCTCTCAGTTCCACAGTAATCAGGTCTGGCTCTTTATGGAATTGTGAAAGATAGTGGATATGCACAAAGGCTATGAGTGGCAATTCTTCTGTGCTTTACTCAGATCCCTATTAATCTTAACAGCATAGAAAGCAGACTAAAGGTTTATTATGAACAGTTCAGTGAAGACCTTTTGATAATGGATAAACAAAACAAATATTAATGTTTGTGAGGAATGAGATGGAGAATACAATGCAATGCATTAAAATGCCACTTGGGCATATTAGAAATACCYTGAAATACTGAATCTGAAATACTGAGTTGAATCCTCACTTCTCCCACTCAGCAGAAAAGAATGTAGCACAGAGATTAGGGATCTAGAGATATATAATAAATATGCCAAGATATGTGGAGAACAATCCCAGATGAATAAGCAATGAGACAGTTTGCACCATGTAATTTAGAGAAGGTCCCAGCAAAAGAAAACAAAATGCACCTCCTGTGCATCCATAATAGTCTAATAAATCATGCACACCCAAATATCCATTTTCATAATATAGCAGAGCAAATAACTCTTCAAAAGCAGAACAAGTAAAACTGTGAAAAGCACATACATTTGTGGAATTTGCTGCCGCAGCGTGATTTTTGAGATTCACTTCAAATTCCATTTGCCATTGGATATTTCTGCGAACAGTAGGAATGTGCCTGCTGATTTGGCATGGGGAAAGTGCATTTGTTTATCGATGTATGTCTTTATGCAAAAGGAAAATGACCTCTCTTTTGCTGGCCAAAGAAAGTGCTTCCCATAGGGGAAGATTATTGTTTCATAAACCATTTCTTCATCTTAGCTTTTGATTACTTTGTTAGTGACTATACTCAGAAGCTGAATATCTGACTGGACAAACTTTTAGCCTGATTGTGGAGATTCTCCTATACTTCCTATCAAAGTTTCAGTTGTTTGTAAGAGTCAGCTTCCAAATAACAACCTGGAAGGGTTCCCCCTTTCCTGCGTCATCTAGGCAAACAAGTCTTGTTGTGCTTGTGCTGTGGGGCAGCTGTGGATCTAAAAAGTCCGTGTTGGGATTGACTGAACTCACTGGAGGTCTCTGGGCATGTACTCAGGTTTCCAACCAAAAGACAAGGGCACACAGAGAGATGGCACACAGAAGGGTCTTGTCCTGGCATGGGAAAAGGAGACAGTGTTTGCTCTCATCACCAGCTGCAGGCCAGAACAGGCCTGCTTGCACTGCCGCTGACCTGCAATGGACAGAAAGCCAGATAATCCCATGGCAGGGAGAGGACAGTCTCAGTGTCTTTATTCCCAGTAGCCAAACTGACAGCCGGAATTGAGATCTTACAGTTTGCTCCAGTTGGCAGGAACTAGCAGTGGAATTAGGGACTGTTTAACTGGTCCATGCAAAGAATGATGAAGACCTGGCAAAGGAAGGATTGAAGACCAGGAGAATTTTTCCTTGCTTTCAGGTAACCATGATCCCGCAGCTAAAACTGTACACCAAAAAATCTTTCTCTCAGCCTCTCCCAGGATCTGTCTGAGCTGACTAAATGCTTCAAGCTGGAAGGACCAGCTTTCTGGTCCTTCTTTCTCATGTGCTAAGCTCATCCAGAGAATTCAGATTCTTCCTCAGTGTCTCAGATATATTTTGGGCATTGGTATGCACCTAAGGTTTGAATTAATGTCTCCTATTATTTCTTACAATTAATTGGCACAGAAAGTTCTTGCTAAATTCATTGGTTTCAAGGTTGTGTTAAGAACTTTATAATAGTAACTCCATTAGTAAAATTAACTCAATATAAAATGTGTTCCTTCTGAAAGCAGAGTTGAGAGACCTCTTTCCTGTTGTACTTCGAAGTGGATAGTTTAAGAGAGTGCCTATATTCTGCACGATACCTCTGCAAACAAGCAAACAAACAAACAAAATCCCACAACCCCCAAGTAGCAGAAAATCAAGATATATTTGGTGAAGCTGTTGTGTTTAAGGAGGTGGTTGAATCACAAGGAGATATTCTGTCTTGCTTTGGTTTTCGCTGTTGGCTTGAATTTTCAAGCTAAGATGCCAGCAGTATTTTGCCTTTCCCTGAGAAGTACTGAGGCTGTGTGAATGGTTTGAGCAGAGTCACAAGGATGCTAGAGAGCAAGTTGTTCGTTTTCTCTATACAAAATTTATGTTAATTAAATATCTAGGGCTTTTTAATATGATTAAAAATAGATGATTAAATTTTTTTTTAGTAAAAGAAGATCAAAATATTTTGTAATCTAAATGAATGGTTCTGTGGAATTGTGTGTGTTTGCTCATGAGATACATAAAATATTTACTGGAATTTGTGAAATAYAAGAACATTAACTTTTGAATATAAATAATTGACAGCAACAACAAAAATCTCTTTCTTTCCTTGAGTAAAATGGCTTTTATAAATAAATAAATGTACGTAAATGCCAATATTAGAGTGATAGAATTATTTCATGCACTGCCAGCTTTGATGCCATCTGTGCTTCTGGTTAATATTAGTGTATTGGGGTTGGGAGGGCAACAAGTTTGTTTTTTATCTGTTTCTGGGGAAGAGTTAAAATAAAGAATCTGGACAGTAGTTAGCTGGAAAAAAAATCTTAAAATCCTTTAGGATATTTATAATATTGATAATGTTTCATCTGGGTAGTTCTGTACTGTCTCCAAATACAAATGTTTCCCTTGGAGAAAGCCCGTTACGTGCATATTAATAACACTGGAGAATTTTGCTAATCTTCCTTTCAAAAATCCTAATGTTTAGTAATCCACTCCTAAAATTGGCACTCTTATCTCTCTTAGCAAAGTGYTGTAGTCTTAATTTTTGTTCAATTTTTAAATTCTTATGCTGTGTTGACTCACAATCATCGTCAGTCAAAAGCTGCAGCTGTCTAAGCAAGGAAAATACATTTTGTGATCATGATTTTTTTCAAGAAAGAATAACACATCATAAAAGGTACTTTGCCTAATCTTATTTTTTTACTTGCTAATTGCAAAATATTTTGAAATTGTTCAAATTAGAAAAAGTTCCTTGTTGTGTGTATCGACTGATACATAAGATATATAGATTAGTGTTCCTGCTGTTGCTGTAGTAGTAATTAATTATTATTACTTGGAGCAATTGACATAACACTGTCTTTATACAGTCTAAAAGATTTTGTGTAAATACAGAACTGGCCTTAATGTGATTTTGGCTTTGATCTGTTTATATGCCCGGTCTTTGGAGGGGAGAAAGGAGGGAGAATATTTGCATTTGTGTGCCTGCTTGAACTTTACTGCTAACATTTTAGTAGTGTAATAGTTTCTGTTAAAAGTACAGTTTCATATTGATAGTGTGAAACTTTCTTCTGAGCAGAGCGGTCATTAATATATATGTGTTTTATTTGTAATGCATTAACTGCTAATCTCTGAGTGAAGTGATTTGATTTTTCATCTTCATGGAAACTTCCAAATTGCACAGTTCAAGTTGAATAGAAATGTATTCTTGTTATCCCTTGTGTATCTTGTAGATATTGAACTGTTTTTAACTCCTAGAGCAAATGGAGATATACAAGGTATGCCACATACATTTTAGAATAAAATAACAAGTTTAAGATAGCAATGAGGAATTGATATCCAAGTATTGTGTGTTTTTAGTAATGCGTTACAGTATGTTTGTATTCAAACAATATTAAACGGTGAATTGCAATTGTATTTTCATGTTTCATACATTTGATGAGACACTGAAAGTGATTTATAGTGTGCCTGCCTGCTGAAGATGAAGAGAAAGTAATTGATTACACTTGAAATAATTGAAGATTTCAGTGTGAACTCTTCTAGGTTGTACAGCTTATATTTGCTATAATTTGCACACCTATAATGTTTTATGTGACTATAGTAGCCTGAGTATTCTTCTAAATGTCAAGAATAAATTTGTACTGAACTCAGGAGCTGGATATCTAAAGAGCTAGGGAGCCAAGCGAGCCAAGTGCGAGATGCTATGTTGTCAGGTTTAATGTGTATTTCTTTTATGGAGCATCTTATGATAGTTTTAATAAAAAGCTTAAAGAAGAATCTCTCAAAGTATATCTTAAAAATGAATACAAATTCTTCCCTTTAAAAAATGTTTTCCAGGCCTTCACCTGTCATTTGTATGTAGAATGAATTGAGCACACTGCTCAGCTATTTCTGTTTCTCACGCGTATGAGAAACAGCTGTTCTCAGTTTTGTCATCGACTGATTCACTCTCCTGGGTTGTACAGAAAAAAAAAAAAACACCACAGGAAACTGATTTCATTTTTATTTGGACAAATAGGATGTAACTTCAGCTACAGAAAGTAATGTGTATTCATTCATTTTATATTGTTCTGATTAAAAACAAAGCAAAAAAAAAAAAACCAAACAAGAACTATCTCATTTTTCTTGCTTCAAAATAAATGAATAARTGAAAATGTTGTTTGATTTCTGTGGGGGAAGAGCTGGTCTCAAAGSTTATGGTCTGCAAATATAATTGAGATTGCATGAAGAATTAGTAAATGAATATTCCAACTGACAGCAATAAATGAAGYTACACATCATTTTAGTTGCATAGACGTAAGTATTTACTGGACTGTGGACCAGTGTAAGCAAGGTAATTGCAAACTAGATGATGCGGATGTCTTAAATCTAAATTTGAATAGAAAAAAATATATCTGCACATATAGATTCATTTACCCATCTCTTTTTACTTATTCCTGTTTTATTAATGGTTAAGCACTTTTGTTATTGCATGGAGTGTCCTCTTTTGAGTGGTAGTAGATACAGTTCAAATCTGCTTGCTGTATATTAATTTTCAGTGGCTTGTTTCTCTTAAAAGTGTTATTTTGAAAYAAAATATCATAAATAACATTTCATGCCTACGATATGAAATGTCTGTGCTTGAAGAATATCAGCTTTCTTTTAATTTCTGATCTTTATGTTCTGCAACATTTAGGGCTTCTTTATTAACTGTTACACTACTTGGTACGTACACGTAGCTGACTTCTTCAAGCTGTTAGGTTAAGTAATGTCTCCAGGATATTGTATCTTTTCTGTTTTTSAAATACACTTTTGTGCCTTTTTAGGATAAGAAACAAGACAGATTCCTGCCAAAACAGAGAGCTGATTGTAAGGGGCCCCACAAAGCCTTGTTCCGTACTGAAGTCGCTGTAGGTTTGACTGAGTAAAGTCAGAGTGGCAGATGTTAGGGGCCAGCCGAGTGCAGCCCCGTGCACCGTGGGGTGGCTCATTTGCCACGTTGATGCAACGTCCCTCCCTCGGGGCCGTGCTGAAGTTTCCCCAGCTGAGGTGTAAAAGATGATACACGTACCACGAGGATGCAGGATGAYGTTAATGTTTCTGAACGAGCATTTAATTCTTTGGAGGAAGGGRAAAGTAATGAACAAAATGTTGGTTGTGAGGTTTGAGAAGCATAGCCAGAGTACAAAGCGAAGAAAAACTTCCTACCCTGTCACCGTACGCTGTGACCTTCAAGATCAAAYATGCCCAGTTCATCTCTTGAGACCCATGCACAAATAAATTATGAGTTATTATTGCACTCATGTGTGCATTCCTTTTTGAGCACTTCATGAATGATTGCGACTTTGATTCAGGGTCACGAGTATGAAAAGGTTAAGAAATGGTGTTATTAGGATTAGGAATTCCTTTCCGAAGCCAAAAGCTGCATTAATTTAAATGAGATTTCCGTGCTGAAGGAATGCCTGCTTCTCCTAGAGTGTATGTTTGCATAAATCTTAGATAACTTCTGGCAACAGTCACCTCAGTGATGCATGCAAATCCGGAGCGCTTACCCTGTGCCGAGCTACAGCTGATATCAGTGAGAGTATTAGGGAGAAAAAGAGCAAGGACTTCCACAGCAAAGTACYTGAAGCAGAATGATTTAGACTTCTGTGCCTGCTGATTATTCCCCATCAGCTTTCATCACAAGTTTAGTCACTCGAATCGTCACACACCTTATAAAATATTRAACCCAACATTCGTCTGCAATCATATGTGCCAAAGAAATAGCTTTGAATATGTGGTTAGAAATACTTTTTGTATCTGATGAGTGAATGTCCGTGAAAATGATGAATAATTTGATGGCAGCAACTGTGTTCATAACAATTAGCTTGTGTAGTTGGATGTTAGGCAAACTCTTCAGTGCTTTACGTTGTGCTCGATTCTGAAAAGCAGTTGTGTAAAATGCTGACTTGGTAATGCTCCGGTTTCCTAAAATGTGATTTCTGGGCCCATTTAGAGCCTGGATTTCCCCTGCAGTGAACTTCTTACCACCGTGCTGGTTTTATGGATTTTATCCCCTTAACCAAGACTTGAGTCAGTGTGTTTTTTCTTGCAAAACACTTGCCTGAAATAAAGGTTATGAAGTCAAATTAATTAACAATCAAGACTAATGCAAGTCAGTCTCCCAGCATATTTTCCTCTCCATGGTGCCCTTACAAAGTGACTGCTGATGTACGTCTCAGTGTGTTTAGTTATGGGAATGAATGCAGAGAACTGCTCTGTTAATGCTGCACAGGAATTGCAGTGTAGCCAGTTTGGTTTTACTTAGGTAACTCCTGCAATGAGAATAGGAAGAACRTATTTTGTCAGATACAGGGCTTTGCAGGCACAGTGCAGCGAGTTACTTGGAACAAAAATGAATTATCATTTTGGTCTTTTTTTAGAATAGACCTTTTTTAAAAAAAATTAGCAATTTCTAATTTTGGACTCAACTTCATTAATATCCATTTTCAGCCTCTTTAATGACATGGAATAATTATTAAAACCTAGTGCAGTCTTTTATTTTTAAAAATACTAGAGATAGCAAGGTCTCTTTTTTATTATTTTTAATTTTAAGTGTGGTATTTTCATTATGCCATTACAGTTACTGTTTGTCAAGTATAGCATGGCAATGTCCTTTTTAAGAACTGAATGTATGTGTTTGTAAATCATATTCCGTTCAGGAAAGGAACTAAATTTTAAAGTGCTTCTCAGCTAACAGTGAGAAGCTTCTGTCTGAACAGTTTTTAATGTGCTTTAGCCAGAGCATTCAAAACTCACAACAGAATCATATTTACGATGCTGATTACTGTAAATTATGGATTTCATGAACAGAAATAAGTTTGTAACTCAAGATGTCTAACTTGGAGTCAAAATTCTGAGTATGGTCATGAAAATCTTTAGAGGTTTTTCTTTTCCTTGGTAACCTTCTTGTCACCACATGCGGTACAGAAGAAAATGAATTCCTTAAATACCCTGTAAGAACGTGTGGGTGTTTTTTTTGGTTTTTTTTTTTTTTTCTTTTGCTTTTCTCTTTGAATTGACTCTATAAAAATTGCTTTAAAAGAAATAAATTTCTAAAAATACTGGTTTTCATTTTTGTGGCAATGGTGAAGCAGTTGATGAAGGGATTGTTTAACTATTTTAATCTTTGCCTTCTATCACAGAAGCAGCCCAAAGGAGCTGCAGAATATTGCAGAACATTCCYAACACTAGCAAGCTGGACCCTGCAAGTTCAAACTCCAGTGCCATAAGGTTTATGTACGTATTATGTTTTCTAGCTAGCCAGCTGCTGAGAGTTTAAACCCAACTTGGGAGAAGATTTCTTGGAATGATATAATGTAAAAAATGCTTATAGCGAAGAATATGTTATGACTGGCTTTTCCATTAGAAATTCTTTAGGGGCATTATTACGTAATTCAGGAATTCTGTGTGATACCAGATATCTCCTGTCTGTAGAAGTTGAGTCTGAGTGCAAACCCTTATTTCTCCTGTGGGATTTGTTCATACTCGGAGTCACTGAATGTTTCCATATTGAACTAAAAGCTGACAGAGGTAACAGGAGACATTCTTGCTCCAGACAAACAGGGGAGAGCTCCTAAACTTCTCCAGTATGATTTTCTGTGTGATTCTTTTAATGCTTTCTGATAGTCACCAAGCTGGAATTTGTTCTTTTATTCAGGATGGCTGTTTTAACACATGTTTGCACCATTTCAGTGTATTAATATGTGCCTGGACAATGTTCAGATATCCCCTTTTGGTCACAGTTACTTCCTAGCGTCAAGCTGTGATGTGGAGTGAATAGATAGAGGCACCCCAAACTGAAATGGTTTATTTGCTCGAGAAGAACAGGTTGAGGAAATTTTTTGTGGTATTTCTTCTAGAAGACAAGTGAGGTTGAAATCTCTGTGCTTGCATCTGTGCACCTTTATCAATGTAAGCTTTGAAGGTTTGAAGGCCCAGACTCTCAATATGAAGACATGTAAAGACTTGTGGAAGATCTGTGTTACTTTCTAATAAATTTTAACTAGACGCTGACAAATTAATAATTCCAATTCACAGAGGAAGTAGACAATTTGTTACTGACTCCATGCTAATGAAGATAAGAGGCAAAAGAGTTGCAGGAAGATCCAAAGTGGAACATTGACAGAAGCAAAACCAAAATACAGTCTCAGCTGACTGCTGTCTCTTGTGATCAAAGTGCCCTTATTACTTGGGTCTAAGTGACTGGCACTGTGTTAGCAATCCTACATTATCCTCATAACTAAAAATTGGATTACTACATTAGCATATGATCATGTTATATTTTCAGTAGAACAAATGCTAGTGGCAAATGCTAATAAGTAAAGAGAGATGGTAAAGTTCAATTTTTAATTTTGAGCATGCTACTAATCAATTATTAAATATAAMATATATATGTAGCTAAAGAAAAGAATATAGTTAGTCTATAATGCKTTCAGATTTTCTCCTTTGGCTCAGGATATTTTCTTCAAGCACTAATTATAATTGAAAGCAATGCTGCCAGAGAATTAAGTGGTTCCAACTGAGAACTATAAAAAAATCGACATTTGGATGACTTTTAAGGATTAAAAGTCGTGGYAGTGAACTGTGCAATTAACCAGTGTGATTTATTTTTGAATGAAATATGGGCATTCCAAATAMAGATATTTTTATGGATTTATGGGCYAATTTATTAACAAGGCTTCTTTCAGAAAGTCTTATATACATAAATATACATAGGAAAAGGTCAGTGTTGTACCGTAAGCTGCTGTGGGGAGGCTCTGAGCACATCACACTGCTGTGCCATTCAGTAGGTTAACTTGGTAGCACCAGCAGTGTGGCCACATGAATGGAAGGCTCTGAGATAGACACATATAGCACATATATTTAGTTTTCCAGACCAAATGAGTGTGCTCTGGTTAGGAGATTTATGCTTAGTTTTTAGTGATGGGTGTGTTGCTAATTAATAAATTTCACATAATGTTAGGAAATGATATGACAGCTTTTGTGGCTTGATTTATGTTTTGATTGAGTTCACGGAMATCCTCCTAATAAGCTGCATATTCTAGAAAAGGATTAAATGTACAGTGAGGCCAAAGGAAATYTGTRAAGTGCAAGTGATGCTGCTAGCGGAAGCAACACTTCCATRTAATTTGAGGAAATGAATGATAATWGTTTTCACACTAAAATGTGGGAACACAGCAGGACAATTCCAAGAAGTGCCAGSATCTTCCTCTCTCYCTGCTTTAGAAATAGATAAATGCATTGCAAATATTCACAGCTTGGATGTTCCCTTCAACTCACCAGCTCCGTATACCACACTTTTCACTCAATGGTAAACAGCTCTCCTGTCTCACCRTGAATTTATAGCCCAAAGTCCCCACATTCTTATTTCTGCTTCTGTGCAGTGTAATGTATCACGCTCTACCTGTTGTTAATACGCACACACTGGAGGATTTTGTTAGTTATTTGCATGTGTAAAACATTGATTAATAAATGCTGCCTACTGGAGAATATGGAGCAGTGATTGCTCATACGTTGGTAAGCTAAGCTTCCTTGCAGTGTTGAGCTTGTGCCAAGCCTCTTTCACTGCGTGCCTCACCCTGCTGGCCTTAATATCTCACGGAACAAACGGATGCAGCATCTCTCCCTGCTCAGCAGCACAGGCCATTAATTAATACCAATATCAAAGAGATGATCCAGAATTTTAGGGTGAGCTTCATTTTCATGAAAATTACAAGATTTGCAGAAAGTACAAGATTTTTGGAAACTTTTAATGGAAATGTGGAAATTCTGATGGAAGTGTGCTTGCTAATGCCTCTTAAAATAAATACAGCCAGTAGTTAGKTGGCAAGGTTGCACTGAAGGGTGCGAGAGACCCATGCTGCAGTTCCTGCCCCACCTGATTCAGAAGCAGGAGACTGGGTCAGAGCGTGCCRCTTTCCAGATGAACACCCAGCTCTGGATTACTGCCTGATTTAGGAAAGGTCTCCACTGTGACTGCCCTAGCCAGTGAGCTATGTAATCACTCTCTCTTTGAGACACTAAATGGTTGTTTATCATTAATGAGAAGGTACAAGAGAATAGATAAATACCTTGACTAAAAATAGGAGCAAAAGACAGTCTGCTTCTTGCGGTTCTATTTATAAGAAGTAGTGGGAAAATAAAACAAAAGAAGTATTTTGAGAAGACAGCTCTTCAACGGTGAACTTTCCATTCTCTTGATTTCATTTTWTTTTAGTGTTTCCTATGATACATATTTTCCCCATTTAGGAAATGTTCATGCGGATAATCAGTCTGAAATGTACCCCCTTGGTGTATCCTACTAAATGATTAGGTGACTTTATAAGAACATCATGTTTTAGCGAGACTGTGTATTGGATTGCTAGGGGTAATGCCTCAGTACTCACAAAGATAATTGTCCTGTGTATTATTTGGAATAATAAAAGAAGAATCTTACTGTGTTGGTTGCCGGTAGGTTTCTGGATGAACACGATGAGCTTGAACCTATATATGTATTCTGGATTCTCTTGACTGTGAGATGGCTGTTTTTTTTCTGTGACACTGAGGCCATCGTGCACACTGAGATACTTGACCTGAGAGCCCTGGTGAATAGGACGGGGTGCTGGTTCCTCACCAGTGGCCACACCAGCTTGTCCCTATCGCAGTTTTTGTCACTTAGAGCTCTTAATTGCTAAGGCAAGTCTGGGCCGAGAGGCTTCCTACTAATCCAAGCCTGGCCACTTCATGTGTGATTTTGTGTTTTCAGTGTATATGGCAAGCCAAAAGAGAGGAGTGCACTGCTCTTCACTGTGTTTTGTTTAGCCTCAGGTTAGTCTGTGTCTGCAGCCACTTTACTGCGCTGGCTGGTGGAATAGCCTTGATCCTCAAGTCACATCGGGATGTTTACRTCAAGTGACAAATGTAGCGAGCCCAAGGTTTTGGTTTTTTAAGAGAAAAAAAAATGGGCAATTTAATGCAAATAAGTCAATTTGGTAATTAAGCATATAAAAGTAATTATACATAATCCTGAAACAGAACATCTGAGTTGCTTGGGTAAGTGTGATATCCTTATCCATATCTGTACTTTCCCTTTTTTTCTCAAACTTATGTACAAGGGAAGAKGAGGTAAAAGGAAGTCCAGGCGCATTTTCCCTCTCTTTCCTATATGTTTACCTCTTTGTCTTATTTCTGCAAGGAAATACTTTTTAAAAGCCTACATCAAGTAGAAGGTCATTAGCATTCCTTACTGTTTTGGTTACTAACCTCCTTATAGATATACACAAGGGATAAGATAGTTGGGTRAATACATGGACAGGAAAATGACTTAAAGCAAAAGAAATAACAATTTAAGGTTCTTCTTGTGCAGTAAAGCATCCAAATATATTTTGGGGAAAAAATAAAAATCATTCAAATCTCTGCTTCCACTGCTGCCTTTCCCTAAACGCCCGCAACTTGCAGCCACAGCAATACCACGAGTGTCATCTGGTAGCAGGCGCRGTGCTTGGGAGACCTGCCCTGGGGGTTCATTCCCTTGGGTGTGTGGGGAGGGATGAAAGCCTTCAGAGCACTCGACAGGTCTGCAGCAGCCTGGCAGGCACTCGATCTACCGTGACACCCTCTTACTGCTTGGGAGGGCGTTTCAGTCGTTACAGAAATGGCAGATGAGGCACAGGATGGCTGTAAACATGGTGGGGAAAAGCCCACTTGCAGAATCACTGCTGTTGTACTCCACGTACATGTATATATCCCTAAGATAAATATTTCAATAGCTGGGGATGAGCAAACTTGTATTGACTCCTTTGCTAGAAGAAGGTGAAATAACCTGTTCTTGGAGAAAATCCAGAATTGGAGAGGCTACAGAAAAGAGTATATAGGAAAGAAGTGCCATGGGAACAGCACAAATATTGCTGATGCAGTATTATAAAGCAGCTAGGCTTGCAAGTTAGTGCAAGGCTCATTATCACAGGACACTTGTGCATTCTGCTGTTGACCTCTTGGACGGTGAGGAAAATGAAAGCAATCCYCAGCAGGGTCTCAGGAGATGTTCTGAAGTATATGGTTGTCAGGCCTTGGACCCAGAACAGTGCATGCAGTTTTACACATAAAATGCAACTGTGGAAACTGCTAATTAGTATCATGTACAAAATCATAGTAAATTATTTATTTAGAACTCTACTGAACTGGACAATTGAGTAAATGCTTTCYCTTAGCAAGCCCAATCTGAATTTTTCACTATATTTCAATACTGAGCAGTTCAAATCTATGTTGACAGTCTTTGAATTAGGTGTATGTGTTTGGCAACTGTGATGAAAGAAAGATTGTTTGATCATAGATCGATAAGATTGCTTTGCCTGCCACTGAATTCCCTTTGAAAATTGTTAACTGTGTCCTTATTTGTGAAGATGGCCTTAATTGTCAAGATGGTAAGGCAGGATATAGGCAAAGTGTAATCGAATAGTGAAGTGTTTTGGTGAGTGCGTGTCGTGAGTTTCAAGGGTGCAGGTATGCATGTCTGCCGTGCCATAACCTGCCATGGTCAGGTTATTAGGGAAAAAAAAAAACAGCTGAAGTCAAGAATGACCCAACGAATCAATGATGTGAATATTTAAGTGACCACAAGATAAATGGCTTTATATTTAATAGTTTTASTATTAAAAAAAAATCTATTCTCATTTAGCTAAAACAATATCGCAGCTGCAACTATAGATTGTCCATTCAACGATACGAATGCTTCTTTTTTTCCTGTAATATGATGGCAAAATACCCAGGGAAAAATAGATAACTTTTGTTCTCTGTTTCTGCCACTTTCTCACAAGTGATATTTCTTAGATTGCCTTAGATTTTTTGGAAGCTTTCTGTTTAGTTCTTCAACAAACCAAAAAACCATTACAGGAAAACATGTTCCCCACCACAGAGAGAAAAGCTCAGGATGATCGCTTCTGTCATGCTACTTACAGATGAATGTTGTTGATTTGTTTTCCATTTAKGTGTATCTTTTTACAACCAGATTTCTCTTTGTCAGATAAAGCAATTTGTAAGGAGTGAGTTGCCTCCTTTTTTTTTATTTTATTTTTTTTTCAAATAAACTCCAAGTCCCAACCGGTGGCCTGTAGAACTGCTGGGGAGCAAAGCTGAGGAACTTGTTTTGTTACTAATCTCTATAGATKTTCCCAAGCTTGTTTCTAAACCTCTTTTTAAAAAGTAGGTGATCTGTTTATTTTTCACAAGTCCTCAGTGATGGAATTAAGAAATAAACAGGATAACTTGCCTCAAAATATAAAATATAGTCAATTGGCTGTATATGAATCTTAAAACAAAATAACTCAAMGGGGCATTTTGTTCCAGGTGTCTGGGGTAAAGATAAAGACTGGAAAACCACGTAAGCTGTGAGCCCCATTCATAATAAGTCCGGATGGGTTGTGTGTCTCAGCCACACACAGGGATTAACGCCACGGCTCCTGCAGTCCCCTCGCACCGCTGCAGGTYGCTCATCATTTGCAGCCCCGGTTACCGTCCTCGCTTCCCGCCGCGAGCAGGTTACCTGGCTCCTCTCTAGCTCGTGTTTGACTTTCTCATTCCTCAGCAGCTTCACACTCACCTTCAAGCCTGTCGTGTCAAGGCGGCCTCCAGCTTGGCTCACGCTCGGCCCYGCTGCGACTTGTTTACTTTGATTTAATTAAAATGCACCCATCCAGAACCGCGGGCGCGCCGCTCGCTGCCGCCCCGCAGAACCTTTCGCTCCTGCAGTATTTTCACGTTGCTTTGAGTCGGCGCCCGGAGYGGCCTCCTCCTTCCATCACACCCAGCAACCTAACTTGTCTCCTTCAGAAACACCTTGCCTTGCTAGGATTTCACTGTATATATGGTTAAGAAGGCCCAAATCCAGCTCAACCCCAGAAGGTTGGTTTTTTGTTTGTGTTGTTTTGTTTTGGCAGTGTTAATATTTCTGTACTAGCGTTAGGAGAGGAGCCTCGCCATGTGAACACGAATTCCGGTGCTGCGGCTGAACAGCAGCTCTGCATTATCTTGTGTTACCCAGTGCTCTTCTGATGGGGAGATTTAGCAAGATGGAAAATGGYGTCGTCCTCTTCTAAGTGAGACAGTGGTTAATCATGTGCACTGAGTTAAAAAGAGGTGACTATCGTATGCACAGGCTAGGCTTTATTCTTAAGTGTCAAGAGCATCAATAGCACTTTGTAAAAATGAATAATTCAAGCAATTAGGAATCTGAATAAGTAGAATTTATTAACCTTTTGGATGTTTTTGTTTTGTTTCTTTTTTTTTTCCAGCCAGGGGAGCTTTCTTATCCCTCTTTATTTCTTTCTGTTTCTCCTCTATTTCCAGTATGTTCCTCTAAAGCTGTTCCTTATCCCTTTTCCCACTCCATCCTTGTCCTGCTCTCTTTGCATACTACGCACCTACTGCTCGCCTTTGGCTTTGCCTGCTGATTTCTTTTCATACCCTTTACCCTAATCCAGTATCGTGTACCTTYGCTTTCGCTACAAGGAACAAAGACAAATAAGCGTGTTTAAARTCTGCTCCTCTGACCCTTTTTAGACCTTTATAGAGTGAGATGAATCCCCAGTGATTAGTGGGTGTCAGGTGCAGGTTTCAGAGAAACCGCAGATCTCCGGGCTTGGGCAGATCCGCCCTCGCTGGAGGCCCAGTTCTCCCTCGCTGGAGGCCCAGTTCTCTTCAAAACGGGCTTGTGGAGAGCCCTGCTCGCTTGCCCCAGCAGGCGACCGAGACGTGATGCTGCCTGCATTCCCCAGTCCCTGCTCTGGGGCTTCCACAGGGACTTCTGTTGCTCTTCTTTTTGTGCCTAGAGAGTTTCTTGTGCATGCGTTGCACGGTGAGGAGAGTTACTGCTGCTGTTGGAGGCAGGAGTAGATGGGTTAGTATTTACAGCAACGCTAGGGCCTAGAGACATGGAGAGAATTGAAGTCATTGTGAAGTCTTCACATCAAAAGTGATTTTTTGGCTAAATGAATTACCTTTATTAATCTGACTTTATTAATCTGACTTTTAATGTTTTGATTTGTTTTGCTTCTATTTTTTTCTAATGCTGTCTGAAAAAGGTAAGTCAATATACCATCTCAACCATACAATACTTATTTTCTTCTGTAATGAGGGTTGTGTTTTCTTGGTTTATGGGCTGGCAGTATATAAAGGATTGTTCAGTGTGCTTCTGTGGTTTTTTCTTTCTTTTTCTGAATGATAATTTCAGACCTRGAAAATCAATCTTTCCTGAACCTCCCCCTGAGTCTAAAGGTAGTTAAAATTGGTCTAACATTCAATTGAAGAAAGATGCTTCTATATCCGTATATACTTTTACCATTTATTTATTTATTTATTTACTTACTTACTTACTTAATATGCTTCTAAGCTACAATCAGAAATGCTAAAACTGTATTTAATGATTTTCATATACATTTCTTAGTTTAAGGAAATCTTAACTCTAAGAATTAGACTAAGACTGACAGCCAGACTGCAAATAGATGGACAGCTCAAATGAGGAAAATGTTTTTAGCARTAGAAGCTGAGGCCTCCTAAATGCCTGAGTTTACAAATTTTCAGTACATTTYGTCTCCCTCATTTGAATTGATCTTTATTTTGTGAGTTGTAAATGAGCACAGTTTCATTAAAAACATACCTGTGTCCTTTTTAGCGCACACGCTTTCATTTGGAAATGGAGAGATTCTAAAAATATAAATTTGTCTGATTCTTGACCTGCAAGAAAACAGCACCTTTTCTCCTTCAGTGTTTTCTAATTATTTTGGTATTTATATACAAGGGCTAATTAAAGCAATTCTAGACAAGTGGTACAAATTTGTTTTATTTCAGGAGTGACAGATTCTTGTTTAGCTTCTTCCAGTCCTTGCCTGGAGCAGACTGCTCACCAACATGCAASCCCAGCTGCAGCATCAAATTCAGGATACACCAACAGTGCAAATGGTTTAAATTGCACAGTATTTCAGATCCATCTCTATATAAAGTTGTTACATCTGTTTATATTGCCATAGGCTTTATCATATGAATACTGTACTCCTTTTCACTAAGTTACTCATCTCCACTATCCTTTTATCTGCAAATTCAGCAGAAAGTCTGACGAAAGTAGCAAAGTGAAAATTTTATTTAGCCTCACAAGAAGAATGAGAAGCTGCCATTGAAGTCACTGGAGATACTAAAAATGGATTAGACTGAACGAATAGAATATGTTCTGAAATATTTTCTTTTATGTAAYGTAGAGCTTACATTAATGTGTTTCATCATGCATTTAATATGCTTCTATCTCTAGGAGGTCATTCAAGGTTATTTCATTTTAATCTCTTTCTTCTTGCTACRTAGTAAGGCCAATAACAGCATATACACTGATGTGCCTTTGAACATCAGTAGGGCTCAAAACCTACCAGAGAGAATCCTCAATGCAGATGAGATTAATTGCACCTGATTACGCTTGGGCGACATTGCATTCGCTTCCTTCGTTAACGGAGGAATTAATAACTCCCATTAGCATTAGCAGTCATAAAGTTAACCCTTTGTTAGTATGGAGAGTAGAAAAGCAAAGACATATGATTTGAATGATTTTAGCATATAGCATCATGAAGGCCTGATATGTTTATCAGTCTGCCTGAGTAATTTAAAAAATAGATTCGTGCTAAAAAAAGCATTCAGGATCATGATCCTTTATTTTTTGCATAAMTCTCCAAGTGATAGCCAGCCTAGTGTAAAGGTGTGGTAATCATACTGAGGGGCTGAATGGCACCGAAATGGCACCGAATGCGTCATGGATCATTGGCCATGCTAATTACCTTTCACTAGGCCTGTATTTATGATGAAGTCAGCAACAGAATTATTTCATATGCTTAGTGAAATCAGTTGTTATAAAGCTATTTTGATTGTCTTTTTTTTACATACAGAAAAAGAATAGTTTTTTCTCTGTGCTAATGCTTTGGCYAAATGGAGCCAAAGCATCTTAATCTCAGTAGGCCTGTTGAGTTGTCTGTTCTCTTAATGAAGTGTGTTTGCAACGTGTGATGCGTCTACTGTTGCAGTCTGGTTTACATGTCCTTTTACCTTTCTCCAAACTGGAACAAACTGTTCAAAGCTTGGATTAGATAAGCAAATCTAGTTTGTGTAATTCAATAACTGCTGATAGATGGCTCGTGCTGCACAGGCTGGGATGGTATCAATACCTTTTCTCTCGTCTGCCATGGCACAGAAATGCTCAATCACTGCCATGGAAGAACACAGAATATCAATGGGATTGTCATGATTTCCTCATAAAAATCAGCCACAATTTAGAGCAGTGGCATTWCAAACCTGTCTTAATTTTATATTTAATTTTTATGTAGCTATTAGCTCTAATCAGGTAAGAAGGAGAATTAACCAAATCTGCCTGAGCAACCTGTTCAAATGTAGCCAAATTTTTATTTKAATTTTATTTAACAGATATAACTTCCCTGTCTCACACTGATAGTTATCKTAAAAGAAAAAAAAAAATCAAGTTAGACTTTTGCAAAATTAATGAATGAAATACATAGGAAGTATGGATAGAAGCTTGCAAAGTAAGAGACGACATCTATCTGATTTCTTCGTGGAATTAAGCTTTAGCTTTATAAGCAATAAAAATAACAGATCAAATAGAAACTAGCATTATTGTTTTTAGCCCCTAGAAGATTGCTCTGCGGAAGAAGAAGAAAAAATATATATATATATGTATATATTAAAAAATATTTTGGCAGCTTATCATGCACTTAAAAGAGAAATAATTGCTGTCTCTCTGGAGAAGAGTTCCTGATGCTAYTCAGATGAATTACCCCCTTCCAGACTTTTTGGCCCTGGGCAGGATTGCCACAATCACGACTCCCCAAAATCACCTGAAAATGCTGTTATCCAAATTCTGAGTGACYCCACTGAGGATGCAGATGTTAGAAATTGAAAAAGAGAAACTCAGAAAAACAAAATCATTTTAGTATAAAAAATAAAAAGATCATAGAGGTACACAATGATAGTCTCTGTTTGTCTGCTTCAAAAAGATATATTTAAAAATAATAAAGTTCTTTTTTTATTTTTTACACTAGCACAGCTGCAGCTTAACTCTGTTCTTCTTTAAAAAGCCATAGCTGTTATTCAGTACTTACAGGTGTGCAGATTATTTMTGTGCCCATATCCATGGCTACCACTGTGGTAACAGTAGAAATTCTGAACTAAGCTAAAACTATTTATGTAAACACTCCCCCATGAGCAGAAATAGATCTTCAAATTTATGTAATTTAAAAATGAAATCCCCTTTTATATTTAAGACATGTCTCATGATTTCCCTTGAAGTAGTATTGACCTTTAGGTTATAGCTCTTCAAATCTACTGTTCCATAAATCTGGGTACTTTGTATGTTTTTCCGATTTGTATCTTTTCATTGTCATTTAGAGTGTGGGTGGCTTTTTGTTGTTGTTTGTTGTTGTGGGTTTTTCTTTTGCCTTTTTTTTTTTCCGTCTTCATGTTGCATCATATAACTTCTCTTAGTATGTCTCTTTTTTTACTTTTGGTTTTTTCCTGGTAAATGAAATCATTCATTCAGAAATGTTCCATACCTAGTGCAACTAATGGGACTCCCAGGACATTTTTTGAGCTGGTTGTTCTGAACCTGGTTCTGGATCAACAGGAAATTTCCACTGTTTAGGTACACTGAGTGCTTACGTGAAATAATTTGATAGACTAATTCACGGGCTGAACATCCACCTAATGCTGCAGGGTAATTGCTGTCTACTGAAAGTCACAGCTTGTCCAGGCTCTCTCGGTATCAGTACAGCACAGAACTCCAACTATTCAGAAAAAACACGAGGGGAAGGCTAATGCAGTTTTGTAACCTGTCTGCTTTGTGAGTGCACAGGTGCCCCAATAATTACCYAAGGAACTCAGGTTATGTCAAAAATGAAATCTTTAACCTTTTCATAGTTTAMATGATAGGCTTCACTGTGAGTTCARTACTGTAATGTTTCTTCCAATAACAGCCTTGTCAGCAGGGGCTCTCTAATGCACAGATCCCATTCTATTCCTCATGGTCATTAAAGGTCCATTTGTTTAAATGCCTACTTGTTATTTAACACTTGAAGCCTGCAACTATTAAACTGGCACCTCCAGCTATAAAAGATTCATCCCAAAGAATCAAACAAATTAAAAGCGCGAGGTGGCTTCCTCAGTAGTTATTCATTTGGAAATCTCTCATATCAAAAGTGGTATATATTATTTACTGTTTTCATCTGTCTTGGCCATTGTTAAATAATAGATTCAAGTAGATGAAATCAAGAGATGTTGAAGATGAATTTAGCTGTCTCTGTGCTCTGACAGGATCAACTAAGCCCAAACTAGTTTAGAAGAGCATTGGAACGGCAATGTATTTGTTCTTAAAAACTTCCAAAAAGGTTTTTCTGTATTACTTCTAATTTCTTTTACCTAACAGTTAAAAGTTTCTGACTACTCAGCTTTGAATGTCTCTTTTTTTGAAAATCAGATGGGTTTCTTCTCCATCTCGTAGTAGCCACTGAGCAAACCAGATCACTGCTTTGTTTGTAGCAAACTTACTTGTTGAAAGAATATTACTGCATCACTACTCAATCTTCTCATCTATAAAGTAATCAAATTCTATTGCTCGAACCTTTGCTCGTGGGTCATATTTTCTTTTTACTCTTTTTTTTTTTTCTATTCCCTTTTACTGTCTTCTGCAATTTTCTTTGCTTTATCTCCATCTTCTTTAAAGTGTGGTTGTGAAAAGAGGACACTGCATCACCTGGAGCTTAATGGTGCTGAATAAGGACAGTTATTAAATCCTTATCTTCTGGGCTCACCCTCCTATTCCATGTGTTATGACTGTGCATCTGATTGCAGTTTCCCAGGTGTAACACTTCGCTCTTGCTTCTACTGAATTTCAACCAGTTGCCTTTTAACCCTTAATCTAAAAATATTTTTCATTCCAGGCTCCAGGAGTCCTGCTCAGGACTCCTCCTCACTCAGTCTAATGATCACATTTGGGCTTGTCTGTGCCATTATTAGTGGAACTRATGAAAATGCTCAGTAGATCTCAACCCTCACAATCCCCTATCTAGTCCCACTTAAAATCCTCTTYATTTGACAGCAAATCATTGATAATTGTTCATTGAGAGCAATTTCTCAACTGGTTGTCCACCCACCTGATGGTGATTACATCCCCTGCCTCAGCTTATTTATGAGAATATTACATGGAATAGTGTCACAGGCTGTAATTAAAAGTCATGATATATCATATGTACAACTTCCCCTTGATCCAGTTAGCTTGTCAAAGAAGGACAGWAGACTGGCTTGACATGGCTTCTTTTTGACGGATGCATATTAGTTGTTTTACTGTCCTATACTTTGGGAACTTAACAGCTGTAATGCTTAATCCTTATTTCCAAATGTATTAAATGGACTAGATAATTCTTTGCTAGTCAACATTTTTAACTTTTTTTTTTTAGTTTTTTTTTAAACAGATCTTTGATAAATGTTCAGAGATTCCTATGRCTTATTTTCTAAAAACTGCAAAGTAATTTTTTTCAGTCCCTGCTCCAGTGCTCACATTTGACTGATCTATATCTTCTCTCAGCATGTTTTCTCCATCACTGCTCTTTTAATAACCTTGTTAATTTAATTCTGTTAAGTGGCTGTTCACAATTTATCTTTCATGTAAAATTTTAGGAAAAAGGCAATTAATTAATTTTACCCTTCRTTTTACAACCTGAAGTTTAGTCTCCATTCTCTTTTACATTCTCATGTTTTTCSTAACTCAGGTACAGTTATGGACACTTTCTATTGACTCCTCTTCCATGACATTTAGGTTTTTTTTGCATATGAGCCTTTTTTGGTTGCTTTTCATCTGTACATAAACTATTGCTTTATCCTTAGTCCCTTATGCACTTGTTAGCATGCGTTTCTATGATTACTTTTCTACTATCAGATCACTTAAAGAATCACCGACTCGGCTACAATGATCTCTAACTTTACTTCCTCTATTTCCTTTGCCTAAAGCTTTTGCCTTTGTGCATTTTATAAGCAGTATGATCTTGCTAATGTGAAAGTTTTGAAACTATATGATTCTAAGGTTAGTGAAAATTAGGCTTACTGTGTTGCTGTAATTGCTAGGATGTATTCTTTGAATAAACTACTAAGTACCCCATTGTGTGATTTTTTTTTTCTTTTTTTAGACTAAGAAAAGACAAGGCAGATTTTAGAGCATACATAAAAAGATGTATTTTCTGTCCTGGCACTGATGATAGCAGAAGCAGCAAAGAACTCAGCTTTCAGCTAAGCAAGTCACCTAGATTAGCACGTTGTTAATTGTTTGATCTTCTCTGTAGCCATTTACAGAAACTGCCAGGGCTTCTACGCTGGATGTCTTGGACCCRGTCTCTCTCAAGGGTGGCATAGACRATTGGATTGCACTTTGGTTTTCCAAAGGTTAAAGCTAAGTCTCAGCAGGAACTGGAAGATGCTGCCTCTCTAAAAGACAGAATCTGTCAATCACATTTTCACAGCTCTTGGCAATTGCAGAGCCTGGAATTRAGCAACAGGCAGCTGGTGACCTGCTGCAGTGAGGGCTCGCTGGTGATGCCGGCGCCCCTGCTCTGGGTGCTGCATTAGCCCAGCCCCAGAGCACTGCCTAGCTGCCCCCACTCTCTGTAGCATCGCTATCCTAGCTTGCTCACCCATGACTTAGATTTTCTTTCCAAGAGACCCTGGAGGTTTTTTGAAGTCTATTACTCCTGTTTGTTTTACTCAAGCTTCCAATTAATTGAGATAATAACTATGACACTTGTTTTCCCAGTTAATTTTCTCCCTCCAGAATCTCAGTCAATTCCTCACTATTAATCAAATATAAATGTAAAATAGCTGCGTACTGGATCAATAAAATGAGAGAACTTTGCCCATCTTCTCTTGCTGCCYAGACCACTACTGTATTCAGAGGAAACATAGTTGATAAGTAGTATAATAACTTGGTTTTTCTTTTTTTTTTCTTCATTCACGTGTCCTTAGAACACTAATGATACCTTTCAAGTCAGTATTACAGTCCTGTGATTTGTCTCACCCAGAGATGGTGATAACAATTTTTCTGTAACTTTAGTTGTTTAGTAGGACAGATGGGATGTTCTTGTCTTGAGAGAATATCATTCCATGAATAATTCCAGAGCAGAAACAGGCACCAGGGTCTAGTTGAGCTTTAAAATACAAGCAGCAACTTGCTTCAGTCAAGAAGTAATTTGAAAGCTAATGAGAATGGGCACAAGTTATTTTATAGGCAGCTGAAATGTTATCATGTAGCAACAGACACCAATACACTTTACTCAGGAATTTCTGTCAGATAGTGTTATGTGGATTTCCAAGGCTTTATATAATATCTCTCTGTTTGTCAGGATGCTATTTGAAAATGCAGTAAAGTCAGAAAGCCTCACTACAGTATTTTGTGTGAATTTATTGGTATTCTTTCGCATTCCTTTTTGAGAATTAATCAGGAAGAAGTGGCTATTGCCATTCTGACTGGGTAGTGCTGCTATATTCACTTTGCACTCATTTCCATGGGTGACAGTGTTTGTACTTGGTGTGAAAGAGGATGCAGTTACAGACTTATGCTTTTTTTTCTTTTTTTTTCTTTAATAACAAAGTCTTTGCTATCCTTAATCCTTTGCATACTCAGATGAGTGAAGAGATTAAGAAGGATCCTCTTTGTGTCTCTTCATTTGGATGAGAGATGCGTATTCTAGTTTACATGGGCCTTACAAAAGGAAAAGGAGATGCTTAATCTAAATAAATCCTTTTTATTTAATAGCGGGGGGGAATAGTGTTAGTGATGTTGATGCTTGAGGAAGGAAACCTGTTGTAACTGTTAAGAGTCTGCTGTACAACTCTTGGAAAAATTCTAGAAGAGAAACCAGTGAGAAAACTGGCTCGCATTACTGCCTTCCTCCCGCAGGTCCTTGGTGAGAGKGTTTTACCATCTTCTCCAGCAGGGCTACGTTAAATTCTCTGAATCTTTGAGTCTTATGTAGTTCAGAATGGACATTCATTTTAGCTGAAACTTCCGGTGTTTTCCTCAGTGTTGCTCAATTGTTTGTGCATAAAATAGGACGYAGGGAAAATAAATCACTTTGTGAAGTGCTCTTAAGCTCGAGTCAAATAGCCTGGGAGAGCAGTAATAACTCTAGGGCTTGTCTGACTGCCCACTGAGACAACAGAATGTTGTGTAGATGCGTGTTAATTGAGCACCCACCATTGCGAGGTCTGAGGGAAGCCAAAAGCCTGCGGAAAACAGGACAGCATCGCGTAATTAAGGGCGGTAAAACTAGGGTGGCAAATGGGAGCACACCAGGCAACTTTAGTTCCTGCATTTCCTATCTCTTGAAAGGCTCACTTGGAAAATAATGCATTTTGTGTGTGTGTGTGCATAATATATATTTGCAGCTGGTTCATTACTGTTTGTGATTGAAAGTCTAATTAATTGTTATGTTGCTTATTGTTTTTTAATGGAAGTRGTTTTTTAATGGAAGCAGATTTTTAATGGAGGTAGTTTTTTATTTTTATTTATTATTTATAGTGGCATCTTTTAGTACCTTTCCAGAATATAGAGAAGCTTGTCCTGATTTTCAGTGTGAGCAACAGAGACTGTTCAAAGGGAAAAAAATACCCTGGCGAGCATTTCGGTGGGAGCTGCGAGTGGTGGCCGTAGGCTGTAGACAGGTCCTTGAGCTTGAAGACTCAGACTTATGGGTCAAGGAATATATGTGAACTTCCCTCCAAAGGAAATGGTGAACACAGAAAGGATTGTCTTCCCTCCACWGGACTGTGCCGACAAGGATGAGGTTCTCTTCCACTGCTTTGTTCAGGACCATAGGTGGTTTCCTCGGCGTTTACCCTGTGAGGGAACCATACATGTCCTATGGTCCTCTCAAGAGAGGAGCACTGCAGAAAGCCTGCCCAAATAAATCTGTAGGACCYAGAAAGCTTCACCTCCCATAGCAACTCACTGCTCACATTGCAGAACAAACCTTTGTGCATGAAACAGCAAAGAAACCCAGAAGGGAGGATGTGGGAAAGGTCAAAGGACTGTTTCAGAGAGCARTTCCTTGCATGTTTGTTGAACATCCCTCTTTCCAAAGCCATGTCTGAAATACTCRGCAAGGTTAAAACACTGTCAGAAGCAGCCCAGCGAAACCAACTGTTCCCCCCAACAGAAGAGTGCAGAGGAGCCAGCAGCAAGTTCTTGTGATGCAGTTTGCTAGAGTCATTGCTGCAGTTTTTCTGAAAATGCAAGCATCCTAAACGTGGTTTGCCAGACYGAGTGGGAGGGATGTGAATATGATCTCATTGTGTTTCTCTTGTAGATCTTCTTTCCCCTGGAGTGGATACATGGTAATTTTCCTGGGATCTCAGCAGGAGACAGCTTTCTTTGCAATTCATCAAATTGTTTGGCCTTTATTTAAATAAATGTTAACATTCATGTGCAACACTTAAGATTTCAATTGTTGATGTACCTGTGTTTGAATATTTAATAGAATTTCCATATATTKTTGAAAATATTTGAGGTATCCAGCTTCTCTGTTTGTGAGAGGCTAAAAATACTAGCKTCAGCAAATATGAATAACATTTACTATGCTAGAAAAAAAAATATAATTTACCAAAAACTCTGCTGCAAATTAATTTAAGTACTAAGATTTTTTGTGTTCATTACTTTAACTTTTTGAAACACTCAAAAGGGGATCTCCCATAATTGTAATATCTCTCAAAGGAACTAGCTATGGAGGCCACATTCCCTGAGGGAATCCCATTTCACTTTCATGACTACTGGTTTCGCCCTTCAGATATTCTTTGCCTCCTCCTATCTCTTCACATTAGACATTTCCACATTGACCTCATCATGCCTAGTTATTTCCACCTTTGCACTGAACTTGCTGGAAAATATCTCTCATGTAGTATATTTATTACATCTGATTTCTTACCCCCAGGCCTATCATGAATCTCTTSATCTGTTGGATTCTTATCATTCTTTTCTCTCCTTTTCATCAGTTCTTTTACAGTTCTTTTTTTGTCTGTATTTTTTGCCAATCTTTTTTTCCTCATTTATCTTCCCTCAGAATACCATGAACACTGTCCAGCTTGCTCCTTGATTGCCTCCTTGTTGGCCATTTTGCCACTGTACTGTGTGATCTCTGCAGTCACCAAATTGATTCCTTTTTCAGTCATCTGCTTTGGGTATCTTTCTCTTTTCCAGCTGAGATGCTGAACACATGGAGGTTAGTGCCTGTGAATGTGGACAACTTTAAGTTCAAAACATTTTAAATGGAAGGTTATGTGAGAGATTGCAGACTCTGGTAGCCCCATAGATGTGAGGCTTCTGTGGCTCTGTGCCCCCAGGCTCAGCCAGTAGTGAGGCTGAGCACCTGTSTGTGAACAGCATGTGTGCGTGTGTGTCAGTGTATACATGTAGGTATACATAAATATATGTTTGTCCACACAAATCAACAGAAACAGAAAATGCTGCATCTACCAGCACCTGCATGAACATATACAGACTCACACAAACATGAGCAGTGGGACAGCCTGATCCTGTTCCTCTCCTCCAGCTCAACAGGATTGAGATCTGATTGTTGCACCTTCCAACCATGGCCCTTGAACATCCCACAGTAACCTTTGCACCATTGCCAAATGCTCTTTGCACAGTGGGTGGTATATCCCCACAGGTAGTCCCACCAGGTGCCCATGGAAGGGGCTCCTTGTGTTGGCTCTCCCTAGCCAGAGCCCAGAGATGACTATATCAGCGATTAGAGACTCTTACGTTATGTCTCCTTTGGTTATGTGGAGTGGTAATATTTCATCCARCAGCACCCTAATTTCTGATTCCTTAGCATTTGAAAAGTCCATTTTCCATGACTGAGAACCAATCAATGGCTACAGTTAACTCTTGCTGTTTGCTAAACCGTGTTCTGTAGAACCAGGGAAAYGATACTCAATGAAAATAAAAATTAAAAATGGGGTGGGAAAGAAAACAGCTTTGAATTATGTGTTGCATCACCTTGTCATGCAATGGCATTTCAAGGCTATTTGCACAGGTTCAGTCATTTAGTAGTGTGGTCTCTGGCGCCAATCAAAATGACGGAGAGCACGAAGGGGAAATAAGCGAGCTTTCAGCTCGGATTTGGGATGAAGGAGAGTTAGCATGGCTGGACATGGAGCGAAAGAAAGRCTGGGAGACGTGCAGCAGAAATGGYGGTAACTGTGGCCGTGTTTGTTGACAGGGAGGGTAGGGGACTGCCAGATCTYTTCCAGCTTCAGAGGAGGGTGGAGAGTTACCTTCATAAGTGAGTCCACTTGGATTAAAACTGTAAAGCTGGGAAGGCAGAAAGAGTGTGTGCATTACCTGGAAGAGCGACTACAACCAGATCAGCAGTAGGCATATATAAAAATGCTTAAAACATGCCCATCTGTGAGATCAGGTCGTTCTGACTTCTAAAGAAAGTATCTTGTGTYATTTATTTCTTTTGAAAATTATGTTAAGAAAGGATTTCAGTTTTGAAGAAAAGTTTGACAAGTTGTGAATATTCTGTTTTACTTACTCGATCTTCCTTATTTACTTGCATATTGTTTCATGATGTGTCCAGGCTTTGGAGGTAGTATTTGAAATACACTTCTGGGAGGTAAAGATTCCCATAAAATACAGCTATATTCACATACAAACATCAAATACTCTTTATGTGCACCTTAATATTAATAATGGGTACTTTCAGTAGCATATCCTCTGCTCAGTTATGTTTTGTAACAGAAACACTTAGGGCAAACACTAGAGCAAATGTACTAGAGCAAATGTCCCCAGTTGCAAGAATGTAGCATCTGCTTTTATCTGTACTTCAAGCATTCCTTCGTGTCCTGCCTTTTCTATGCTAATTTACACTTACCATGTTTACCCTTTTGGTAACTTAAAGCATTAAGAGGCTAAAAGAATGGGTGCTGAAATCTTTCCTGTTGTTTCATCCCCWTAAGTAGTCTGAATCGAAACTGAATCATATGTTACAGTGTCCAAAATTGGCACTTCAGGGGAAAAAAAATAGGATGGGCGGAAAGGAAAACCGTAATCTGCTCATAAACGAGTAGGCCAAGTGCTGTGCGGGAAGAGGGCCCTTGCTGAGCGGCCTCCGTGGGTCCTCCACGAGGCCTTCCCCTCTCGGGAGCCCGCTGCCGGTTTGCTCGGGGATGCTCTCCGCTGCTCCGTGTGCGGCAGGCGCCCCACGCCAGCCCAGGGCAGTCGGGTAACTCACTCTGGATTGTCACGTTACTGAGCTGGAAGCCCAACTCTGCGCCTTCCGGAGGTGCAGGTGTGATGTAGGTAGAYGGATTCAAGTACATATGCACCACCTGTGGAGCGTGCCAGATACATTTACACGTACTACTATGTAATGACACCACATGAGAGTTTTTGAGGTTTGAAGTGGGTTTTTAAAAAGTTTTTGGCATCTTTAATGACTAACTTTTGTTCTAAAATTTGTATGAGTCCTTGTGAATGCTCCCAGTCTCTTTCCACTTCTAAGCTGGCTTTCTTCAGCACTGGCCACGTCTGCCTCCTGCTGTTCTTCCCTATTATTTTTTTCCTCACACATTGACTTGCGAGTATGTCCCACTGCTGTCAGTGAAACGTGTGGAGAATTAAAAGAYCGCCTGTGCTTGATAAGCCCAGATCCTAAAAATATTACCCACTTAGGCACTCACGCTTCTACTTTCCTATTAGCTTGTGGACRTGTGGCTTTGCTGCCACCATGCCTGCAATGGGGACGGCACTGCAGCCGGTCCCGTTGCCCAGTTGAGGTTCTGGCAGAGGTGGCCACCATGGCGAGTGGTCCTTGGGATTTAGCATTGCTGCTGGGGACGGTGTGTGCAATGGGAGCACAAATKCTGTGCACACAGACGCGGTGCCCTAGCAAAGGGTGAATGCATCTGAAGTGCCTTGACTAGATCCCCCTTTGATCACCATTGCRGATTGTGCATTTGTAAATATATTATATTACTGACTGTTGCAATGTGATTGCTCAACAAGGCAGTGCACTGGGAGGTGGCTGCGTAATTATCAAATCCGCTCTGCACATGGAGTCACACTGATAGTTCTGCATCATTGGGAAGCTCTTGGCAGTATGAAATCTGAAGACAGTAATCAGAGTTGTACCTATTAAGACAGTAGARTCTGTTCCTTTTCATAATTTTGTTSAGACACATCRAAGAARTCATAAWATTTAAAGATCACCAATCTAGACTAAAAAAAAAAATCCTATCATTTCTTCTAGTTAGATTATCCTTAATTTAGTGAGATACCTAATAAACCTTTCTAGTACTGTGTATACAAACTGTAACATTAAGTAATATGTTCATCATCAACCTCCGTACCTGATCCTAGCTGTATACTGTCAAGTGTAGCGTTTTTGATTTATCCTCTCTCTTTTATAGCAGTTTAGTGAGATGTTAAAGAAAAAAAAAATCTGTTTTCAAAATTTTCACAAATTCCAGCTAAAAAAGATAGCTTGCAAATTMATCTTATGAATATTTGCAGTCTATAAGGAGTAAAACAATTGTTTTTATTTCTAATCAGCCACTGAACTTCAGAGTGCAAAGAGGAAAATTTCTTAGTAACAAGATTGGTCTTTTGGTCTAACTAGTGTTGACCAACACAAGGCCTGATTGACCTTTCTTAGTCTAATAATGAATTTTTCTCCTGGAGTTATACAATTCAATTYCCATTGACCATGCACTCCAGGCATGTTTAAATACAGGTTGTGGGGAAAAAGCCACAACTAGACTCACACGTGGTTGGACGTTAATATTGTAATCATACAACTCTCTCCTGCTGCTCTGCCTAGTTCAGACTCATTAAGCTTGCTTGATACCACTCTTCAACCCTCTGTTGGGTCTCTCAGGTGTAAAACCAGTGCACAGCTGCATCTTATCATTTGCTTGAGTACTTCTCTTAATATTGATARCACCTGTGTGCTATCAATACCCTAAAATATGGATTTGCATTAAAAGAAATAATAATACTGCATTGCAAAGGTGTTTGAAAGGTAGCAGGGCTTCTGTAAGAGTATTTTTAAACATGCCAATGTRAGCCACAGAGCTATGTGTAAATAACACTAATGAGTAAACCAGTGTTTATTGGGGCATATCAGTGTCTAAATCCTAGAAAGCAAAATATGAAGCCACATATATGGTACCACAGACACATTTTCTTCTCTCTGTGCAAGGTTATTTCCAAACCGATTGTCCCTTATCCCATGCTGAAGCTGCCTCTTTCCCAAYGCCAGAATGATGAAAGGTGATGAAAGGGGTGAAATAAAAGGAAATGCTTGAGATCAAGGAGGCAGTTGTGTTCATAATGGCTCTCTTATTCACAGCATAAACAAGTGAATTTGGAGTCACATTTTATACTTTTTTGTTTAGGAGWAGATCAGTACTGTTCAGAGACCTCTCAAGGCCATCAGAATAGAAAATATGGGGCAAGGAAGAGCATTAGGGCTGTGTCCCAGTTTGTAGGTGATCTTACCCCAATTTTCCACTGTGTATGTGATGTATACGGCATTGTCCCTTCGCCTTTGGGTTGACGTTGGCTGCCACAGCCCTGCAAAACCTCTCCAGGGTCCCTCGCTGCTCTCCCTGCCCCTCGTCCTCTGCACAGGGTTTGTTGGCATCGCAGGCTGTGAGGAGACGCAGCAGCCTCCAGAGATGCAATAATTTTTGGATCCTGCCTTCCAATCACTCTGCACTCYGTTGTCTCTCCCTGAAAGAAGACGGATGATTGATTCCTAGAAGGATCCATTTCTCACATAAATGGCACTGAGGGTCAGATGCTATTACAGCTTGCAGCAGTAACAGGGGGAATGCAGATGTCCAGCTCTGCTTCAAACTTTCACATTTACCCAAAACAATTTGCCTGGCGTTTTTCATTTACTTGTCAGCCTGCTCTCTCTCCAGAAGAATCACAGAGTAGCAGTGTTTTATTTCCACAAGGCAAAGCCTTGTTCGTAAGAAACAAGAGCTTCTCAGAAAACAGCAGCAGAAGGACTTTGCAAAAGAGCTTGTGGACTGGGCGGCGAGTGTGTGTTTCTGAGCTCGTGAGACTGTTGTACCTTTCATTACGAAAATGACCCCATTTTAGCTGCCACGGCTAAATACCTCTTGGCATTCCCAAGGGAGCCTACCCTCACTTTCCAAAGGGGAAATGTATAAAATAAAATAAAATAAAATAAAATAAAATAAAATAAAATAAAATAAAATAAAATAAAATAAAATAAAATAAAATAAAATAAAATAAAATAAANAATAAAATAAAATAAAATAAAATAAAATAAAATAAAATAAAATAAAATAAAATAAAATAAAATAAAATAAAATAAAATAAAATAAAATAAAATAATGTCAGATCCTAGGAAAGGTTTTGGGCTCAAAGTTTGGATGCAGCCACCCCTCTTTTTCTTCCTCCCTTTCATTCCCTCCCTGGGGGCACAGGTTTCTAGTGCAAGGAGCTTCTAGTGCATGGGAACAAGCTGCCAGTCACTGTCTCCTAGTCTCAGTCCTGGCTGATGTGGCGATCAGGAGCTTACAGGTTAATACAGAGTGTGCTCGTGCTTCACTTCACATGCAGCCAGGCTCACTCTCCCTAATAATTCATATTAATCATTTGTAATAAAACTTCTTAAAGTTTACAAAGATTTCATTTTCTAGTTTTAGTATCTTATCTACGAATATGTTCCTTATGTTCTCCTGATATTCCTTAGAACATCATAAATTCTGCCAACTTTCTCTCAGCTAGTTAGTCACCAAATTTGTGTTGTTTTTTTTATTTATTTATTTATTTTAGATAATTTAAAGCAGTCTAATATTTCAGACAACATAAAGTGTATCTGGCTTTAGGGAAGCTAAATTTTTAAGCTGCTTTCAAGGCCTTAGATCTTGCTAATCTTGCCTTCCCCAAAGAAGGAAAATCCTGGTAATAATTCGGACCAATAACTGAAAGACCGAAAGTGGGAGTATAAAAAGAATAATAATAATATAGAGACCAGGACCTGCTTTGATTAGTGTGCTCTGAGAAATGGGAATTTCGCTGTTGGATCAAAGGCCTGTTCCTGAAAGTTCTCACTTTTTGCAAGGCTTATCAAAGTAGTGTCTTGAGCAAGAGTGAGACTGGTGAGGTGATAACATTGCTGGGGCACTTAAGCTATAGCCTTTTAGAAAAAGAAAGACTGAAAATTGTTTCTCTTAGCATTCAAAACAGTAAAACTGGTATTTGTAAATATATGTTATCAACAAATGTATTACTCACTAAGGAAGCCTGGAAAATGTTAAGCCCAGAGGGTGAATGTTTTAGAATGAGGATGTGAAAATGGCAATTACATTGGAAAGTACTTTGCAACTTCTATTATAGCGGATGCTGCCAGTGCAAATTCTGTAACAATTTGCAGACATTTCAGGCTGCTAYTTGCCGTTCTCAAAAGCTTTCTGCAACAGTCTGCCCGGCTCCTTTTCCCCCTCAGTACAGCAGGGCTGCACTAAGCGAGTCTCTGGTGCCGTTCATCAGAGCCTTGACCATTGCACCCACAAGGGCCTCTGCAGTTTGTGCTGCCGCGTAGATCGCGCTTCCCACTGACTCCTACATTCCTGTCACGACGACCCGAAGTCACAAAATGGGGCACTGAAGATAAATGAGGTTATAGTTAATTTATGTAGCCAGTGATCCATTAACTACTCGGTAAAAGTCTACCTGGTAAAAGTTTTCTGACGGAAARATTGTGTGACTTTTGCACATATCCTGCTTAAAACAGACTCTGCACCCTCAAAAATTGAATTAGGTGGTGCCCATATTCTCTGRTGACTCTTGTGATCACCTTTGTCTTATCTCTGCTCATTGTTTTACACTCACTGTTGGAATGCAGCCCTCAGGAGCTGATAAGTTCCAGAGGATAAACTATCTTTTAATTTCTGCCTGTGTACTGACCAAACCAGAAGGGCATCAAATGGAAATCAAATAATTAAAGTTAATAAAGCCTGGTAAAACATCCCAGCATTCCATCAGTGTTGTCCTGCACGGGCATATATTTTCAAAGTTTTCTCTTTGTGTTCCCTTTTCCAATTACAAAGCAAAAGATAAAAGGCATGATAGTGGAATATAATAGGACCCAGGAGACTGCTGGAAAACAATGCTTATTTCTAAAATGTGATGTGAAATCCATAATACACAGGAAATACTACTGTGGGGTACAGTCCAAGGGTTGGAGAACTGCAGATAAAACCTGAATATTTGAGAGAGGGACTGAAATGAAAACTGATGCCTTTGAATATAGTTTTACAATATATTTATAAGGCAATGAGAATATACTGAATAGCTAAGAGCTCTTATTTGCTAAGGATTGCTTCTCCAAGGTCACCTTGATGCGGGGTTTTTTTGCCTACTTTTCAGAGAGAAGTGTTTGGGGAATATAATAGATAGTGCATAAATTTTTGCTTTCTACACCATTTATTATTCCACTAACGATACTGACATAGTAAAGCAATGATTTAGCTACCTTTGTAAGGAAGCTTAAAAATAAGGCTGAAAATCTGATGCAAGATGATAAGAAGTGCTAAGAYGTGAAATTCCAGCCGCATTGTAATCATTACCCATTTTGTCAGGGATTAAGTGGATGCAGGATCTCATGCAGACTTTTAGCTGTCTTACTAAATGCATTCAGGTTTGGTGCAGAGAGAAAAGGCARTTTCAGCAATTTTTTTCTGGGTACTGGTGTTCTGCTGCTAGAAGAGATAGTTCTGATTCRTACAGGTGGGAAGTGTATGTGAGACAATGAAAATCCAGTGGTGGGTTTTTTTTATAGATACAGGCGCAACTAAAATCCTGTAAATCACATGAAATCCAGATTTTCTGCTTGAAGATTCAGCATAATTTCTGATAAGGGTCTAATGAATAACCTCCATTTTTTTGGCTGCTTGCTTTTTAAATTAGATGTACAATATGAGATGTATTTTTAAAAATATGTTCCAATATGTTATATTTATGCTATGGTTTATCTGAAAAAAAGGATATAATATTAAATAAAGTACATAAACATTTGCATATTGAATTAAATTTGCATATGTCCCTATTTTATGTTGCTCTGAAGTACGACCATAGGGCTTTTATCAGCTCTTTCTGGCTTCCTAGAATGAGAACTAACAGATTACAGTGAGAATCTGAGCCCAGTTCTGAACGCTACTGATTTGTGAACTGTATTGTAATTATAAATACCCRCACTAATATTGCTGATAGAATTAATATCTCGATGTGGAGCAATTCCCTGGCTTGTTGTTTTGACATTTGTTGACTTTGTTTTTCTTTGAACACCTGTGGAGTGTCCTCGGTGGGTTTATGGGCTGCACAGCTGCTCTCGTGTGCCATTAACAAGTCTCTTGGAGAGCTTGCCGTGGTCTGTGGGATTGTTAGGTTTTCATCAGTGAGGTTTTCACATTTCAGTGTTGAGCATTAGTTGGCTATTCTCCATTCCCTTTGGTTGATAGCTAGCTACATGCAGCTCTCTTCTCAAAATGCAATGTTCCTCCTTCTTTTTACTTTTTTCCCCCTATTTTTAATTATTTTTAAGGAAGCCATCATTTGTTCCAAAAAGTAACTTCTGTTAGACTGATAACCTGAGGTTTAGTAATATGCTTCTTCATCATAGCTGTTCRGTCCTCGCGCTGTGATGGATGATGGTCCAGAGACAGCGTGTGCCCTGTTCTCCTGTGTGCCTGCCAGCTGCAGAACACGTTTTTCCCCATTTATTCAAACGATTTTGGCCTTCCCTGGTGATTAGTTTTGTAAGGAAAGCCTGGCATCATGCCAGCCTGGCAAAGCCCCCGGCATCTACTGAGTCATAGCCAGAGCTCCAGGGTTTTCTGCTCTGTAAGCAGAGCACTTCCTCCATGCAGTGTTGTGGCACAAAGTTTGTTATTTCAGCACCCAGAACTGGTAGCAATTTTGTTTGAGTTCATGTGGAGAAAGACAAGCCATCAAGGTTATTGGGGAAAGAAAGCAGTAATACCATTTCACTGTAAGCAGAAGGAAGCAGTCCATTCAGGAGATGGGGCCAAAGACAGGGCTGGAGACAAGCTGCAGCATGTGTCCTGTACCTCAAGGGACTTCACTAACTCTCTTGCCTTRAAAACCAGAGGGTTTGAATTCAAAATCAAGCAATTCCACGGTATTCCTCAGTTATTCTTGTTTCTGTAAATTAAATTATGAAATCAGGTTTATTTTATTCAAGCGAAATAAACAGTAAGAGAACTTTTGTTTGATTGAGTTAGATTTGGTGAGCCCCATATAGTTATGCAGGTGGAGCTGTCAGTGCTGCTGGTGTTGAGACATTGGCTAATAACTGGAAAAGATACTCATGGAGGAGTTAAAATTCGCCTGTTGATTTCTATACAAGTCACTCTTATAGCTTCCCCTTACCACCTGTTCTGGTTCATGCTCACACCTTTTATCAAGGCAACACACTCCTGTCTAATTTTATTACTTATTTTAAAATTTCTCCTTATAKTCACAGGAAGTTTCAGGGATGAAGAAGAAACTAATTTACAACTGGCAGAATCAAGAGCTTAGAGTAATGTAATTGAAATAATCTCAAATCAATTTGAACTAAATCTAGCCTAGAGTTTAGTAATATTTTGAACGTTTTAAAAAAACACAGGGTATTATATATTTTTTTCTCTTTCTTGMTGAATCTACGCATTACTGTAGTGTAAATTCCAAAGCAGACTTTGATTTTTCTTCCTCTATAATATATGCTAAATATTTAAGCAGAATATCAAACTTTTCTGTTGGATGGTTTGTATTCAGCTGAACTATTTGCTCAGTGTCACCTTGTCTATAAAGCTGGGGCAGTGTAACAGGTGCTTATTGTCTTGCTCTTCCTCATTGTTTTTCAGAAGTTATGTTTTGGCATATGCTAGTGACTGTCAAGGGGATATTATTGATCTGCTGAGACATCTGCTCAACTCACATTAATTTGGCTATTCTTTCATGAAAGATGAATTCCTTAGGAGCGCCTGTTCCTAGCACARTAATGCTGACCAAGTCTGCAGCTGGGAAATAACACTGTTTAAACACAAATTAAGTCCTTTTTCCTTGCTTCCAAATGAATGTCATTCTTATTGGTGGAATTGCCATATCATTACTATCTGAGGAATGAAATCTGAAGATAAAAATAGTAATTTTATTTTAAAAATGCATTTTAAATTAATTTTCATTGATGTAACAGGGTGGTGGGGTTTTTTTTTTCTGTACAGAACTTCAGAATATTTTATGGAATAATCATAAACTCCAGAAGAACAACTTGAATTTCTTAAAAGACAGAAAGAATTAGTATATCTCAGCAATGTTATATTCAGTCATATCTCTAAAAGAAAAATCTGATCATTTTATTAAGTTGGGGAAGAGAGGAAGAGGAACATGATAAGAAAGTGTGATGCTCTATGCAAGAATAGARATACTGGCAGCCATCAGTTACGCTAGTACTCATAAAAGAACCTCCAGTTTCCTTCCTTTAATTTAATCTATGATTCAAAAAAGCCTCTCATGTCATCCGGCTTCAAAAATGTGCTCTTATCTTGAATTAATTCAATGGAAATAGTACAGCTTTAAGGACACTTGAAGACACAACAGTCGTAAAATCCAAGTAACTTCTTAGCTTCCCTCCTGCTTGCAATTGCAACCACTGCAGCTGAATTAACTAAAGTATTATTTCTAAAATATGTYGGTTAATTTGTGTCTACAAGTACATTTTACTTTTAAAAACTGAGTGCAGCTATGCTTTGAATATCTATTCTGCATTTCTCGGTAGTTATCCTTATTCGTACTCCTTYATATCTTTGAAGTGGTAAGCAGATTAGTGAATAAACTGGTTTGCTAGCTGTGCTCTCATCTGCATAGGGCTCCAAAAGCAGGAGGGGAAGCCTGGTGGAATTTTCCACACATGCTTTGGTGAAATTTTCCACTCACACCTTGGATCTCACCAACCTTGTGAGCTGGCTCATGACCACATTGGCCCACACAAGCAGAAAAGAGCTGTCTCCTAGAAAGGAGTTTTGCTCTCTGGGGATYGGCCATCAGCAGCTGGCTGTTGTACTGGCTCATACACAGGTCCTAGAACATATCAAAACCCTCCGGTGMCTTCTCGGTTCACAGGATCAATTCAAGAAATAATGAAGAGGAAGGGAGTGAGGGTGTTGCAGAGGCCAAGGGAGAGCGCGACTAGCAATGGGAGCGTTGGGGTGAAATAGAAAACCAGAGCTTGGTGGCTGTGACATGCCTGAGACCTTCGAGGCAGAGACCCAGTGGCTAGATTCACAAGCACGATGGAGACATCGTTGTGTCAGTTCTGGTGAACGCCGTCGTCTGCCTCTACATTGTTATGAACATTAGGAAATTACTCAGTTTATTGCATATGACATCATTTTTACAATGTCTTGTACAAATAAATACTGTGCCTCGGAAAGCCGGTTAGCTATTCCTAAGCCCTATTTTTATCCTTAAGAGGAAGGGAAGTCACACGTTGTAAACAAATAGCAGTGAATTTTGGAAAGGAAAAAATGGTGTCTGTCTCAAGGCTGTAGTATCATCTCTGTCAGAGTATGTTTTCATTGATTTAGACAGGGTATGAAAACTTAAAATTTCAAATGTTCATGAAGGTTTTGAAGGTCATAAATTTTATTAAAATATGGCTATTTAGCTAGGTAGATATAGATATATTTCATTAACAGTAGCTCTAGRAGCCCAATAGAAGAGACATCACGTTTCTATCTATGCTGAACCAATCTGGCTCTTCTATTTTCTTTGCTATCACTTRTTATCATACTTGGTGCTATCTCTGAAATATCAAATTATATTAACATAATTATGCATGGAGGATCTGGTCTTTCTTCCATTGAACTCAACAGCAAAATTCCTATTAATTTAAACAGCAGCAAGAATGATCCCCAAATGTTCCTATTGAGCTGTTCACAAGCTGTGCCTTCTCATGTTAACCAGTAATGAATTTTGTTTGTCAGTGCAGCTGATCGTTTCACATTAAAATACTAATAAACAGATGTGACAACAGCCTGCCATTTTTCATTCCTTCAGTCAAACGCTTGATGTGATGGACTGTGTGATTTCCTCGTTTAATGAACTGCCAGCTGAAGATGCAAAAGCAGCAACTGACACAAACCAAGTGTGTTGTGAAAAAAAAAATATTCAATATAATTTAAGAAATGTTTTTAGTGAAAGATGGTCTGTTAGTTAATTTCCTCATTCTGACAAACAACTTGGAGAGTTCTGTACATTTAAATCTAACCCTGTACCTCCGGGAGAAGGGAGTGGGAGAAGGTGGGACAACACATCAATGGCTGCTTTGGCCTGTGTGACCACATGGCCTTCATAAACCAGGAAGCACAAAAAATACAAGAGTGTCATGTGTCCTATAAAACAAATTAAGCCAAAATCACAGACATCCTTCTGCTCGCCTCCCTAATTAGGACATATGGAAGAGATCTTCCCTCTACTGTAGAATATAATTTCCATTATGTCCAAACTACTCTGATCTCACACACGTATCTGTAGCCTGTGTATTCCTTGGTGAGAGTTCAGCCTAAGGCTTTTCTTCATTATCTTCTGCCCTTTTTTACTCACCTTGTTGCTTTTGAGGATGCTTAGCTAGCAGTATTTATTTCCATTAGCCAACTGTTCAGAAGCAAATAACAAGAAGAAGGATAAGATTAAAGAAAAAATGGCAAAACAGTCCTAATGGCACCTAATGCTGTTTCAAATAGCCAACAGTGTTCACTGTCGCTTTGTATTTTTCCTCCATAAAATTCTGATAATTCAAAATATAATTGAGTACATAATGCTCTCTGTAGATTCCTTCCTGTAAGGCATTAGCACTTAGAGCAAAGCTATCCCTGTTAGTGCAGAAGAGAGACTAAAATCTGTGTCATGTGGAAAAAAACGCCTTGAAATCAGYTGTTAAAAGCAGCCCCTAAAAGCATCCACCTCTGTATCCTCTGCCATTACTGCCAGTGCACAGGTTTAGCCACTGTGGAATTTGATGCATCAAGATGACAAAAAATCACTATTTCTTTCCAAAAGACAGACCCAGTGGTGCAGATCTCTAAATCCTACCAGTTCCTCTAAGGCTCTTAAGGCTTGAAAGAGATTCCTACACAAAGGACGTGTGGAACAAGAGTCTGTTCTGCACCAGTGCCCTGGACAGGGACAGAGGGAAGCTCAAATACAAATGCTGAATGTCATCTCTTTTACTTGCCACAACAGGTGCTTCTCAGAGAGAGAAATAAAAGTGGAAAAGAGTCTGCTGTTGGTGGCTGACTCAGTTATCTTAGAGGAATTGGACTGTGCTGCTTTAGAAGGGAAACGTACCATTGATAAAATCTGTTGAAAAAAACCCCACAACTGTAGAGCACCAGTTAATCACTTGTGTTTTTCTCTGTGATACAAATGAAATACCAGCTGAAAACAAAGAGCCTGTGTTCACAGCAATTTGAAAGTTGGTGTTAATAACAGAATCTGGCCTGAAGTTATTTGTCACTGATATTCCATAACAAAGAAGATGTAGATATTATTGTAGATAACTCTGAATTATTATAAAAGTGTAATAAAAAATACCCAGTGTGGGAGTTATGCCCAGGGATTACTTTCGAGAACATCCATAGTTAAATTGGAGGTGCACTTCTAAAGAGAATTTTTGGCACTACTTTTGCTAAGTGACATCTTTCATTTTTGGTCCTTTGACAAGAGAGATTTCAATAAGTGTTTTTACTTGCAAGTCCTAATTATTTCCCATTAGTTCCTGGAAAGCTGTCTATATAAATTAAAATACAAAACTTACTTAACAAGRCCTTTAAAACTTAGACCCCTCAAAAAGCTTCTTAAATTCAAACTCAGCTCAACATTCAGCTAGATGAGCCAGAAAACCTCATTTGTTCAAGTAACAAAAAATGACCCTGAAACACTATGTTATAATTGAGTGAGAGTAGAACAGCAGTCTGTGTTTGCTGACATATTATAGATAGATTTATTTTTTCAAGAATAAATACATAATAAAATACCATCTTTGGTGCTGTGACTTGACCTGKTTCTTTAAGGGATGCAGGAAAAAATCTACTCATTAAATTTGTTCTTCATTTTCTAGTCACGTTTTCTTTGAGAGTCTTCAGACATGCCAGCAACATTGCACTGTAGCTATTTGGAAGTACAGATTGGCACCAAAGAATGCTGCTGATACACCACAGCAAATGCTACTACATTGCATACATCAAATTAAGACTGGCAGTACCTTGAAAATAGGTGGAAGCAGTTCCCTYAGATGCCCAAGTACCTAAGTTAGAAAGGTATTTTCCCTATGCCTCCTACATCATCCAGGAATAGCGATGGTCTCCCACAGGCTCAGCATAGGAGCCTAATTTAAGTATCCATCATTTCCTTGGAGCAGCACAAGGAGCCTGTGTGCCTCAAGACAGGCGTGTCAATGCGCCACCAAGGCCCAGTTGCAATTTTGGCACTTGATAAAAACTAAGTGAATCAGTTGTAGTGCTTGCCTGGTAAAATAAATGTGTTACTGATGTGATGCCCAAGAAGCCTCAAAAAGGACCTGCTTGGCTCCGGACTGCTCTAGTCCTCCTTTAGTCTATATCCTCTTGATAGAGGCTCTAGATATCGCTCCAGAATGTCCCATATGTATATGATGCAGACAGTTTGGAGCAATAATTGACAAGAATTGTAAATAATTAACAATTGTGATTTCTGATACCTTCAGGGCCCCTAATGTGTTTAYTTTTAAGGCTGTGTTTGTACTTTGAAGGCTTTTGCTACCATCCTGTGCTCACTCTCTCAATGGCATCTGCTATAGTCAGTATCATCAGAAAGGGACACCTTCCTATTTAGGTAGAGTTATAGAAATGTATTTTTCTACACTTCTCACACARCCCAACCAATTTATACCAGAGCTAACTCAGTATATGGTGATGTGATGCAGAACAACTTCCAAAGACAGTCTTCAAATATCTATTGATATTTTTACTGACAATTTCTTAATCTCCTTATATTGCTGGTGAGGCTGCRTATAACCAGACTGTCATGAATCAGAAAATGTGCTTTTACACYACCGACAGGACATTTCATTTGACTATTTTCTACACTTAAAGCTGATACTAATCAAGGAYCTCAGTGGTCCTGTCAGTCATTCAAGGACTAACATGTAGGATGAGTCACCAGCAGAGGTATAGAAGTTTGTACTCCTTAAGCACGTGGCAATGTTTATGCAGTCRCTATAGGATTACATTGAGAGGACTGCATTCTTTTCAGAAATAAATGCCATATAGGCTTTTAAAATCAAATCTTCCGTGTTCTTTCTTTTTTCTTTAATATTCTTTCTCCAAGTGATGTTAGGCTAACACACTCTTTCTAGGTGCCCAGRGGCTGCTTTTGCAGGGCATGATAGAGGAGTGTTAGACATGCTGTTCTACTTAGTTGTTCCTCTTGTACTGCATGTGCAGGATCAACACTAGTCAGGTTTGTAAAAGATATCTCCCTTTTTTTGCATGTTTTCAGTATCCATAAAAAAAAGTAAAAAATTTCTGTTATCTGAGACACTATTGACTTTTTGTACTTTATTCTATTTTGAAATATGAAACATTCATAAATTTTTTTTTCCTTCAACATCTTATAGCTTTAAAAAAAAATTGAAGTATATATTGGCAGGACAGAGTTTGTGAAATTAGTCTAGCATAATGTTGAAATGATTGGTAAGAACCTAGTGTGCTGTTTTGCAAGTTGCTCATTTATCTAGGAAATTGTGAATGGCAATTATATTTGGGGAGTGTCTRTCATTACAGTATTATCCCATGCTTTTATTTTCATAATTTCTTAATTCTCAGGAGAACAGCGCTACTTGAGTTTTAGTTGTGTTTTTAGTGTTCCGAAGGCTCTCGGAGATACAGTTTGAAATATGCAGTCCTTGTTACTGAAAAATTATTAACGCAATAAGTAGCCTCATTTTCATAGGTGATGGTTCTAATTACCCCAGGGAAAATACAGGTTCTTATCAACTGAAAACTGAATCACTTTACTTAAATGTCTATGATGTTGTTGTCTACTTGTGATTTTTATGGATCATTTTTTGGAACGCTGTCTGAACCTCTTCAAGAGCTTGATATAAAATGCTTTGGACTTCAGAGATTTTGGTGGGGATGGGGATTAATTTACCGTAAGGCAAAAAACTGTCATATGGAACAATTAAAAAAAAAAAAGAATTTACTGTATTGACAAGTAAATACACAGCACCAAAGCTAAACTGGCTGGATTTTTTCCTCCATTTTATTTTTTTAAGTATGTAAAAATTCCCACAATAATACAGACCTCCAATTAATAAAAYAGTGTGAAATATTTAGGTAGTAATTATTATTTCTCCTGTGTTTAGCATCACTCAAAAATTAAATTTGTCTGAACCACACAAACACTTAGTCATATCAGTCTGAACTGTTCATGCTTTCATACAGGGAAAGAGTGAATTAAAACAAGCAAGCTTAAAYAGAATATTTTTAGATTTTATCTTTTACTAGAATCTATGAAAAATTCCAGAGAGGAAAATTGTCACTGGTAGTAGCTCTCCTAGCTTAGTTACTCAGCTATTTTGTTTGCCTAATTCTTCTTCTTTCCCTAAAGTATATTTAAGGAACATGTGGAGGAGTTAAGAAAGACTGCCGCATGCTTAGCTTGTTTACGAGAGCTGAAACACCCACATCGGTTTCAGCTCAGGGTTTTTCAGGCTTTCAGGCTGAGGGAAGGAATCAGAAAAAAAAGGTGGGGAGAGGATTTTCTAGGATGTATAACCAACAGGAGATAAATGAAAAAAGATTATGCAAATATATTTCTAGGTATGATAAAGGACCAAGGTGCAGCAATAAAAGCATTTTACTGCTCAGGGACTTTCATGATCGCATGCATATGAAGGCAGCAGCCCCCTATTGCCATGCCCTCAATTCCAGCCACCTCTCTGCCTTTGARTTGCTTCTCAAGCTTCCACCCCTCTCTTTTCTCAAGGTCTTGCTGATTTTTTTCCAAGACAAAACAAACAGAATCTGGCATGACCTTCCTTCCTTCCCCAGCTCGCATGTTCTTCCCATTTCCACCTTTTCGTGTTCGGAGAAGTTTATTGTCCTCTTTTCTTCTCTCACCTCACGACTACACCTCTCTGCTGTAAGYTCATTGTGTTTTAGAACTAGCATTGTTAGGATGAGCACAGCAGGCCTTGGGCCTGGTTCAACCAGTCCAAGGTGTGTCTGCCCCTCAGGATCTGCTCTTTCCTTTTAGCTGTAGTTACCCCAAGTGGAGAGCTGTTTATCTTGAGCTACTTAATAGGAAAAACAAGCATGAAAGCATTGATTGACTTTGGGCTGCATGTAGCTGGAGCAGTGTGTGCAAATATGATATGTTTATTGCTCTATCCTCTGCAGATATTTTAAGACTAATGCATCTTTCCTTGTACAAAAATACAAGCCCGTTTAGAAATCGGGTGAGCTTTCCCTACTGCAGTGTGATTCACATACAAACTGTGCTTTCCATGTGGGCGTTTAAACCTGGCAGCCGGCATGCAAAACATCTCTGAGCCACAAGACATCTCTGAAAGCATACAAAAGATACTGCTCCGCTCTGGACATTTCTCCCAATGACTTACTACTGCAACAGTTTATAAATKATATGCACATACGTAGGTCTGCTTTGTATATAAAGAGAGCAGTGCCATGGAGCTAAAGAAGCTCTTCAGGGACCGTGATATGGGAGTTAGCAGATTTAAGCAATGGCTGTGGCAGTGGGGTTCACACCTTCAAAACCTCTGTGAACGTGTGAACTCTGCTGTTCACATTGCCGTAACTTCTTTAGATTGATGGTGTAAGCTTTATTTTCAGCTACGCTGGAAAATGTCAGAGCTCTTCTTTTTCCCTGTTTGACGATCAAACTGTGACAAGCAGTATGAGAAATGAATATTTGCCTTTCTATTACATCATGTTTTGAGTCTGTAGATCTCTAAGAAYCACTGTTCATCACTACATCTTTGATCACGCCTTGCAGTTTAATTTTATCAGGGTGGTATTCTTCACACATTTTTTCAAAGACAATTGAAGGACTTTCCTCACTGCACATTGTTTTACAATTGCAATGAATAAAGTAGCTGTAATCTATGTTAAAAATGCATATAATAAGCAACAGCAGTTTCACTCAGCTAACTAATTTTCAGTTTCTGAATTGCAAGAATAGAAATTTTCTTCTGTATATTGGTCTGAGAATGACTGTGAAAGATCCATGACTCACAGAATAGAAYTAATTAAAAATGTATAATGATAAGTTCAGGCCACAGATTAGCTGATATATTTTGCAAAGACTCCATAGATTTAGCAAAGTTTTCTTCTGCCAGTAGYACTTTTTCATAGTAAAAAGGCTATACTAGAAGTAAATAGTAGTCAATGAACCTACTCCTGGAACAAAGACTGAAAATTCAAGAACCCACAGGAGTGGAGGATAAATTACCTGGATTAAAAGAGAATATCTCTTAAATACAAACCAAAAATATGTGGATAAAACAAAACAAAATWAAAAAAAAAAGTCATTGCTAGTGTGGGGGCAGAGTCTTCTCTTTMCTCTCTGCCTCTTCCAATGGAAAATATCTGATGGACTCTGCTACTGCACTGGAAGTGTCACCCCATTCCGGCACCTTGGTAGTGTGACTAGATTTGATCTGTGCTACCAGGASCTTCTGTAGCCGTCTTTGCCAGTGACACGGTTTTCTGTAGGAAAATTTGAATTACTGATTTTGTGACTGATTTCTGAGGTATGCTGATTAGGGAGGGATTTGTGTCTTGTTCTGAGTGTTCTTTTCCCAGTTTTGCCAGTCTTATCTCTAGTTTCTTCCTGAGGTCATAGGAAAAGCTCCTAGAAGATCAGTGACTCAGAAAAGTTCCTTGAAGTATCTGTAGGCTAAGACTCGCATTTCTGTCCTCATCTTCATTTCACATCTGGTATAGTACAGGTAAAGTAAGAGTAATGGGTTACATGTAGTAACTGAATCAGAATCAACTAAAATTTAGAATGTTTTTTGAGAAGAAAATTACATTCTGAAAAAAAAATTAAAGGGTTTTATGGAATACTTATGCATTTATTGCAATTACAGTATCACAGAATCATAAAATGATTATGGTTGGAAGAGACCTCTTGAGATCATCTTGTCCTTCTTGAACCTCATGAGATTCCTCTCCGCCCAACTCTCCAACCTGTCCAAGTCCCTCTGGATGGCAGCACAGCCCTCTGGAGTGTCGGCCACTCCACTCAGTTTGGTGTCATCAGCGAACTTGCTCAGGGTGCTCTCTGTGTCCTTGTCCAAGTTGTTGATGAACAAGCTGAACAGCCCTGGGCCCAGCACTGATCCTTGGGGACATCGCTGGCCACCGGCCTCCAACTAGACTCTGGGCTCTGCCATCCAGTTGGTCCGCAGTCCACCTCACTGTCCACTAATTAGGGAATCTATGTAGCTGCAACAAGGCTGATGTGAACTTCAAGAAGCTTTCATATTTTCTGTTTGTTATCTCTAATTATAAGAACTAATTGCTTCCTATGAAATCAATGTTTAAATTGTCAGTAACTCGCATGCAACAAGACATGATGCAAACTAGGACAGAATAGGTAGACAACATGTTATCTCAGGGTTCATGATTCGGTCTTAGCCCTTTGGGCACAGATCATATTTCAGGATATTTGAATAACAGCATAAAAAATCAGTTCCCTTTATAACTAAATGAACTATGAATTAAATTTGTTATCAGATGACCAGTAGCTGCTAAGCATTTTCCRGCTGAGTAAGCTAATAAACCTATTTACTCTTTCTGCATGAGAAAGCCCATTAGCTGCAGATGCCTTCAGCAATATTCTTTGACATATAGAAGGTCATTCTGCTTTCATTGTCTTCATATCTTTATAGTTTAATGGTTAGCAAAAAGAACAGCTGCATTAATACATGTTGTATTGAGTAGCTAATTAGTAATTTAAAACTGCAGTTGTAGGATTTTTATCCCCTTTAACCTCATTCTGATGGATTAGTGCTTCATATGCATTTACTTTGAAAACTCTTAATTTAAACTGAAATCACCTGTAGTAATTTAAATTGTCAAAGAGGATTTATTAAAATGTGGCAGTAAAATACCTTGCACATCAAAGGCCTCTTCTTGCTCTTGTTCTTCTGTTCGTTATCCAACATTTGAGTGTTTGCTTTCAAGAACTTTGTCAAGTGATGGATCAGGCAGAAGATAATAGGGGATATGATTTAGCGCACGTCCTGACAGGTACTGCACATTTCCCTTTCCATGATATGATGGCAAGACAGGCTTGCTTTTGTAATACATTTTTTCAGGAACTGCTGCACCTTTTTAAGCTTCTGCACCTTTTCATTCTGGTAGGATTACCAGTATGAAAAAAAACATTATTTTTGCTATTATTATTGCCATGTTTTCTTTAGTGATTTCAATTATAGCTACTACACCAGGTTTCTCTGCTCTCTTGCAATTCTTTCCGAGGAAGACACAGCTTGTTCACAGAGCAGGTTCATGTCACAAGAGATATCAACAGGAGACAAAAGAATAGATTCCATTTTTGCTTTACAAGAGTGATAAACTTCATGATATTTCCTGTTGAATCTTTGGAGCATCACTTTTGGACCCATGAGTTGTTCTGCTTGATCAGAGTAACAGTCATTTTAGATTTGTGTCTACTGCAGGGAGTAAGTGATACCTGAAGGAAAAGAATATATTCCCACTCATTCCAAATAGAAAATGCACTATTGCATGTTCTTTCGCCTTCTAGGGAGTTTACATCCTGCCTAGCAATATCCAATTGTTCCTATSATTGCCTCACTTTCCAATTTTATTTCTTTTTATTATTATTATTATTATGCAATGGAAGCTCTTCAAGCTTCTAAGAGGGATTTAAATGGCTGCTTACATTTCCTTGTGATTCTTGGTTTCATTTCATGCTTCCATTTGCTTAGAATGATTTCAGAGTTTCTACAGTTCTGCTGCAGGCTGGTGCCTCTTTTTCTAATCATTTGTACTGTGCAGATAGCAATCACTAGTGAAGAATTATTTTTACTAATATGCTAATAATAATTGATTTTTTTTTCTTTTATGGTTGATGAAAGATACTGGAAGATTTTCAAGATAAATGACATTAAATCCCTATTTTACCTCGGTCATCCTTCTGGATCAATACGGTCTTTGCTATATACTGCCAAATCTCTGTCTTGCTTGGCCTCCATTTCTGTTCTTTGCACTCTCCTGTCTTTGGCTTTTCTGTAATGGATAGACTCACTTGCCTCCAAGCTGTCTCACAGCTTTTGGCATAGTTGCTTTCACTGCAGCTAAAACTAAATCCATGCTCTTTTTCTGTATTCAATTAGGGTAGAAGAGATTCCTCTTTTTGTTTTGGTAGGATTTAAGTCGTTGGCCTTGGTCAGATCCTTAAGCTGGTCTTTCTCAATTCAGCATACATAAGGAAGTTAGAAGTTCTTGTTGGATAAGAAATGGCCTGGTAAAACACTTTCTTTTTCTTTTTTCTCCAAAGCCCTGAAGTATCATTTCAGTTCTGCAGATGTTTGGGAGTTTGAAGAATTCTAAATAAACAACTTTATATAGAAACTCATAGGACCAGGTCATTAAAGTATTTCTGTTGACTTCATAGTCCTTAATTTGCCTTCACAGAAGGCCAAGAACCTCTTGGCTTCTCAGCGCAGCATTTGAGGATTTATATTACTAGAGTTCTTTTTCCAAACCATACTGTATTCTGATCCTTCCAGCTATCCAGGTTTCTCTTTATATTCTGAATATGGTGATCAAGATGCCATTAAGTAATTCCTTAGTCTCTCTACACTCACAGTAGGAAGCAATCCTAGAACTTTCATGGAGAACATCAAACAGCTGATAATATCAAATCTATGTGCTCAAGGAATATAACTACAGTAGAAACAAGACAGTTGAGATCAAGAAAATAGAAAAAATCACAAAGTCTGAAACAAAACACAGATTAAGAATGAGAATAAAGCTTTGAACCAAGGCACACTGACTACGATATTTTCTGTCCGCCTTTGCAAAGAATCTCTCATTTACTCTTGAATTTCATCTAGACAAAACTGCTGGTTATTTATTGTTTTATTTAGGTATACACAGTTTTATAACTCTTGAAGTAATACTTTTCGTAAGAATTCTATTCAACAACAAAAAAAAAGGAAATTGGGAAAAAAAAAGAGAGAGATTTCGAGATTCTGAGTCTTGAATTAATGARACCTCTGCAGTGGGTCTACCTGCAGCTTTTGCTCTGTGCCGTAGCTCCCTACCTAATGGGCACCTCTGTGGTGCCAGAAACCTCTGAGAGCCAGGAGCTTCTCTGTCATCCCCTTGCACAGCAGCAAAGTTTGTTCAGTTCCTTCTTGATCATTAGGAAAATGCTCTTTCCTTGGAAGTCCACCTGGGCTCCCCTCGAGCCCTTCCACCTTGAGGTGGGGCCATGCCGTAGCCCCTCAGCTTGCTAACCTCTCTCCCTCTGCTCACACTGTGCTGGAAGGCTCTCTCCTGCAAGGTGTTTCTGTGCTCCTGGGGGGAGGATCAGTCCAGGCCTCCTTTCATGCAATCCCYCAGTTTCTCGGCAGCCCCGGGAAAAGGCAAATGTGAAATGTGCACCTCAGTCACAGCCTTTTGAAAAACTGTAACCTCATATGCCATAGACGAATAAAGCACATATTGTCTGTCACAGTCAAACACATCTTTCAAGAGCATTTAGAAGCCACTGTTTTTAGATCAGACTCCTTTTTCTTCAATCTATGCATTTCTAGGCAGTCCTAGTTAGCCTTACTATGAATGTTATATTCATATATTCTGATTCAAATTAGTTTGTCAAGCTTGGGCTATTACTTTGCTCTCAGAATTTGAGGGAATAGCATGTCATTCCTCCATGAGCAAGAGTCTGAGTGCCACATATAGGCAACAGAGAGAAGCCAGTGTCCCTGAAGACCATCAGCAGGGTTTCTCCTCTCTGTTGACACTGTAGTGCTTACTTTGTAAGGAACGATTCACGAGGTGTAAATTAGGGAATTATTCAGTGTTTAMGTTTCCCAGAGGACTCATTTGAACTAAAGCCAGCCCTCCTTATGTGCAGCCAGATTCTTGTCCCCATACTGCCACTTGCTCAGTCGGACAGATGCAGCTCTTCCCAGGGCTGTGTGGTCTGAGGACTGATGTTAAACTAATTACTGAGCTCATCCCTCCCCAAGTACTTTCTCTTCAACCTTGAACATTTCGGGGACGTGATTGCCATGCAGACCTGCACACATCTGCTTGCCCCTCTTTCCTTCATTACAGTGCAAGACCAGAGAGCCAATGTCGCTGCTGCTGCCGCCCTCCCCAGGTCCCTTAGAGCACAGCGACAGCCTCCAGCCTCAACCTTACCGCTCCTGACGACTTTGTACGTGTGAGTTACAAAATGAGAATTTCAGCTAGAATTTCTGTACTTCTGAAATGCAGTTCCTTGTGTGAGCTGCTTGCACTGTCCCTGTTGTTCGTAGATCCAGTGGCAAAATCCTTTCTAGTCAGTGGCACTCCAACTTTCGTAGGCTTCCGAACCAGCAGGAGGAGGCTGCTGGAATATGGCTAACAGGAACTATGACATTTAGGAGCAGCACCCTGAAYTATTAGCTCAGGAGTATTAACTGGCGTAATAGGAAGTCAGAAATGGGATTGTTGCATTTAACTTATAAAATACAGTACTGGGGAAAAAAAAAAATGGGTGTTAAGCTCATATCTTGTAAGGGTTAGCATCTCTGAGTAAGATGTTAGGAGATATTCGCTTGGCTGACCCAAGCCCCTTCCAAGCCAGAACTCTAGAGAATAAAGTGAATTCTCTTGATTTCTTCCCCTCCTGTCTCCTTTCAGTCTTGTTAACCATTCCGCAGTCTTTGGCTTGTTTTTCTTCTGTCATTTCAGATTCAAGTCTRTATTGAATACCGTGCAGCCAGATCTTTCATATAGAGAAGCACCCCTCCTCACACTGTGTTTGACTTCTTATTCTAGCTTTGCAGTCACTTGCTTTAGGTTTACCAAATACTGATTTTTGTTGTTGTTGTTAGCCTTAGATTTAGAGCATCTGTAACACTCCAAAGCTTCACAGAGTCTTGAGGTATTTAATAAATCAAAGCCATCTTCCTTGGGAACAATGAAACTTTCAGAAGAAAACTGGCAATAGTGATGTACCTATGAACAAAATGATTGTGTTAGAATATGKTTATCACTTAAAGCCCATAAAAGACCAAATCAGGGCTTCATTTCCATAGCCTACCTATAAACAAGGAATAAATTGCAGTTTTATGATCTCTTAGAAGGTAGGTTTAAACTTATTAAAAAATGCAGAAATTGAGTATGGACAAAGTCCTCTGTATTTCTATTAATTTTCCTATGACATTAAAGTTTCTAGCCAACACTGTGCTCTTTTCAGCCTCATGCCATTTTGACTTTAATGATGAGTTGCAAGTAAGCATCATATTTTTATTATTATTATTGGGTGCTTCAGTTAGTGTTTGATATTTGCAGTGCTTGCCACAATTATTCTCTCTTCTCCTAAATTATGATATTTCATTTCCTTTGCCACTCATTTCTTTCTTTCAGTTTGATCTAATCTGAATCAGCACAGGAACCATATGAATATGTATTCTACCAAGTATCATGAAATATTCTTTTKTATGTGCTTTAGGGGACCTTTTAAACTTCTTTTTCTTTTCATTTTTAAGCTATCTATATTGCATTGAGATTTCTCTTATGTTGACAGCCTGGAAAATAAATAGATCTATTGTTGACTGACTGACAAGGAGCAATCTAATATTTGTTCACAGTATTACTGTATGTCCCTGTAATAAACAGAATATATGTTGGTAGAAAAACAGATCTATGAAAGAACTCCACATAATGCCCTTCTATCCCCTGCCCCAAAGCAGGGCTGGTGATACCTTAACAGGCATTTGGCCTAACCTACTTTTCAATGCTTTGAAAGCCATTAGCAGATCTAGCAGATCTCTTCCTCTGCTTCACTGTCTTTGCAGTTAGAAAGTTCAGCTAATGTTTACCTTGGGTCTTTGTGTTTCAGGAAAAAAAAAWATATCTTTTTTTTTGCACATGACAGTTGAGCAACTGTCTCAACTGAGCAACTGAGCAACTCTTCCAGTCTTGTCTCATAGCTTATGTTTTCTAGACTTCAGATGAATCTCTTCTCTGCACTGTCATCCCTGTCAAAACCACGTAGAGCTGGATCTGGAGGCAGGAGAGCTTCCTATGTATTGCAGCCCTTTGTTTATACTTCCAATTAGGAAGTTTACTTTTTCCACAGTAGCATAATATTGATGACTTAAATCTATTTTCTGTAGGATAGCCATGTAAAAACTTTTTTCTCTACCTCCTATCATGCAATTTATTATTTCCTCCTAAATTCAGTATTTTGCACTTACCCTTTACGAAATGAAATCCTATTTTGTTTATTTTTTTCACAAGGCATTTCTTCAGTTTGTCAAGATAATTTTGAATCCTGTCCTCATGTTGTTCCAGTTCTGGGTCATCTATAAATTAAAACAAAACAAAAAATAATATTCCATTTTCCATTATTCAGTGTTGAATAGAAATGTTCCTTTTTGACTGTGGACCACTGACTGATTTCCATGCTTTCCATCTAAAGTAATTTAATTTAGAATATGTCTCTGAACTTGTAGATGACATTGATGATGTTGTCGTGTAAGACAGTATCAAACACCTTAGGAAAGTCAATGTATGGGATATTTAATGCTTCTGCTCATATAATAAGACTTTATTGTGTTGCAAAAGAAATCATTACTGTTTCTTTGTGACAAACAGACTAGCTGTTGCCTACTATTAATTTCTTTTTGTCTTCCAAGTGCATATGGATCTTTTATTTAAGTACTGGTTCCAGAATCTCACTGTGATTTCTAATTTCTAATTAATACATGTTTGTCAGCCTTTCACCTTTTTTTTTTTTCCTCTGTTTTAAGATTTAAGCAATACATTTGCCCTTGCAAGTCTTCTAGTGCCTAGTCCATCATCGCTAAGATCTGACGTAATGTAATATTTTGGGTGAAAATGATGTTCTGCCACTGCAGCCAGTTGGTAGCCTTCTGCTGCAGATGTGTATCATTCATTACAGTGGGCTCTGCTCAGCTTCAGCTGGGCACTGCAGCCCACAAGGAGCGCACATGTTGCAAATTAGATCCTGAAACAGGATTAAAATTCTTTAAACTGAAAGGAAAGCAGTCCTCTACAGCTACCAGTTCTCTTGCTGTCTTCCAGCAACATGTAAATGTGCTTTGAATACTCGTTGCACAAGTTTTCCTGAAGCGGAAATTGAGTTATACACAAACATCAGTCTAATTGTTTTCAGACCTGCCTTCAGATGAAATAAGACACCCTCTGGAAATATATTTTTCTATATTGAATATAGAGGGAATCTGAACATACAGCTTATACTAAAAATCTAACTTCTTAATTAGCTGAATGCAGATATGCTGAAGTAACTCGGCAAGTCAATAGCCGAACTGGAAATAGGCCAACAGCTCCATTCCGYATCTTACATTGCTGCTTTTGTTCACTGTGTTGCAAAGGAGAGCTTCAACCCATCTCTCAAACCTGGGAAGGCCAGCCCTTTCTATGTCATAAAGAAAACTAGAATTTCTATGTAMATCTTAAGATTTGGAGAACTCCCAGGTAATAGCCTATTGCTGAATGTAATGCAATGTTCCTATTTGATTTTTTTGAGTTATTTTTAATTCCTCCCTCTACTTTAAATAAAGGACTATGTACCAAATTACCAGATACAATTCTGCCATCTTCCCTCACAGCTAGAGTTTGAGACCATATATATCAATTATACTAATGAAGATCAATGTGATTACACCTTTTTGAAGGATTTTATATATATATATGTATAATGTTATACAGTTTTTCTTTGAACCAATGTAGAACAAGATTACTGGAGAGAAAATTTAAAGGAAAAATGAAGACCTTTTTTTTCCTTTTTATTTGTTGAATTGTTTTGTTCCTTGAGCTTGGGGGTCAAGTTTGACAGAATATTTGCACAGTCTGTCAGTAATTGTATGCACTTGATCTGATTTTTTCAGATCTTATATCTAATGAAATCTGTAATCAAGTAATCGAGKGCCTGAAATGAATCCCTCAGCAAGTGATCAGACAGGCTGAGGCCTCCTTGTGTTGAAGTGCCCAAAGATTATTTCACCTATTCTCTGAGGAAATGTCGACCTCGAGATGTATATAGAAATTCTGAAGCCTGATGAGGAAGAAATATTCCTATCCTCTGCTTAGATCCAGCCCTGTGTTATTGCTGCCAAAAGCCTTATGGGAGCCTCAGTGTGCAGGGCCCCGAGTTGGTCCTCAGAGAAGCAAGTTCACAGGAAGCACTTGGAGGTTTATCAAGTAGCACAGTCTAGCAGCTGTGGTTGCAGTTGCACAAAGAAGTCATTAATTTGGTTGATGGACTCTCTCCTCTAGGCGAAAGTGCCAAGCTGTGACTTTCAGAAAGAATGGAGCTTCAGTTTGATCCCCTAATCCTGCTACTGTCTAGCCCTTTGATCTATGTGTCTTTGTCTTAAATGAGGCACAGAGAGGCTAATTCTGAGGTGACATCTGATAAAGGTACGTGGGAGAGGTGGGAGAGGGCAGAAGGAAGCTGGGATCAAGCTGGAATTAGTTTTGTGATGAAGCAGCTTCAGAAGAAAGGTGATGAGTTGTCAATATCCTCATAGATATTGGAGAAAGGAGTAAATTTTGGATGCATTTTGTGTGAGGAGGAAGGAAAGGGACCAAGGACTAGAAAAGACCTAAGAAGGAAGAGGAGCTGCAAAGGCCTAATGGGAAGAGAAGTGAGAAGGAGCTGAAGGTGCCTGTGTATGGGAGCCTTAGGGACAGGATCAATCTATATGCAACGTTGGGGCACCAGTGATTTACAACATATTTGAGCTTGKTTTTTTCTGTGTGTGTGTGTTGATTTTATTTTATTTAACAGAACTGAATCTAATGAAGAAACTTGGACAGCTATGGTAGAGAGATCTTAGAAAACTTAGTATTCCACCCAGCCATGTTCTTTAGTGTCAAGAATTTGCTGTTTCATAAGTTTTACTATTTGAATTTATTTAAAAAAAAAAAAATCAAAAATGTGAAAGCTGCAGGTTTTCTTCAGAGCACAGGAGTTTTTGAAAAACATGTCTTGCAGTGTTGTCTCAGAAAATAAAGGGAAAAAAGAAGGAAAAGGTAAAAAACTCACATTCATTTAAGGTTAATCATATCTTTTCTAAGATTTTAAAGCCAGTTCTGAGAAACTGTGTTGCTTGAGGCTGCTGACTTCAATTTGCTCTCATCATTAATCTTTCTTACATTGTATATGTCGTATTCAATTGCAGTAAGACAATTAAACTAAGAAATGTGAAAGACTGGTATTACCCTTTCCACTCTACATCAGTGTAATAGTGTTTCTAACACAGTAAACACTGCTGCCATTCAAGAAAATAACGCCACTAATAGTAAGTGCTTGGAAACAATCAGATGTTTCTGAATCTTTTCGAACATAAGTAGTAAATATCACATGCTTTATTATATTATTAGGTTATTTCAGATTACATACTTAAAGACTAGAAATAGGAAAGGAATAGGAAATTCTTTTTACTTGTTTCTTGGGTATTTTTTTCTTTTTACAGTATAACCAATGTTTCTGACAGGCACAATATAAAATAAAATGACAAAGCAGTGGCACCAAAGTCAATTAAAATTGCCAATAGAAACAAGTTTTATCATCCTTAACTTTAAGAGGTTTTATGATGGCTTTGTAAATTGCAGAATTTATTTTGTTTTATTTATGGCAGCTCTCCGGAGGTTTTTTTAAGGGCTGGTATAATATGAAAATTAATGTTGCATTGAATGTCATATTCATAATATACTCAGACAAAAGACATTGTTTTTGCAAAGTTTTACTAGTGAATATRGGAAGTAGATCTAACTTAGTGAAAAATCATGCACAAAAAATCTGACTGCTAGGTATTTTTCTTTAAAATAAACTGTAGGAGTCATAGTGTTAGATATGCTAAGATAAGAAGGGAGGTCTTTGGCATTTGCAAAGACTGACATCAAGTTTCACACCATAGACCAGATTCAGCCTTCAAAATAAATTTGGAATATTCTGATAAATCTTTTCCTTCCATTTGAAAATATTGATTTTGAAAACTCAAGTCTATCCCAGAGAACAAGACAGTTTCCGTGAAGCTCTGACAATTTGGTTACTTGCTTCTCTGCATATGGGACCCAGGGTTGATTTGTCGCTCATAGATACCTAACCTGGTGTCATAATTAAACTGTTTGCTGTGTTTTAGCTGTACTTTTTAGTACTTTATTATAACAATCAAAAGAGTCATGTCTATTAGGTAGTTTATTGATAAACAGTTGTTATTTCTTTGGATATGGAAAGCCTGTAAAAAGGGGACCTTCTGACTGTGAGCAATATTCAGCACTAGAGCAATTCCACTGATTTCACCAGAAAATAGTTTTTCTTTTCTGATTATAATGCATGTGAAAAGTGTTGAAACCACACTTGCCCAAAACTGTGCTCACAGAGYGCTCAGCCAAGTGGAGCAATCAAATCTGGAGATGCCCGTAGGCAGAAGCCAGTGGAGCCTCAGCTTTGTTCCCCTGTGCATAAAGGTTTTAATTACATTATCACAAATCTTTCCCCATTAAACCATCCACTTGTTTCGTGCCTTTTCTTTTTGAATTCAGTGAAACTGTTCCCCTTAAGAAACTGAAGGGGGTCTTGGGATCATTTCTGACATCTCGCTGAAAACATCGCTGAGAACACAGATGACATCTTAGGTCACAGCTTCAGAAGCWGTATATTGTTCAAGGGATGAGACACGAGTGACCCAACCTTACGGTCGTTTTCTGCCGTCTTGCRTCACCTCTGAGCTGTTGACCCATTCCTGTGTTCTTTTTCAAAATAGCCATTGCTGTTCTGGTTGTTGGAAGGGGTAAGGAAGGGGTTTTTTACTTTGTTTGTTTGCTTTATACGAAGGCCTCTTTTCAGAAGAAAAAAAATACACATATATTCAAGGAAAACAACAGCTTGGCACCATGTGGCCACACCAGTGTGGGCCCTGGAGCAACACGGTTATGCTCACCAGCTTTGACTTTGGACTACAGGGAGTCATCTTGAATTGGCTTCTTGGCCAGGAAGCCACGTGCTGGAAAGATGCCCCTGCAACTTGCTGACCCGRTGTCCACATGGAGCCCGCGGGGCCTCTGCAAGGAGCATCCGGGGCCTCCTCCCTCTAGCAGCCACGGGCGGAGATGCCTGGGCCATCTCTCACGCAGCGGCCCAGAAGATGTGCAAAATTCATGAACCCTCCGACTCCTCGCTGCTTCCTCGGCCCACTTGGCCTGCTCATATGTCCCTTCCCTGCACAGAGAGTAGGGACAGGGCATTTCGTGTTCTGAAGTTTACTGATTTGTAGTATTAACATAGCTCTTATCTCTRTCCATGCCCACAAGGCTGTTGGGGGAGAAAAAGTGCATCTTCTGCCTCTGTCTCCCTTTTTCCCTAACAAAATCATGTTGATGATACAATTAATAAGAGTTTCTTGAACGTTTCTCCCCTTAGAGTTGTCCTGAATAATCCTATGTCAGAACCCATCTATGTCTTGAACACTGTGATGTGATGGGACAGAAGGRCTATCTGCACCTGATGCTCTTCTTATTGACGTCACTGCTGCAAAAACTCAATAAAAGAAGGTCTGTGGCTCAAAGTTGTCAAAGATTTAATTAATTTTAACACAGTCTATTCAGATATTGCCACAGGCTTGAGAAGGTTTAGCTAAACAGAAAGTTTGGAGAGACAGTGAGCAATAAAGAGAAAGTAAAAACAAAACAGCAGTCACCATTTTATTGCAACATAATGTTTTAACATCCATGTTGATTAGATTCAAATCATTAAGAAAAACCTTATTTAATTTTCAGAGTACACAAAGCTGTCATCAAAACACTGATTTTGTAAACTAAGGTCCCCATGAGAGATAATGTAACACTTGGATTTCATCCGTGGGCATGTCAGAGAAGCAGTCTCTGGAAAGGTGTTTTTTCTCATGGAAATAAAAAGTCCAAGTGTTTGTTGACCTGACATAAACTTTAAACCTCCTAAAGACTATGGATTTTAAACTGTAAAATGATCTGGTTTAGCTTCAATACTTTAAATACCTTGAGATTTATGTAATTATGCCTTTAAATACTTTGGAAGTAGAATTAATATCAAATGGCATTACTTACATTTGTGAAATCTTACTAAGATCACTAATTTAAAATCTTTTTTAACATTGGCCTATTAGACTTCATATTTCGTTTTTTCAACAAACATGACATTTTACAATTTTATTCATAAATGTAGTTTCACTAAAATCATGCATCAATATATTTGTATTTCTTAAAAAAAAAGCTTTTGTATCACAATTGATTGGAATCAATGAGCTCAATGCACAGAATAGACTTTATATTTTTTCTATATCTGTATCTTCAGTATTTTTCTRTAATAGAGTTCACATTTATCTGTTGACTAATGGATTTTCTTTCTTGATTGATGTAACACTCAAGTCCTTGCCAGTCGGTCTTAAACTTTCATCCAAGTATCCAGGCACCAAAATATCCTGCTCTTGTATGTTTTTGAATTCTGTTTTCCGTCCAGTACCATTTACAGCATTTTTTTCCTGTTACTTTCAGCCCTTCTTAAGTTTTTATTTGTTAGGAGGTTGAAGGTTTTATATCATCTGGTATAGAGAAATGCTGTGTTCCTTTAGCATTGTTCTGTCTCTCCTGTATGCCAGCTTTGGAGGTCATGAAGTGTACAGTAGACTGTGCCAAATCTCGCCTTCTCTGCTTCCTTGCCTATAATTTATATGCTTTTTTTTCTTTAAATACTTAAGTAGGTGCTGCAGTTTTTTTATGATAGATTTCTTTGCAACTTTCATGTATTAAGACTCATCTTGTCTAATATAACAAGAATTGTCCTAATATTTAGTAAGTCACTGAGTCAGCTCTGTCATATAAAGCTCAGCTTGGCACTTTACATGCTGATATATAAAAATGATACTTAGGCTTTCTGAAACCAACTAGGGCATCAAAGATTGCTTAGTAATAGATGCTCAGTTGTAGCTGATAAAAGAAAAAAAGTCAAAAGAATGAGTATGGAAAAATACCTGTGGCCTGGCCACAGCATAAGATAATCAGTGATATATGAAAGACCAGATCAAGCTGAGCACAAACTTGAAAGCAATCTGATATGAGCTAGAGGAAGGAAAGTTGATGCTGAGGTGAAAATGAGAGGAAAATTGCTTTTTGTTTAGAAATGCTTGCTGATTCAAGAGCTTATCTTTATTTGAATTTCAGTGGAAAAAAAAATCCCTAAAAGCAGAGGAAGTGTAAGAGGAAAAGGGCCCATTCAGGGAAAAATAAAAGGGAAAGAATAAGACAGATTGAAGAAATCTGACAACGCGAAGTGGCTTCCAAAAGACATGTCAGAATGTTTGACGTGAATAGCAGCATATCATGGCACAGTCAAATTTCACGGTATTTCTTGCCTTTTTCATGCAGAACGCAGATTCAGGAAGAGACTGAGATAAAACTGAGATGATATATTACTTTGCAGTCTGCTTCTCAGCTAGTAGAATGGTTTTTCTTTTTTTCCACTGAGCTAGCAAACCCCAGTTTACAGCAGTCCTGACCATGCCCAGTGCTTGCTTCCAGAATTTCATCAGAAGTCTTAACAAATGTCTCAACATTTACTTAAAAAAACTTTTTTTTTAACTTAGCATATTAATTTTATCAGTTTAGTATATTTAGCATATTTTTACTCTACTGATCATTAGYCTGTTTTTACTCTGTTGTTTTCTGGTGGAGAAAAATTAATACCTTGGTATTTTTGAGAGTCATGAGATACGAACATATCACGATGGGCATTATTCTAGTGTTTCTGCTGACTCACATAATGCCTGTGTTTTAYACTAACGCAAAATAAGCATATATATTTTTTAAACTTCATGTGGGAGTGGAGTGTGATTGAATATAAAATTCAAATAGAGCGTGAACTTAACAGGCTATTTGCTTTAAGATATTGAATCTTCACCTACCAATTAAAATTTTTCAGAGGTTACAAAAACATAAATAGCTCATGGCTAGCTGTATTGGCTGAGTCCTTAACCTTGAAACTGCGCCGTGGGATACGTCTGCATGATCATTTTCAGATCAGTTAAATATGGAGGTGTTATACTCGCCCTTTGAGCTAGCCAGACCCAATCTACTTTGACCCAAAGTGTAAAGTTCAGGTTAGCTGATGAGTGCACTATACTAACCTGGGTCCAGCAGGACTGGAACAAACTTCAAAATGTAAACAATGGTCCCTAAGGACATCAGAATTAAGCTGTTCTAGTAAATGGATTGAGGGTATTAGCGTGCGCTTTGTTAATTGATCAGGAGACATCCATTTAAGTGTTCCCGATCTTAATAATATTTGTAGACATGCTTAGAAATTGAAACACTAGGAAATTAGTTCTTTCATGTCCTTCACTACTGAACGGCTGCACAAATGGGAATAACTGGGGATGCATGAGATATTTGTATTGCTGTTTCTGTGAATGACTTTCATGTATGTATACATTTGTGTATGTAAATATTCTTGAGTCCACGAGTTGTACACACGTGCATGTGGGTCTAGGAGCTGTATGTAGTGCTCCTAGTTAGAGTGTGACCGTAGGGGAGCCCAAATTACAGTACACCTACTACCGACGATGTACAACCTCCACCACTACTACCAGAGGGCTCGTGAATGCTGCCTAAATAAAGACGTTCTGCCCGGGAGTGGAGTGGATGCTGCTRCCGCTTAGAGCGCAGCATAGATCACTGCAGGAAACCCAGGCTGGGATTTCTCTTGTRATGTAGTTTGAGTTTCCTGATGAGAGCTACTTTGGAGAGCATTAATGTTCTGACCTTGAGATGGCTGCACACAGCTGTAGGATATCCAGTGTATTTTAAGATGTTATTTAAAAACGCTGAACTGAGCTTAGATAAACTAGTCCTGAGGCCATGATTATCCTTGGAAGCATGAGCAGACAGCTTGCTTGAGATCAGCAGAAGGAGAAAATGGATTAATGACGGCTTTCAAAATATAAGGAAACTCTGTGGGCTTTATAATTTTTAGATTTATGTGTATCATAAGGTTTTCTTTTTTTTTWAAAAAAAAGGCCTAATGAATGCAGCTCCAAGAACACAGAAATGAAATTGTTCTAAGGAAACTAAGGACAATTCATTGATTTGTGAGGGAAATGCCGAAAGAGGCTAATTATACATTAACAGTGTTCTCTATCTGAGTAAGTGGCTCTTCATAAATCTGGAAGTATATTGTTTTCCTTTAYGCCCTTGCTTTGAATAGAATAGTTTAGGCTTAGTGTGCATGTGGCAGTATTGCCAGCTTTGGTAGTTTTTATCACAGCTGTTATAGAAGGATACTTTCACTTGTGGAATAACAGGATTTTACTTCTCCCGATGGCTCCCTCTGCTAAAGCATCTGCTGTGTACCAGGGGAGAAGGCGCAGTGCTGTTAAAGCCCCTCTGGTGTGAGTTTGCTGGGGTGGTTTCTCTAGGCACCCGCGTGTGGGTGCAGAAAGTTCCTGGGAAGGAGGCTGAAGGAGGAGCAGGTCATGCAGGGTGGCAGGGTGGGTGCAGCAGCCTCCCGGGCCTCGTGAGCTGCTGAGACTCAGCATCCAGCAAGGCCTGCAAGGACCGATGAGCATGAGGAGCAAATGTGCCCACGTGGCGATTGGCAGGGGCGTGTTTAGCTGGGCCGGCATCCAGGGGAGCGGYGCTCCCGGGTGCGAGGACCGCAGGGTTGCACAGGCACCTCAGGACGTGAGGGACCCTTGGTGGGACTTTCTGCATGCCCACCCGGGAGCCCCGTGTGCCCGTGTGCCTCTCTGTCTCTGAACGGAGCGGTTGGCAACGGTGTGAATCCGTAAGGCAGAATGCAAGACAGCAARCATCATCCTGTAGAATTATGTCTCGTAGCCGGGAGGTGCTAAGGAAATGGTCTGTGAGCTTCTGCACTGGGAGTCCACAGGGAAAAGTCTACTTCTGTYCAGAACTTGTTTTAACTGTTTCAGAGATCTGAGGGTATTGGAATTACCACGGACAAAACAACTAATATTCCATGCCTGAATCATTCCCATATTTTTCTTGTCTCAGACCATAAATCCATATAAGTAGACTAGTTTCCAAAATGCTATTCTCATGGTGAGATTCAGCTTCAAAGTTAAATACCTGTGATACCTGTGATACGGGTTGTGTAGGTAACTGTCTAAACTGCCACGTCAGTCATTAGAGATCCAGTTAATGAACAGAGTTTTTGTAAGTATTCAACTGATTAAAGATTAATTCCTCCTTTGGGGTGAAATGAATTGACAGCTTCAGTTACACCTTCATTGGAGCTACTGGAAGCTCAGATACCATGCTCACATATGGATGTTGCTATTGATGAAAGCTAAGTTTGAATCCTAAGTTCAATGATGACACYGAAAGGCAAGCAGGCAGAGTTAAATCCTAGTTACCGTTGTAGTTGTGGGTTACCTACCTCAGTGTGATGCTATCCTTATATTGGTAGTATCAACTTAAATCAGAGAGATAAGTAGATTTTGTTATGCCRTATTATTAAGACTTCATAGGTATCTGTTGAGGTATTATATTCTTCTTTGAATGATCTCAAAGAGAAAAAAAACCAAAGAAAATCAGGTCCAACAACTAGCACAAGTGATCAGTGGATTTGTAGAATGGTAATTGCACTCAGCATCTCTAATGTTACAGTCCTCAAACTGATCCTTTGCTTTTTTTTCATTTCAGGGCAACGCTCATAGAGAAAGCATATATTCACATTAACATCATAATTGTTCTGTTAACAGTAATAGTAGCAAATGAATGCAATAACACAGCAATGAAAATAAGCAGGAACCTGAAAAAAACTGTTATTGCGGCAGGCTGGGGGCACAGCGGCTGGATAATAATGCAGATCCAAATCTAGGCAAAAGGGCTGTGTAAGAACTGTCTCTACAGCAAAACCAGCAAAACCATCATTTCTGCAGCTGAAAGCTCCCCCTCTAGAGAGAGGGGGACACAGACAAATATTTAGCTGCTCCTATTTTACCCTCTGGCTTTAGTTTTGGATACTTTAACCTGAAATTGGGGCACTGGCAAATCCAATAGTAGGTATCATATGCTGATATTCTTCACTGTATTAACTGACAAAGCAGCAGTAGCAGTAGCTTCTGTTTTGAASCTCTCAACTCTCTTTACTCTCTCCTTTGCGAGCAGGCTTTGTGCTTTTCTCCCTTCACCTCCCCAGTTCTACAAGGAGATGGATCTCACTCCTCTCTCCTGGTCCGAAGGAAGAATAAGCCTTGCCAAGCTCATGGTCCATGTGTTCGGTGCATCCACAGCAGCTTCTGACTTCTACTGCCCAGCAATGGGCTTTTAGTGCCCAAAACGGACTGCATCTGGCTGTGAATGTCTAGCAAACAGGAGACATTCATTTCCTGCTTACAGCTTTTCTTAAGCATGTAGACGCAGGCAGGAATCATGTATCCTCCAAGGAGCATCATTTAGCATTCGTTTAGCTTCTTCTAACCTTTCTAAGCAAGTATCTGTTGCCAGGGATGGTCTGGTATTTCATCATCTCACTGACATTCCCAGGGAGAGCTCTTAATGTTACACGTTAATATTACATGTGCTCTGTGCTTTTAATACTTTTTTTTTCTGGTGTACCTCCAAAACTGTCCCTTGCCCTTAGCTGGTGCTGGGTCTCTGCTGAGACAGGCCAGCCAGGTTGTGCACCGGTTTCCTGCTGTGAGCTGAGGAGGGGACGTGCCGCGAGGCTGGAGGACGCAGCCCGCATGGTGGGTTGTGCAGTACGGACTGTGGAACCGGGCCTGGAGGCAAGACATGGACAGGACTTCACGTTTGTAATGCAAATCAGTGCTAAGAAAAAACAATTAGCGTACTGGCAYGAAAAGCCTTTACTGTCTCCAACGTCTGTTTTGCATGGAGCTAATGAAATGATTGTGGAGTACCAAAGATACTGCCTGCTGAGAAGCACATCCTCCTTGCCCTTTTAAAAATCATACTATGCAGTATAACTAGAAGTTATCCTTATCTTCAATTTTTTTTTTTTTCTGTTTAAATCAATGAGTATGATTCAGGTATGTACCGCATGSATATAATTCATTGATAATTTCTGCTGTGGACATGGTAGTTATTTTGCCCTAATAAGCGGATGGAAATGATTCACTTGTATGTACTCTACTTTCATCTCATACTCYTGCTCTTTGCTCAGAAAATGTTATGTACGAAAGTGAAAAGGAATGGAGCCTAATCAGGGCAGTTCATTAGATAAGTGGAATATAGGGAAATTGGATTCCAGCTGACCAGACTTATTTAATTGAAAATCAGCCCAAGAAAGTGCGAAGTCTTCTGAACAATAACAAGAAATGTTGATTTTTCTGTTGCTATTTGAATCCATTGAAGAGTAGAAGAAATGTGGGATCTTATGGCAGAGTCTGAATATCCTGTTGTTTCAGTCACAGCAAAAGTTTCTCTCTGTTGTAACTACAGTAATTGTGCACATTGAAGTCTAGCAAGGAAAGGYTGGAGACTATATTTATCTTTATATGGGAAACTTTACATTGCTTGCCTGTATGCTGTCAGCCCATATCATTCTTTGTGAAAAGGTATTGATGGAACTGGGGCATGTGGATCATGATTTGTGGGTTCAATATACCATAAACCCTTCTGCTTTCAGCTAGCAACATAGRTCTGATTTTATTTCACAGTTCACACGGGAGGCATGCTAGGGTGACAAACTGCTTTGCTTTCACCCAATACAGAACTACTTGCAAAGAAATAGACATATCCACGATTTACATAATTAGTTTAACTTGCAGGATTATGTAGTAGTACTTTTTATGTTGAGACAAGCACCAAATTGATTCACATTAGATTATCTGCATTAGCTTCAGAATAGCAGTTCTGCAATGACTGCTGCTGCAAGACACAGTGTGTGTAGGCACTTTTCAGAAATAGCTGTCTACTTTTGCTTGCCTGTTTGTTTATTATTAAAATGTGGTTGTCCCAGTGCCTGAGTAGGTGTTGTGCTGCTGCTCTAGGAAGAGCTATTTCTTTTTTCCTGTTCTCCTTGCATTTTAAGGCTTTGCATCAGGAGTCCTACCTCAGAAAGATGTGCTTACTTCATGGGTTCTCAGTGAAAGGTGCTGAAAATTATTTGTCCTGTTTGTAGCTCATGCTAAAGCTTGGTAGGACAGAGCGTGAGACTCTACACGTTTGAGACATTAGGTGACGTGTTGTGTTCACTGCCCTGGATTTTGGAAAGCAATTCTCTCTAGTAAATTCATCCCATTTTGCTCTGTCTTTTCCCTCTTGTTCGCTTACAAGACTGAGCATATTCTCAGTGCTCAGGAAATTTATCTCATTTGAACAGTTATAAATTATTAAAGCCAAGCACACGTTCCTCCAGCCTTCCAGTAGGAGTTGTATATCAAGGGATTCAGTGGTAAATATTTTCCCACCATGATTAATTTTTAGACTCAATAACGGTGTTAGCAGAAGTTGAAGATTTCTGTGACATCGGCAAATAACCGGGAATGTCATATTTGCAGTTCACTGCAATCAGGAAAGAAAATCTTTTTTTTTTTTTTTTAAGATGCAGCAGTTTAAATTTTTTTTTAGCTGATTGCTTAGATCACCCAGRTACCGTTATCCAGGCAGGGCTCATAAATATGCTCAGTTTATATAACTGTTGAGTAGGCGCATGAGTGCTTTTGCTGGGGTGCAGTGGTCAGGGATCACTGGTTGGGRAGCTGCTGGTGCTGCTCCTGTCCCTGTCCTATCCCGCTTGGAGCTGGTGGGAARGAGGAGCTGGAGGGTCACACTCTCTTGCCCTGTCATGGTGGGTACAATTGGGAGCCCATGGGTGGTTTGGAGCCTATGGGGCTCGATTTCTGCTGTAGCCTTGTGGCTAAGCRACCTACATTTCTACATGACTACATGAAAAAGTTTGGTTTTCTTTTTGATCCATATGATCCAGCTGCAGGTATGCCCACATTTATTGCAGTTAAATAGCAGTTTGAGACGAGGCTGCTGATTTCAAAGCGAGTCTCTAAGGGTGACTCCTCAGAGTTACCATGTGTGTCACCCTCTGTGAAGAACCTGGATTTTCCAAAGCGGAATTTGGGCCTTCTGGTCCCAGAGGGAGCCTGGTGCCATGAGAGCCCCCAGCATCGCTGCTAGGATCCCACCAGGAGGATCCCACCCGGGCTACTCGGGCTCTGCAGAGATCCCACAGGTTTTCTAAGGTGCAGTTTTGATACAGGTAACTTCTGAAGAAATTCTGAAGAACAGATATTATGAAAGATCGAATGAGGTCATTTATGTGTTAAAATCAAGGAAAAACATCTTCTTTTTAAAATGTCATAGGTAAAAAAGCAAATTCTGCAAATTCCTAATTATTGCTCTTATATAGAATATCAGAATGGAAAATTATTGTAAAATCTCATTTTAACTGTTGTGTGTCTGTCTTAAATCTATGCTAGTAAAGTAAAATAGCTTCATGTAATGTTCAAGACTTTCAGCTTCAAATCCTATTTTACATTTTGATAAGACTATGGGGAGAAAAGTTCCATAATGTATTGCTGAAGATGCTATTTTTTGCTAGAGAAATTTGATCCAAGTTCGATAACGACAACGAGATTTTTTCGGTGTGTTACTTTTTTTAAATGAAATTAGTGCTGTACTGTATTTATTTCATTGTTTAGATTTCATGTTTGGATTCTCTAGCAGGGCAGACATGTCTAGGTAAGGTGGCAGATGGATTGTATTGTGCTACTTGTATCTCTAATGCTGAGTTTCTTCGGTTTACTTTTTTGGGTTAAAATTTAATGAGTGTAGTTCTCCCAACACGTCATGATCTGTCAAAACTGTGCCATTTCTTTAGCATCTCTAATATTAAACAAACCAAACAGGCAAAAGCATCAATTCAAATATCAAATCCTATATAAAATATTTCAGATTAATTCAAATTGGCATCTGATTTTCTAAGATTCAAGAAAACTGAGTTTCTGATTCTTTTACTTGAAAGATATAGCAAACAGGTTTTGAAAAGTAAGAGAATATTTTCAATATAGAATCTAGTAAGAATGAGAAGATAATTATGTTCTCTTACTTCTACTGTATACATCTATCTCCTGTTCTGCATCAAAATTTGTCAGCAGTCCCCTTGTTGATTAATTAAAAACTTAATGTTCTTACCACTGTAATTCTTTAATAGATTCAAATATCTTTCAGTTGGGAATTTTTCAGCAGATAAATTTAATGCTCAGTCATCACATGAACTCCTGTGTTTTAGTAATCAAAATTTTGGCACAATAGGAATATAAATGAGCACTCTGTRTAATAAGGTGAATCTCTTCTGTTCCACAAACATCCAGATGCTTCCYCATACTCAAAACTGTCTTTTGAATAATGTTTTAAATGAAGTTGTGAAATGAGTTGTGAAAAATGAAACATAGTTTAAATATCCYAAAGATTTAAAGAGATTTAACCAAAATTTGTGACAACCTTTATCAGTATTACAACGGTGTTGGGCTCACATATAGAATACTCTTTTAATAAAACAGTCCTCTTTCAGTGTTATTTTAAAACAGTCTTTAAAAGTTCTTTGAGGGTAAATTTATTTGAGGTTTCCCAAATGTTAGTGCATTGACTATTGGTGGACATTGATATACTGTAGGAGTATCAGGAGAACAAAGGACTTCTTAAAAAAAAAACATTGAAAGTTCATGATAGTGAGATTTACTTGTAGTGCTCTCAGAGCCTTTCTGTTCTCAGAGCAGAGCAACATGCCRAGAGATGTCTCTCTGAGAAGTCAGCACTCTATACGTGCAGGTTTTACCATTTCCATCCCAGGGCAGGAGACTACTCTTGCTCTGAGTAGTCTGGGTTGAGTAAGAATGCTCATGGGATAATATACTGTTTAAGGTGACCATCTTGTAAATATGATCTTTATGATGGGCGTAAAATACTCAGCTGTCAAATATATACGTGTATCACTGAGCTAGAAACTGAGAAGCAGCATCAGTATAACTTTGATTTTTTTCCCTTTTTTTAATATTAAACCTACTCTTGTGGTACTAGGTATTCTTATCATGATGCATCTCAATCTTATTTTTGAAGTAGAGGCATCTTAGCATAATGATCCCAAGTGATACTAAAAACAGAGCCTCAGGACTAAAACGTATCATGCAGAATTACAAGAAAGAGAAACTGTCCTTATTCTATATGTAAAATGTCCTGAATAGTCCAAATATATTCCAAGTCTAAGTCAATTTAGTTGAATGTCCCATTGGTTAGTACAGAAAGAAATGTCTCTGAGTCTAATTCACTATCAAAGCGATGATGGAGAATAGCATGTGTAGCTGCTAAGCAGAAAAGCCTGGAAATATGGATTTGGCTTAAATAGATTTCATTTTGGAGATTCACGGCACTGGACATGCTGTTCTGCAGCTCACCGAAAGCACTAGAGGAACCACGTCTCCCTTACTCCTGCATTTGGCAGAGTTGAGACRTACCATTTTCTCACACAACAGTAATATCCTGTCTTACCTAATGTCCTGTCAGCAGAATGTCTTGTGCCTAGCTTTACATGCATTTAATAATTAAGTTATGACATTATCTTGCTAAAATAGTGCAGATTGAATCATTACAACTSTAACTGTGTTAATGGCCAAAAGGGACACTTACATACAGAAATCATAGATTGTTAAATCCATTCTGATGCCTCTGTGCAAAAATGATAGCTCCAGTTAGACTGAAGCATGTTAATTTTCAAGAGGCAGCAAAAGAAATCAAAGTGTTATTCTGCCTCTTCAATAGCATTCAGTTAATTAGATTATATATGTCCAGATGACCTTAGCATGTTAACAAATTATTTGGATTTCATACGAACACAAAACAAACAAAACCAGAAAAAGTTAGATTGAGATTTCTGCTTATTGAATTTTAGAATYAGTACTGTTTGAGCCAATCCATCAAGATTGATTATCAAGACCTCCAAAGTAAGGCGATCCRGTAGATTTTATTCTGACCCTCTGTYGACGCTCTGGCTCTGTGTGGGACCCTGGCAAACCTGAAGCTGCTCACTTGCAGAGCCCWRTAACTGTGTTACTGCAGTGCTGAGCTGGAGCTGATGCCAGACCTCTTAGCTGGGTTACACAGATCAAACTTAGCTCTGCACRGATCTGGCCACATAGCTCTCAGGCCAGAGGTGGTCTAGGTCCAGATGGTCTCAGGTCTGAACAAAGTGAGCTCATATTAGGGTAAGACTGAGGAAAATGGTGAATTTGGGACGGAGAAAAMGTGTTTGCCCCATTACCATATCACCAGTGACCACTAGGTCCCCCTGGTGTCTTCTGGCCCGAAGTGTCTTCTATAGATCTCTGATACCTCAGAGATAGATCGGTATATATATATACACCRTAAGAAAATAACCAGCTGATTGTATGACCAGCTGAAACCCTAAAGTATGCGATTTGACTATAGTCATTGTCTTAATGCAGAGCTGCAAGTGTTATGGGCATGTTGAGAACTTCCAGAAGCTGGATTAAAGCACCTCTTTTACAATGATATCTAATCTCGTCCTAAAGCTCCAAGCGATGGCGAGTCCACCGGCTCCCCGGGTAAGCCATTCCAATATTTAATTACCCTCAGTGCTAGGAAATTGCAATGTTGTAGAAAGGTTGAATTTGTCTAACTTCAGCTTCCAGTCTTCCTTTTGCAATGCTTTTGTCGGTAAGACTCAAAAGTGTCCGTTTTTCAGATACGTTTTCTGAGTAAGTCCCTAGGAAAATGGGTTTTCACTGACATATTGGAAAGCTGTGTGCCCAGAAGCTTGTGCWCTCTTTTGAGCTGTGCAACCTGACCTAATGAAGTTACTGCCTTTGCATGAAAATCTTGTATCATTAACATCTTTAGACTATCACAATTAAAACATCCTTACTACTACTCAGCACTTACAGATAAAAATTGAGTCACCTCACAAATTTTATTTAGATAATTTGGATATGTTGTACTCTTAAAGACATTTAAGGTTGGTTTTCTGACTGTTAAATCTCTGGCTCTGAATCTCATTAGCTCCTGGCTCTGAATCTCATTAGCTCTATTATTTACAAAGCTATGAGAGCTAGAGATCATATTCATGTAGAAATTCTGCAAATGCTGTGTATCGAAGCAAAGTCATTCCTTACGTGTACTTAACACCTTCTTTCCCACTTCCCCTATTTACACATTTAACAAATGCTTTTAGTTGCAGTTCTAAACTGCCAACTCAAGCCCAAGCAGTTTTCTGTATCAAGTGATTGGGGTGGTGATCCCGAAATCTGGCTGGTGGAAGATGAATGAAGGACCTTTCTCCAGTTTCATGTGGCTAACATCACACACATTTTGTGTGAAATCCAATGTATTCCCATCTGCTCATGCCCGAGTAGACATCTAACTTTGGGTTATTGCTATTGCAAACACCAAGGAGGAATTGCCAGCATGTGTCTTTAGGGAGCAGAATGAATAATGACAGCAACTTCAAAGCATGTAATGGTATGAAATTTCCTCCAGATTTTTAGGAGGACCCCTGCTAAAGAAAGGTGGCAATTACTGTAATAGAAAGCTTTTACTCAGTGTTGTCACCTAATGATTTTTATTTACTTAGGTATTCTCACTATTCCTTCCTTATCCTGCCAATGCCTTCAGAGCACAACCCTGAGAAATCTGATTTCCAGCATTGTGTTTTATATTTAACTAATAAATATGCAACAAAACTGGCCACATTATAATGATCTTATKTTTTTTCCATAGATGCCTGCTTCCCAGAAGGGAATCTTCCATACTGTAGTTCCAAGCCTTTTTTTTTTTTTTTTTCCCCAGGTGTTCCAAGGTTTATATTTGTCTGCTTTAAAATGCTTTTTGACAAGCTATGACTAATTAACAAGAAGATCCCTCTTTTCTGTGATAGTGGCTTGTCCAAAGCAATTATTTGCTTTCCTTATGATTTTTTTTTTTTTTCTGGTAGTGCAAAAGAAACAGTCTTGCACTCTAGCCCTTACTTGAAGGATAAGTTATGTATTTTGTGTTAAAGTCTTGGGATAAATGTATACACTGAAGTGTAGAAAGGTCAGAATGAAGGATCCCTGACTCCTGGGGAGTATCTTTAGCAGTCAGCTGTTTAACTCATGTTCTTTCTTTGGCAATAATAGCTCATGCATTCCTTCTTAGTGCAGTGAGCCAGCTTCTTAGTACAGACAGARAACAGCTCCATCACATGTACCCTTGCAAACGGAGGCAGTAGCAGTACCTGAGAAGCTTCACTTCTGCTTTTATGTACTCCGCTGTGAACCTWGCAGTTGGAATTGCAAAGGTACCAAGATGCTTACTATTGCTACACTGAATTTTATCCCAGTTCAAACATAGCCCAGTACTCACTAACTTGTTTTGTCTCATGTAATGTCAGGAATGTGCRTTCATTGCACGGGAGCTCCACAGAGATGTTTGAAGGGAAGTGTATACCAACTGTCTAGGTTGCTTTCTACAGGTTACGAAAGGAGCTTCAAAATCCTATTACGGATCACCTACATATTAATTTAGTGCCACCTGAGCTAGGAATCTACAGTAGACGATCCAAATGCACCTTCTACCTCTCTCTTGTAACTTCTTTTAACWCCATTTTGTTGTCAGGTCTAGAATCTCTTGCCCTTTCCTTTTGAGCACCCAAAACTACGATGTCCAAACTCTTTTCGCTAGATCTACAGACGTTTTCTTCTTTGCATGAATAACAAACACTTTTATTGCAGTTTATCTAACCAAGCTTGAAGTTGTATGAAATATCTCAGGGACAAGCTTATGGCTACATTTATTCAGAACGTTAATAGTTTTTCATTGTGAATGATGTAATGGTAGCCTTCAACTTCAAAATATTCTTCTGGTTGTTGTTTCTGAAAATCCTGGTCACGATTTTTCCCAAATCAAGGTCGTGCAAAAAGAAGTCAAGTGCTCACAGTAGACTGAAATAATTTGTAGTTAAAACTATGTGGAAATTGCAYTCCCAGTTCTTCATATAGTAGCTCAAGTTATGGTAGGAATTTGGCATATGTGGGAAATGTTAAGAGAAAGAGGGTCTCAAATGCTAATGAACAGTAAACCCATAATGTACAYGCTGTTTCCCGTATATTTCTAATGAAGGTGGTTGGCTGGTGACCTGCTCATTTTCCAGAAGAGGTAACACTTCGTTCATATAATAAGTATTAATTCACATCCTGGTTAATCATCCATTTACTGCGCATGCTCCTATTTACAGATCTACCAAGTTAAGAAGTTAAATGGATATCTTACTCATTGCATCAGTACTAGGGCTTTTTAACTGCAACCACAGTTTATTTGAAAGTGTAAGCTTGGCCRTATTATTTGCAGTTACTGTAGCATTCAGCAAGGAGCAGGAGTACATCTTGTCTCATTTATCCTTTTTCTCTGCATTTGCCAAAAGCATGTTCGAGATTGGGTTGAATATTAACAAAGAATAGATGTTTTAGAACAAATAGCACTGAATGGAATTTAGGCCAAGATTACCAACAACAAAATATCAAAGTTCAATGTTATTTGATTAGAGGTGACAGATCTTTAAAGAACAAATTTAGAGAAATTATTATTTCACAGATGCTTTGGGCTAGCTGTCCTCTTGATTTTTTTCCAAGAAATGGATTTTTTTCTAACCTTTCTGCTGAAATTTAGTGTCATTCTTTTTTGGTTAGATCTGGCTCAAAAAGAGCAAAACGTTTCAATTCAGGCTGAGTATAGTATTCTTGATGAAAAAAAACCCACAAAATGAAGGCAATGAAGGCAGTAGGGGCACAGAGTATGATGGGGCAGTAAACAGAAGGAAAATATTGGCACTCACAGTTGAGCTCCCTTTGTGCTTCTTGCTCTGTGAAATTCAATAGACAGGATCACAAGCAAGAAATAAATGTTTTTTCATCTATTGCACCTTATCCAGCATAGGTCTTACCTTGCTTCTCTTTTAATAATAATTTTATAGTTCTATKAATTCCTTACACAACTGTGTTTTCTCCTTCACTTTCCTGCCTCCAGTGAAAACTGTGAGGTGGAAGTTTTGTTTACACTATGCTCCTGTGGCCTTCCGAGTCTTAAGCAGAGTTTAGCAGCACATAGTACTTCTGTGCAAAATATCAGACTGCCGGATAAACCTTCAGGTGAAAAAAACACAAAAACCCATAAAATTCCATATAAAAATGAAAAGTCTGAAAGGTGAATTTGCACTGGGAAGGGGAAGATTTAAAAATAAAATTCAAAAACCTTCAAATTGGTTGGAATTTATTTTGTGGACAGTTTTATTATTTCTGAGGTTTTTCAGACTCCTGATCCCAAATAGCTCATGGGCATCTTGACTGAGTTGAGGTAGAGCCGCTTGTTATGGGCAGCTGAGCCCTGGAGACTGCCCATCGTGAGGGCTGCCCGGCTTTGTGGGGCTGGGATGAAGGTGGGATGCGCAGGGCAGGGGGTTGTGCTGGTCCAGGGTGCACACTGTCACAGAGCAGCGAAGGGTAATCTTGCCCTACAGTGGCATGACGTTTATTCCAGAATTTAAAATTTGATTTCTGTATTCTCCGTTTGCTTGTTCATTTTCCATGAAAATATATGCCATTAAAATATATGGTTTATTTTGTCCTTTCAGGTTACTTAGTTTTAATGTTTTAGTTTTTCATTACATTTTATATTTTTTGGGCAAGAACTGTTGCAAACAGCCGTTGGTATAGAAGTACAGATGACTACGTTTAATTTCTTAGATATTTATGTAACATTTATATAGATATTTATAAAAATCTATAAATAAATATAGATACACACACATATATATACACACACACACACACACACACACATATATATATATATATATATATATATACACACAACAAGTTGACCATAAGGCAGCAGTGTGCCCTCGTGGCCAAAAAGGCCAGTGGGATCTTGGGGTGCATTTGGAAGAGCGTCTCCAGCAGGTCGAGGGAGGTGATTCTGCCCCTCTACTCAGCCCTGGTGAGGCCGCACCTCGAGTACTTTGTGCAGTTCTGGGCTCCCCAGTGCAGGAGGGATGTGGAGCTGCTGGAGAGAGTCCAGCGCAGGGCCACAAAGATGATTAGGGGCCTGGAAYATCTGCCCTATGAGCAAAGGCTGAGAGAGCTGGGCCTGTTCAGCCTGGACAAGAAAAGGCTGAGAGGGGACCTAATCAGGGTATATAAATACCTTAAGAGAGGTATTTGTGGGAGGAGGGGAGTGAGGAGGATGAGGCCAGTCTCTTTTCAGTGGTGGCCCCCAGTGGGACTAGAGGGGATTGGACTAGATATTCTCTAGAGGTCTCTTCCAGCCTTAAAGATTCTATGGTTTTATAAATCTGCACAATTCTTGATCAGGTTTATTGTCAAGTTAACATTTTAAATTTTGTGCTTCTAATTTATTTCTTTTTTTCATATTTTATTAATTATTGTTGTTAAGTGCTCTGGGGTACTTCATGTCAAGGGTACGGGAAGAATCAGAGTAATTATATGTCTCATTCATTACTAGCACACAGAACTAAAAGGAAATAAAATTTAAAAAAAAGAAATATCTTTGATTTACAAATGTATGAATTCATTACTTGTTTCCCTTTTTAATTAAACATTTTCTTCCCAGAAAAATCTGAAACATAATTATTTGGGAGCTGCAAGGGCAACAGTTATTATGATACTGGGCTTGTCAAATTATCCCGAACATTCTATTAAGGCAGTGATTTTTCTAAACTGTCATTCAACTACTCTTGCTCTACATTTAGCCTCTCATGCTGCTGGAAATTGTTGTGAGCCCATTACACTGCGGAACATCTTAAATAGCCCAAGTACTTCATAATGTTGGGAAAAACAGGTCAAATAAAGACTCTGAAATGTTAAAGTCTTCAAAGATAAATTTATTCAGAAGTTTTAAACTAATTCTCTACTCCACAAGAACTCTTATGAAGAAAGATATTAACTTGGAATTATAGCTGAAGGCAAATCCTTAAGGAGGATAATTTAGATTATGAATTGAAAACTGGACAACCATGTTGGCTCAAGGCATAAATTTGACATTAATCTGCTGGAGTGTAGAGTTTTTATAGATTCTGACATATCTATGAAGTATTGTGTATAATTATTGAGCTTTCCATTGTAGTTACTATTAAAACCTGTCTAGTTCTAACTTTGCACTGGGTGTTACGTTTCTTAGGAAAGAAACTGACTGATTTCTCTAGCATGCTGTCATAGTAGAAATAAGAACCAAGTAAGAAGAATGGTCTTAAAGTTGGGACAGAAGTCTGGCAATCTGAAGGGAAAGCCTGACTTCTTGTGATATTTGGCTCCTCGTTTAAAACCACTCTCATTTAATCTCTTCATTTTAATAACATGAATGAAATTCAGCCTTTTTCAGAGGTAAATYTGTAAAGTGTTTTCAAATTTTCAGATGGCTGCTACTTAAAATAGGCAAGTAAGGGATATTGTGTTGATAATGATTCTAGTTAACTACAATTACACACTGTTCAATGCTACCATTTACTTCTGTGTTTAGACTAACCTAAGGCTMTGCCTAAAATATTTTACACAATAAATACTATGTATTCCTACATCTTTCTATTCTAAATGTCTGTATGACTATTCTATACGTCTGTTTTCCAGACACAATATGAATGATGGTCTTTATGATCCCTCATGGCCAATTTAGTGATTAAGATAGAATTCTCTGTGAATTTTGATTGTTTGTGTAAATAGTTTGGTATGTTTAAAATAATACTGCTATATGGTTGTTTAAATGGCCCTCTTTTAAGGTTTGCTCTCTGAAAAACAATACCATCTCAGGACATTTTTTTAAAAATTGAAAGTTTATTTTTGGCATTTACATTGGGTTAGGAATTTGGATTTTTTACTTCTCTTAGAGGTTACCAAATCTTACAAGGGCAAGAGGTGTCAGATAACTTGCCAGAAAACAACAGAATYTATGAGGAAACTTAGCATACTGCATAAATCAAGAATCAGATATTTCAGTCCTGTTACAAGATGTTTAACAAAAATAAATTGTACCACCATTCTTCTGAAGTTATTAAACAAGACTAAGCAAAGTTAAAATGTTGTTGTACTGTCTCTGCTATTTCAAAATTCACTTGACAGGATACYCGACTTGACTTAGCCTTCTTTTTTCTCAGTTTCAGATAGTTCTAGAAATGTTTACTAATCCTGATYRTAGTCCAGAAGTGATCAGGAGAATYAGGGATGCAACAGCTAGTATTTTTCCACTGTTTTGTTTCTCTCTGAATAAACATAGTTGTGGTTCCTATGACCAGAAATTTGGATGAGGTGGTATGAGATTTGTCTGTCAAGATCAGTGGCTTGTGTAAATGTGTATCATCTGATTTTACTGCAAGACTAGGCAGTACTAATTAATGTGGAGGTGGCTTTTTTCCAGTCTTAGTGGTTAACACTTCATCAGTTTTTTTGCAGAACCAAGATATTTACTAAGCACAATCAACCTGTCTAGTAGCTCAGGACCTTGAAATTGCCAAGCTCAAATCTTTGAGAGGAGATTGAAGAATTTCAACTGTAAGACAATAAAATGTTGATGCCTATTTAAGCAGCATAGCCCAACAGTCTCTCAACATGAGAAGCAGTGCTCTTGAATAATGGCTGTGAGAGGTGGAATGCTTTCTCCGTATCAGCTGAACACTTCGGACTTCATCAGGGTCTTGGATCATACATGCTTTGTTGATATGAACAGAATAATAGGCAGGTTCTGCATACCTGATTCAATGGATGTTAAAATAAGTGGATCATCCCTCTGTGTCATAGCATGATTGTCTGGAAACAGGTACACGTTGCATTGGTGTTGGAAAAAATAACTAGCTGGTTTCTTTTCAAATGTTTTTGAGCTGAGGTTTGTAAGTGGTATTATATCTCACACCTGCATCCTTTAATTGCCAGTGCAAAYCTGTATATTACCTACCCACAGGACAGGAGACTGAACACCAGCTCTGCAGCTGCTTTTTAACTACCTGTCCCAGTTCCTGTCTTTGGTGCACTGCTCAGCTCAGCAAAATGAGAAATAAATTCAGTCAGATAAACTCTCTGCACGCTGATGTCATGTATAATTAATTCACAGCTGTTTAACAGCTCAGTGCTTTTGTCTTCCATATATTTGGGCAGCAAGGAAGATCCATGCAGAGATAGATGCCTCAGAGTCCTTCTCAGGGGCTCAGAACAGCAAAACTTCAGGGGTCAGGCTAGCACTTCATTCAAGAGTGTATCATATATAGTGGGCAATGCAGCTTGCTTTCAGAAGCACCAGTTACCCGTGAAGAGCTGGTGATTCGCTGGCTGACAGGGATTAATGTCTCGCCTCTGGAAGGAGTTTTTGTAACCTCACTGAGAAAATACTGCAAGATATCATTGCCTGCAAGGAAAGGATTGCAGATAAAAATTTATGATGCTCCTCCCCAGACTTTCCATTTGGATTGAACCAAAGTGTAAAAATACAGYAAAATTGGGTGAGAATATTTTTGATGATTGTTGAAAACTATAGAGCCAGGTGTTTTCAGAAGGACTTGAACGTGTTTCAGATTAACACTGAGCTTCACAGAGCTTTGGGAAAGCAAAGATCCATGACGAAGGCAGAGTGTCAGCAGTGTGTTAAGCTGGTWGCTGTGTGTAGGCGCAATCCAGGAGAGTTACCAGGTGTCACAGATATGWTGTGCTGACTCCGTGCTGCAGAGAATCTTATTCTGGTAACTGAGGGGAGGAAGGARAGAAGGAGGGAATCTGCCAGAAAAGTAGCAGCTTCTGCAGATCCTAGAAGGAGTCAGATGGAGGTAGATGTGGSCCACCTTCAGGTGGCTTTTTCTGGAGCTCCTGCACTGCCAGCAGAGCTAAATGAATACATGATAAGTTGGCAATGGTAGAAAATCCCATGAAATACAGGTCAGAAGAAGCCTTAAATCAGTCGACATCTAAAGTGAAAGCTTTACTTTCCTCAGGATGTTTCCAATGTCTTCTCTCTTACCACATCAGATTCCTAGAAAAAAAAATGAATTTGTATTTATAAACTGCAATGACAATGAAGTCCCTAGGACGGAAAGCAGCTCTGCTAGCTAAAATGTGTTGCCTGTTGCTATGGGAACCGTTCCTCACAAATTTTTATATAAGCGCTTGAGACAGAATTTTTGTGACATCTTATTGTAAGAGAACAATATTAATACTTCGTCCAGCATCAGATTTTTGCTTTGTTTCATGACAGYGTTGGACACCAATCCCCAAGAGCAAACGCTGAGATAATATATCATTTCAGACCAATACCTTCCATAATTATTAACTAAGTAGTTTTCAAATTGCAACGTAATCAGGGAGACATCACCCTTAAATCTGTTTTATATTCCCATTGCTGATGGTTTAAATATGTGTAGTTACAGAAAAATTTTTTAAAAAGCAAAAATCGCTTGTTCTAAATGTTGCAGTTAAGACTCTAGCTGCCTCCTTTCTGCATCCCCTTTGCATCAGTTTTTCTGTTAAAAGTTACAGAGGTAACCAAAAATAATCAATGCTGAAAAAGGTAGAATTGTAGCCCAGGCCCCTATGAGTTTTAGCCCAAATTTAATTTCATATTATATCTTATACAATATTCTAACTKAATCCAGCCTAAAAGTAACATTTTATCCCTTCAGAGAATTACTGACATTCTTGTAACACACTTTCCATACCATGCAAGATGGACCCTCTGTAATTGTTCATTTCTTRTTCAATATAAAGTACTATGTTTGTCCCAACTACAGAAACTGGAATTTGAAACCCATATTTTTCCTCATGACATTATTTTATGGAATTATGTAGTCACTAAATAAACRGAGATTTATCTCTCTGTGAGACCAGAAATAAGTCAAGAAAAAGATATTTCTCTGGAAAACTGTATTTATGTTTCAGCATATAATCCAAGTAAAATAGATAAATATTGTGAGAAGAAAGCAAGTATTTATGATTATAAAGATGCATTCACTAATATATTTAAGCTATAAATATAGAATGCATTTTTTCCCTTGAAAAGCATCCTATTTTTCATTCATCTCATAATGTGGAATAATTTCAYTAAACAGAGCAGTTATCTTCTTTAAAACTCTTCCACTTCCCTTTGTTGGGACAGTTTGGCTTGTAGGTTCAGATGTGTTGTCTCCATCTCAGGAGCGTTTTGTGGCTAATTTCTGGGATCTATCTTAAAGTGCTCTCTGCTAATGGCAACAGGAAAAAATAAACAGTGATAAAACCCTGTTTCTCCTCTCCCTTTTGGGCCTTGCTGTCCTCCTCAGAGCACTCAGTGTCCAGCCCCATCACCCCTCTCGCACCGACCTGCTCCGAATGGCCAGTGCAGCAGGTCAGGGGACCTGGTGCCCAGTCCCCACAGCAGGAGCTGCCTAGGCCCTGACCCCTCTCTCCCAGGTGGCACCCACACAGTGGTGGCACCCACACAGTGGTGGCACCCACACAGTGGTGGCACCCCTTCATGACACCCCTGCCCTGGGGAATATCTCAAGTGTTATGGTGGGCTGGCACCTTCCCCAGAGGCAGCTTGGAGACAGGTGCCTCATTTGAGGAGGCTGAAGATGGGGCTGAAGTGGCTTCAGCTGCATGAGCAAGAACCAGCCTGCCTTCAAGCCAGCAAGATGTCCCTGCCCCAAGTTACTTACAAGTGTCAACAGCCCTGTGCTGCTGTTCCTGAGCAACAGTCTCTATCTGAGTGACTTAGATAGACACCGTCTCCTTCTGCAGGCCACTGTGGTTATGTCCTCCCTGGCCCTTGGATGGCTGAGGTCTCTCTCTGTGAGGCATCACAGAGTGATGGGGCCGCTTGTCTCTGCTCTGGGTTCCTGTGGCTCTTGTGAGGCTCGTTTTGCTCGGACACAGCATAGGCCAGGGCAAGGAGGCACCGCTCTGCAGCGGTGTCTGCCGGCCCACAGTGAGAGCATCCCCGGCCCCACGCTCTCCTGCTTGGGCAGGGAGATCCCTCTACAAAAGGAGAGAAGGAAAGAAAGAAGCTTAAAAGCCCTGCCCGCAGCACCTCCTGAGCGGTGATCCACYGTTTGGAGTCACTGGCATCCTTTGGGTTAAATAAGTTCTGTCATYGGGAATTTTTCTGCAGCTGCATCTATTTTCCAGTCTTTCCTGAAACTTTCTGTTGTGTTTTTTCTTAGCTATCCTTTTGTATCATTCAAGATAAGAAAATGATTTCATTATTAAAAAAGAAAGAAAAAAGAAAAAAGTAACAAAACTCCTCAACACCTTGTTGCCCCATTTAAGCAATRGCAGAACTTGCAGGTCAGGATTTGCTGCTTTTACTATCTAGCTCCTGCCAAGGTGAATTATAGCTGGGTTTGCTGATCGTCACACCTTTTAATGGCATTAGTGAAGTTCATGGGAAGATAGATAGATGTCAGATAGATTACTTAGTCCTTATGAACTGTGAAAAATTATGTAAAGTGTGTGCTTGTTTCTAAGATCCAAGTTTGTGTCTGWGTTTGCTCAATCTCTCCTGCTCTATTTCAATGCATACAGTATGTGTGACCTTTTGCAGACTTCTCCAACACAATATGTTATACAATCACAAGCATATGTACAATAAGAATTATGGATATGATAATGCGAATGATTAAAGGGTGTGTTTTTATGTCTTTGTAGGCATCTTTTTTATTCATTGAGAAAAAAATAAAAAGCAACGTTCTTAAATGTATAGTAAAAACTTAATCTGTTTGAACAAAATTTCTGTAATATAGCAAAATAGTTTCCTTGAAACAAAGTAATACTAAAAGATTTAGACTATTTTTAATGTGGCTGAAGTCCAGTTATTTTTTCCATCAATGCTAGTTGTGGAAAGCAGGCTAGGGAAGATTTTACATATGTTAGCATAAGATGCTATTGCTGCCTGAAACTGTTCTAAAACTTTCAAAAAAATAGGAAAAATGGAGGTTTCAAGAACCTGCACAGGTTCCATACCATCCTTAGTAAAAGTCTTCTTTGGATTCCTGTGGCATCTTGTTCTCAAACATTGATAGTTCAGTTAATTAAGTTCTATATGTTATGCTGCAGATTTGACTGTTATGCTGCAGGTTTGCCTGTATTTTCATCACCATACCATGGGATGGAAATGAGTGTGAACATAGCTGGGGGAATTCCCTGTGCCTAACTTGGAGCAACTAACTCCTCTGTACAAGCCGGGTTCCTTACGTTAGTCTTAGGAGAAATACAGCCCATTGCAGTGCTATGGATGCTGGAAGCTCTCCCTGCAGAGTTTCCAGGTCTGAATGGGAGCGCCAGCCCGGACACAGCCACGTGTGATTGGGAGAGCTGGGAGGACACCAGCCTTCATCTCACAGGTGGTTTGGCTGGGAGAGAGCCCCAGCAGGCCCATAGCAGGTATGGAGGTGGTGAGCAGGTATGGAGGTGGTGAGCAGGTGTGGAGATGGCGAGCAGGTGTACAGCTGACGAGCAGGTAGGGAGGTGGTGAGCAGGTATGGAGGTGGCGAGCAGGTGTGGAGATGGCGAGCAGGTATGGAGCTGATGAGCAGGTATGGAGGTGGTGAGCAGGTGTGGAGATGACGAGCAGGTATGGAGCTGATGAGCAGGTAAGGAGGTGGTGAGCAGGTAAGGAGGTGGTGAGCAGGTAAGGAGGTGGTGAGCAGGTATGGAGGTGGCCTCTAGCGCCTTTGGGTGCTGCGGCATGCGCCTTCCTTCTCTGCGTCAGCGTCCTTGCGCATATGAGTCATCATCTGGAGGGATCTACTCAAAATAGGTACTACAGAGTCTTCTTAGTAACTGCAGTCTAGAATGGAGTTTCGGATTTGATAGCAAGGAAGAAGAAGAAAGAAAATAAAGAAAATTAAGTCTTGTTGAATCATCCTAGACAACTACTCTGTTTGCCAAGTGAGGGACAACATGTTCTAGGGTAAAAGTGGCAACTGATGGGGCAAGAAATGGCTAGGAGTTAGTTGGCAGGGCTGCAGGTGTCCCCTGCAGGGAGGTATGTGCTGGGGAACTCAAAGAGCTCAATTTGGAAGAGGAGACAGGAGGGAAGTCTTTTGGTTCCACGTAGGGTGACTAGTGCATCAGTTACATGTGAGCATCACACTCAAGCATAGTTGTTTGAGGGACTGTTTTTCTGTATCAGAGATATAAAACAAAAAAAGGAGTCTTTTGCTCAGAAGTAATCTTTGGCTTTACTTTTAGAAAAATAGAGATTCATCTGGGATTTAATGAGATTTTTCTGTTCCTTCTTGCTAAAGAATTTCATTTGTGCTGTTGGAACTTTGACATAGTTTTGTAGTATATTAAGCATCCGATTCTACATTTGAGTTTCTAGCGTGATGTTAATCTCACCTGACTCTAAGTGTTTACACTGTAGGTGTCTGCGCTAAAGCTAGTTACCCTAGCCTCACTTTACAATAAATGGAGAGAAGCAGGCACTTGCAGGATATGATTCATCTGACCTATTTTAGATGTCTGTTTTAAGATTAGATGAATAGCACATTAAAAGTACTCTATCTCCACATTGACCATATATGGACTCAAGACTGCTCAAATTCCTTTAAGCAGATGAATCTTTCCTTTCTTGACTCAAAAAATCATAAAAGTTCAGGAAGTGAGTTTAAGGTACTTGAAAATATGCCAATATTTTGGTCTAGAATTTTAGGCAAGTAGCATAAAGCTCTTTATTGCAGCTTTGGTGAATGATAATCGTTTTTTTTTTTCCATCRGCTACTGAACTAGTACTATATTAAGTTTATAGGCACATCTTAATGAACCTGGATGGTTTCTGAGCAGCATAACCTACACAAAACAACCAGTTGTTATTTAGACAAACGGAAACACTCTAGTCTAATATCCTGTGAACCTCTGTGTTGGTCATCTTATTCCGCCCCTCTTCCTGGGTAGCATCCCGTGCAGTAGCAATGCGGGTGCTAACCTGGACGCGCAYGGCTCCGTCTGGCTGATCCGCACGTGCCAGATGCCAGCTTTGCTCTCCTGCCTGGGTTCTGCCTCGGTGCAGACACTAATTTGCCTTCTCTCCTTTACTCATTTTCTGTTTTCCACAAATTATCTCTGGGAATTCTGTTTGTCTTTTAAATAGTCCCTTCAGTGCACAGCTAGTGGGTGGGAAAGTGCCAACTGCCAGGCAAGTGGACAGCCTAACTGCATAAGTCAGGTCTTCCTAATAACCTAGTAATAACACTACAGATAAGGCATATATAAATAAGACTGGAAGGATATTAATTAAAGTTCAGTGCAGACAACTGATAGCAATAATGCTGTGGAATATGAAGCACAGATATCCCTAAATTAAAATTTGCCTGAGTGCTAAATCCACATAACACGGTGCTGTGAGTATGCATCTGTACCGTTCAGGAACTGGACCAGTCACTACAAACCTTCCTGGGTGAGTCTGCCGCGTAGCARGTCCTCAGCTGGGATAACCTACCCATTGCAAAGTGGGCAGCCTGTGTTTGAAGAATCGTTGTGAAGAACAATGCCAGTGAAGGAGCCTGGGGTATAGACRGCATGCTATGAGCACCAGAAACACCAGAGTCATGGGAGGAAAAGCTCCTGTTGATGCAGCTCTGTGTCGTGCCCACACAAATTGGGACTGACCAGGGCAGACATAGCCACATGCCCAGAGCAGTGGAAGGATCTTGTCYCTCCCAACTAGAGGTTTGCTAATGGAGCAGGCACCTGGACTTCTCTCCAGTGAACATCTCATTGGGCTTTTCACAGCTGCTTCATGCTTTTCGTGATTTTTTTGCATAATAAATTTTAGCTAAACAGATATTTGTACCTTTTCTGTGCAACAAATTTGGCAGGTTCTTGGAGGGATAAATAGGTGCAGCAATATTATTATGATTTTTTTTTTTTCTAAGATCAACTTAAGCTGGATGAGGCTGACTCTCTCATCTTTGTGTTATATATYTGTATTTGTAGTCATACATGAATTCACCCTGCTCAGGCTCTGAGCTGGTCATTCATGAGCAAGTTGCAAGCCAAAACCCATGTAGCCATAATTAGTGTGATACAGTAAGGAGCTAATAAAGCCCCGCTGAGAACTGAGACGAGGCTCAGTGCTGTGCTAATGACAGCTTGCGTGGCTATTGCATAGAAGTTGGCTCACATGTAACCATCAGAGCCTGTGTGCCTGTGAAAAGCTGTAGAGAAACCCTCAGTACTGGTGATCTCATGCTGCATTTTGTGTGCAGTTTAKGTGAAGGAAGAGCTGAATGAGACATTAGGTTAAATAGTAAGCCTTAGAGGAGCACAAGATTCAGAAGAAAAAAAAAACATAAAAAGCATTTAAGATTATGATAATTTTGARCAGAACCTCTTTAAATTTGATCTTTAAGACTGACTAGAGTGCCACTTCAAATGCTCTTTTAAAAACTGGTCTTTGTATCCAGCTGCCAGGAGACAAGAAGTCTCCTGAGTACTTCTACAGCTCTAATCATGATGCTGTGCTTTTGAGGCATCTTTCTGCTGATCCTGGCTAAAAAGGTCAGACTGTTCATGTAACATTCATTACTTTGACCTGGCATCATCAGGCATCTGTGGCAGATAGATCCTAGTGGGGAACTATTATTCTCTGAACCTGAGCTTCTTATTATTTTCTACATCCTGGGCTTTGAATTTGCTCATATTTTAACAAAAAGTTTTTCCTTTTGAAAATGACACAGACTATACTCCAAACATATCAATAAGGTGGTAATATGGGTGGGAATAGAAGCGCAGGAATTGACAGCCAGCAGTGATTTGTATGTAACTATTGTGTACTAGAAACATGAGTGCCTTGGATTTTGTGTGGTTCCTTTTTGTARTTTTATTTATTTATTTATGGAATCATGCCTGTCCCGAAGGCATGGGGAAGTGCTCCTAATATGTAAAGCATCCAGCTGAATGAGAACTCGCATTAGACACTTTACTTCTCTTTGTCTCCATAGAAACTGAATGTTCAAATGTGTTAAGTTATTTTTGTCTTTGGAGTCTTTATGTGCCTCAGAATTTGGAAATGTGCTCAGAGAGAAAATCTGTGAGATCTCAATTAAATTGTGCTGTTTAACTGCCATCGGCAGGTAAATCATAGAATCATAGAATGGCTAAGGATGGAAGGGACCTSTAGAGGTCATCTAGTCCAACCCCCCTGCACACGCAGGGTCACCTACAGCATGTGGCACAGGGTGATGTCCAGGCGGGTTTWGAAGATCTCCAGAGAAGGAGACTCCACCACCTCTCTGGGCAGCCTGTTCCAGKGCTCTGTCACCCTCACTGTTAAGAAATTCTTTCTCAAGTTCCTGTGGAACTTTTGGTGCTTCAATTTTTGGCCRTTTCCYCTAGTTCTATCACTGGCCACCACTGAGAAGAGGCTGGCCCCATTCTCCTCACTCCCTGTCTTGAGATATTTATACACACTGATGAGGTCTCCTCTCAGTCTTCTCTGCTCCAGGCTGAAGAGGCCCAGCTCTCTCAGCCTTTGCTCATAGGGCAGATGTTCCAGRCCCCTAATCATCTTTGTGGCCCTGCGCTGGACTCTCTCTAGCAGCTCCACATCCCTCCTGCACTGGGGAGCCCAGAACTGCACACAGTACTCGAGGTGCGGCCTCACCAGGGCTGAGKAGAGGGGCAGAATCACCTCCCTYGACCTGAGATGTGCTTGAATGAATGGTGTGGCAAAAGCAAAMTCTGGAAAGAAATTCAGGACTCTATAATATAAATGAACTCTTCATAATAGTTTTGTAAATTTGAAAGATCTGTACAGTGAAATATATCCATTTGGAATAGCTGGACCCAATGCTCTGCTGCTCCTCTCCTTTGAAATCCAGTTGCAATGGGGAAGGCCATTGAGGGATCAATACAGCTGAAATTTAATCATCTCAGCTGTTTCTTTTTTTTCTCAGTAGAGACATTTCACTTCCTCCAATCTAAGGGGAAACACCACTGCAGTTGAATTAAAACTCACTTTATTTGTCTTTTTAATGTGGAGTTTTATTTAAGAAAAACTGTAATCCAAAAATGTAGCACTCACAAAGAGAAGCTTCACAGGGAATGGCTTTATTCAATCCTGTGATTTAAAAAGAAAGCTGGCTTTTATTTTCACTGTTATTATTTGGATATAGGTAATACCTGAAACTGAATTGCTAGATGGTGGGTCAGTGCTGAAGTGCTAAATATTGGTAGTAAAATACTCTGTAATACTTCCTAGTAGGTATCAAGAAGCTTTTTTCTTTATAATTAAATATATAGTGTTTGCACGAAAGACAATTATAGTGAGTGATGGTAAAAAATGACAAGCAATAAACAAAACCAAATACAATATGAAGGCGTATTTGTTATGTTGTATAATAGTTAACATTTCCTCCTTGTTCTATGCTGTAAGTCAGAAAGGCAAAGGGAGGCAAAGCAAAGAGAAACCRCAGGAAGCGCAGGGAAGGTGACACCTAGAACACGGCATTCGGCAGAAGGAATACCACGCAGAGCCAGAAAATTGTCAACATACAGTGGAGAACAAGCTTGATATTGATACAGATGCTGTGACAAGAGCACAAGCGCACATTATATCTCCATAGAAAAGAACTTTGCTGCCTCCAAGCTACCACASAGCACAGACTCTAATTTCTCTTCAAAGGCTTCTGGTTAACTAAAGTGCAGTCACACATTTTGTCTGCAAGTAACAAAAATCCTTGAGGTGTTAAAAAGGAATGTTTTAAGGAAAAACAAGGTAAGCAGCKTTTCGTGGAAGAGGCACGCTGGAAAGCAGGTCAGATAGCAGAGGAAATGAGCACAGGAAGCTTTTATGTTGCASGGAACTGTGTACACTCAGAGACATGTCCTTTGATTGTGTGGCATTGYCAAAAAATGCCATATTTTATGGACTAAATCCAGTTGTGCAAGGATGTATCTTTTACGGTATAAAAAGTCATTTTTAAAGGCCAAGTAAATTTGTATTATCAAATGAGCAGAAGGCAATCTATTTATTAAATGCACTCAGCAAAGAGTGCATGCTACAAATGGAGTGCTGTTTCTGTACAGGGAACAGACAGTAAATCACCTAAAACAGATGCTGGAAAATATCTTGTTAGCTAGAAAATATCTGGCTTATGAGTATGCTGTACTTTCATTGTTGCAGTGTCAGACTTGCAAAATTATTCTTATTTTAAGAATGACAAATATGCCCCCTTATTTTGCTGAAGTGCGAACTGAAGTAAACCTGATGCTAAGAAACACAGAAGTACAACTACTCACTCGTGATAAAAGATGGGCAGAGATTGATATAGTTCATAATCCACACTATCAACATAKGTAGTATTACATTTTTCTATCCACAAAATATTAAAATAAAGAACAACAAAATATTTTAGATTGGACAAGACCTCTGCAGAACATCTGGTTTAGCCCCCATTCAAGACCCAGCCAAACTGAAACAGTTTGYTGGAGTCTTATAGAGTCAAGTTCTGAATATCTCCAGGATGGAGATCTCTCCAGCCTCTATCTGGGAAACCTGMTCCAATGTTTGACCTTTGAGGGTACATTGTTGATTAACCCTTAATGCTGTGTCCATGAGAAACCACACATCCTTTTCTGCAAAGCTGCCTTCTGGCCAGCTGGCTTACGTCTGCCATGGCATGGGGTCCTTCCATCGCAGGTGCAGGACTTTGCATTTGCCTTGAACATTGTGAGTTTTTTGTCTTTACTCTATCCTGAGTCCTTCTGAATAGCAGTTCTGTCCTCCAGCATATTGACTGTTGCCCCCAAACTGATTACCATGGTTTATTCCCTCACCCTAACATTGATTATAATATTAATCAATATTGCCCCAATTTTGATCCCTGGAAATGCCATTAGTAGCCTGTCACCATGTGGACTTTGTAGTGATGATCACAACACTGTGAGATAGAGGTCCAAATAATTTTCTATCCATTTTAAGGATATATCTGTCCAAAATACATCTCACTAACTGGAGCACAGACTATATGAATGAGTATAATTATACAAATATTATGAATGGGATTTGCACATGTTAATGTATTGCACTTCTGTTATTTGGTGAAAATAGTATGTTTCCAGCACATTATTAGTATTTAGTCAATACACTGAGATGTTTCTGTCTATGCAGCTGTTTCTACCTCAACCACAAAGTGTCTTTGGTGTTGGGTATTTTGGATACTGATATTTATTCAAGTACTCTTTCAGATGAACTGATAAGAGAATATTTCTAGAAGCAGTGTGATATGGCTAAATCTCTATAGCCTGATCCCAAGAATATTGAAATAATGGAAAACAGTTCCATCTATAGATTTTGGTTTTATGTGAGACTCACTGAACAGCTTGGAATCTCTTATAGTAGTGAATCAAGTGCAATTAAATCACCGAGGAACTGATCAGAAGAATAGCAAAAAAAAAAAAAAAATAGAAAAAGGAAATATCTTAAGTATGAATAACAGTAGTTTAAATCTTAATCTGTAAAACTTTGTCTAATTCACAAAAAGATTTCACTACAAATATTCTCATCTCATACCAAATTTCACAGTGGCTGAAGGAGTGATGTTTTGGGCCAGGACACCAAACAAGACACTCAAAGGAATTCTGGAATTGTGGGGTTATTTAAAATCTGCATAGTAAAAAGTATCAAGATTGATTAGCGTACTTGAAATGTACACTCATCTCTCAGTGCAGGGAGAGTAAGTGGCACTGTAGCTCTTCAGATATAGTGAAAAACAGAAAAGACATATAAATACATGCACACAGAGATAAGCTCTGGTGGTTTGAGAAAGATTCCAGAACTACAGCTTTGCCCTGTGGCTACTGCTGTTTGGGGGAATCATTTTTCCCTTACTCATCAAACTGAAACCTCTCACAGCAACTTTCACTCCTACACAGTTCTCTGTACATAATCCAAAGTTTAGTGTTTAGTTTCTTTCTGAACAATCTAAAAATTGTGTGTGTTTGTGTACCTTCACAGGTACACAGCTTGAGCTTGGAGCCTTTCAGGCAGCGTGGAATAAGATAAGCTTCTGGAAATTATGCAGTGGCCTGCAAATATCTACCTGTATGTCCTAGCGCAAATTCTTCTTGTTTCTAACGTGGATTTATCCACGTTCTTCTAGGGTTATCACTCAAACTCCAACAAAAGCCAGAAGAGTGTACTCTGAAAGAGTTGTTGCAATAATTTGAGCTGAATCCTTTTATTCATTTGACAACCCCCAACCAGCTTTCTGCACCAGAATGTGAGCTCAATAACTCAAAGCTCTTTCATATTTTTAGTACTTACATGTCATCTGTTTGTACACTTTAATATTCTTGTCTTGAAGTACCATATGCCCTTRCAGAAGGATCAGGTCAATAATATAATATTGCTATGTCATTTCTGGTGTTACAGTAAAATCTTCTTTTTTTTTTTTCAAATGCTACAGTTGTTCTCTTCACCATTTGAAATTTCTCTTAAGAAAAAACATTGTTGCAGCAGAGGGATGATGGAAGGTGCTCTTTTTCTAGAGAAATTCTACATTAAGTGAAGGTCATCGTAACAATATTGAATTGAGGAAATCTCTGCCAGTTTACGCGCACCAGCTTGGCTAACAGTCAGCATTGTCATGAACTGATGATGAGGGCACTGCATGGTCATGAGAAGGAGCTGCCTCTCTCCTTCCTCTTTGCTGCCAGACAGAAAAAAAACATCTGAATAGTAGTACAAGATATCTGAGGAATATAATGAGGACTATTACCTGCCCAGCATTGCCAATTTTATTATCTGAGAGTTATCACAGCTCCTCCTTTCCAGAAGCATCCCTTGTGTTGTTGCTGAGAGTATGCAGTTCGATGGCAGTAACTCTGCCTGACCCTGTTAGAAAATCATCCTTTGTGTTCCATGGAGGGCAAAGTAAGGGAGGGTGGAAAAAGCACATTTTTTTTCATTGTTTAATGAGTTCTGTATCCTACACAAGACAAACTTTGGGAAAAAAAAGTGTGTAATTCTCACATCCACTGTCTTTTATTTCAGCTGTACGAAAGGTACACGGAAAGTTTATGTTGTACACTGGTCTTTCAGGATCTTGATCAGACCTTCAGGTATAGCTAATAATTCTAAGTGTGTCCTCCTGAGACTAAATTAAAGCTCTTCATGTAATATTGTGCAACTAATGGGAAATATATCTTCACACAGCTTTTGAAGCTATTATTCATGATAAATCAATCAGAAGACTGCAGCAGAGAAAGAAGTTGTATGTGACATGTTTGTGTTTTGTCGTTCTTAATATGCTTTATACATGCATTATTGATGGGGAAAAAAAGTGAAGATATTTTAGGCAAGTGCACTTTTTTTTTTCCCTTTAAACTGTCACAATTGCTTTAATCTTTTTGGATTTCCAATTTTACATGAAGTCTGAGTGTAAGCTGAAGATACGTTATTAAATAATTGACAGGTCATATGAGATCAGATCCTGGGTTATGAACACTTCTTAAAAATTGAAATGCTGCTCTTCCACTGAAGTAAATAGGGAAGTGCACACAAAGTGCAGAAAAAAGAGTGAAGTGAAAGGGATTTTTGTAGAAACATGCCCTTTATTTTGAGACCGTACAGATTTGCACGCTTCATTTAATTTCTTTCTTCTTCAAGTTTAGACAAATTCCAAGATAGCCTTGAATTTATTATATTTGTTTTCCTAATGCACTTTGGATTCTCCAGACATTCCAGAGGTTCTCTATTTGGCCAGAGAGACTGTTAGGTAGGGAGCAAGGGTGAAATATTTTTGTGTTGTATTAAAATCAATGGTGTGACTTTGCTTTGACTTCAGTGAAACAGAATTTACTGCTTGTCCTCCTGAGCATTTTGTGCACCATGGTCCTGATCCTCAGTCATAATTTCCCATAACCTGTTCCTGACTTTTGTAGAATTCAAAAGATTGATTTTCACCCGTTTTTTTCTAGTCTTTTTATGTAGTCTTCAGAGAGAAATTACTTCTACAGAGTGTGAGGAGGAATAAAGCCATTAACTAGAAATATGAGGAGGAGAAAATAAATACATGGAGGGGGGAGTCTGGATACTTTTCTCAATTGCAGTAAAAATCAGAGGAAACTACAGCCCTCATTTATAAGGTTTCTCCTTATCTTTATCTCTCTCTCTCTCTCTCTCTCTCCTTTCTCTCTCTCTCTTTTTTTTTAATTCCTTTGAAATATATCCTAAGAACTTGCACGTAAAATATAGTGAAAGTGTCTCAGAATGCTTTGAGAAGTTGGGGCACGGTGGTGGTATCCAAGATGCCCTTGCTCCCCACCTTTTTAACTAGTAAGCTGAAATACTTAATATTTTCTCTTTCTGGCTGGCAGCCAGTTTTTAATCAATGATGTCAATATAGTACTTGTTCCTGTCTTCTCATTTTCCCCAATTTCTGATGTGACAGCTTATCAAATGCCTGGGTGAAATACAGACAGATTGCTTTCATCGCCTTTCTATCATCTATTTTCTTGGTCACCCTTTCAAAGAACTTGCTTGCATTTGCCTAGCAAATAAATCTTTGTTGGAGTTTGGGATTGTTTTTCTGCCTGTCATCCTCTAAGCAGTGTGCCCTGTTTTCCCTAATGATTAATAGGAGTGTTTTGTACTGAGAATAGGTCTAACGGGTTTCTAGCTGCCTTTCTCACTCCTGCTCCTTTCTTGAACAGAGTGGCTAATACAGCTAACGCTTTGCAAGCTGTTACTCTTGAAGACCACAGGCTGAAAGCCTGTGGCACTTAACTTCTGGAGGCCCGGAGGGATTACAGTGTAATATCATGAAAAAGCAAAGATAAAAAAAATTCTATTCAAGTCTACTGCTCTGCTTTTAAGCCGTCGTATCACCTGCTAGTAACTTGTCCCGGGAGAACCTGGGCACCTCCTACTTGCAATTTCAGTCTGTTAACTGTGTTACTCAGCTCATTGCACACTGTTGGGTTTTGTAAGCATAACCTAGAGAAACCAAATGCTAGGCTCTCCTTTTGAAAGGTCTAAGTAAATAATAAAGACAAAAGGCAGAGCTGTTTCCCAGGGTGGTGATTTGGGCTGTCAATCTTCTSTATGCCACTAGCTACAGGGACAGATTCTCAAATGGCAACGCTCAGCGTGGCCAACCCTCCGCTCCGCAGGTGTCCACCCTGAGACCTGCACGAATGCCTCTGGACTGGAGCCGGTCAGTTCATCTGAGGCTGGTACGTGCTGGGGGATTCAGAGAGGGAAATGGAAAGAGTATATGATGCTGCCAACCAGCTCSCAGTTGTTGGTGATGAAGGTTTCTGCCTTTGCATGAAAGTGGCTGTGGGAGTGGGTTTGGTGAGGAGCTGATACTGTTGGTGTGGGTTGTCAGGGGATTCCGTAGGAGATCAAGCCCTCATGGAAATTCAAAGAGAAATCAGGCATCAGGCCCGTGAACCTGAGACTAGTAGGACTCAGGTGGGTGTCGGATGGTCACCTTCCAAAGGATAATCACTTGAGTATAGACATCAGGGGAATTTTATGACCAAACAAGAAGCTACTAGTGAAAAGCAGAAGATGTTGTATAATTTATGGATCTCTCAGCATCTAATTCTGTTATTTTCCATACTTGAGGTTGCCTTAATCTTGTATGTAATTGCTAAAATCTAGGTCCCACCAAGCGGCACACAGAATTATACTCATTAAACAGAATTCGTACTCATTAAATCGGTTTGTTTCATTTGTACAACTGGCATTTTCTTGACTAACTTGACCTCAAGGACTTTTTTTCTGAGAAATATTTGCTTCAATCWAGTAAGACTGTTAGGCAAAAAATCTGGAAAATTCAGTGTTAGCTTAATGCARGACTTGGGTAAAAATCCGTAGCGCTGAAATACTGCCTATTATCCCACGCAAGGACAGCAGGACATACAACCTCCTTAGGTAAGGATTCATAACAATAAAGGCTTAGTATTATTTCTTTGACATTATGCAAATACATACATTGTACCAATGAAAGGTATGACTTTAAAATTAATTCTATAATACAGTTTAAGTATGTGGATCATAAAATAACTCCCACAGCACAGAGTCACCAATCAGAATTAATAGATATTAATTGGCACCCTTTTGTAAGTTGAGAATAAGATTTTTTTTCTATTATTTTATCCTTTGGTTATCCCTGTATTTCAACTTGTAAAGAAGGACAATTCTCCTTCTCTACAAGAATTTTTCCTTAAATTTCACCTTATAGTTGAGTTTAAATACAGATATGACCTAGCTTAATTAATCATCAGTGTGTATGACTAAACTGTAGATTACCCACTGAACTAATTAAAAGATTGCTAGTGCCATTAAGGCAACTTGGCAGTATATAATAGGTATGGTATAGGGAAAAAAAAGACATGGTCATTGGCCTGCAGAGAGATAAGAGTATTTTTTCAGTATAAAACTTTGTGAATTGCAATATCTGGATAGACCAAAGCCTTCCACCTATGTCCAGGAGCTGTGTCAAGACCTGTGTAAATCCAAACCATTACTTTTTTGTTTCAGTGCTGGAGCTCAAATCTCACTATATTCCTGTGAGGTTTGGCAATAATCTTTTTAAACGCTTGAAAAAGAGAGAGTAAGAAGGGCAAAGGGATTAATAGCCCTGTGCACGTTTTGCTTTTAACTAAAAGCTCTGCACTGCTCTGGTGTGCCTAGCTGCAGTCCGTGAAAAAGTAAAGTGACCTTCACATATTTGTACATGTTGCTCCTGTGTCACATTGGCATGACGAGATTTGCTGTGGTGCTGAATGATAAAACCGAGCAGCATCTTCCATTGCTAATGAATGATAAGCGTTTCCTCCGCAAATTCCCCCTGTTTTACCGAGGTAGGAAGGATTCTGCAGAAACCTAGTTGCTATATAAATATTTAAAACAAGGGTAAAAAGATAGTGCTCCATTCACTCATGAAAGGCACATTGAAATCACGTATTTAACAGCACTGATATAAGATGTCCTTCAATCAGGTGAAAAAAAAAAATTAATTGAGGCAACTGTTTATTCTGCTCCAGTGAACGCTTTGGCTGTGGATCCCTAGGGAATTTCCATCGCTGAGRAGGATCAGAAGCAAATGGGGCCTGACTGCCCGCAGCACCTTGCAGGATACAGGCCATGCGTGAACCCAGCAGCGCCCACAGACCAGGCTGGTCCTCGCTGCCAACCGAGAAGAAGGATAAAATACAGGGAGAGCGGAGCACCTGGGAAGATGGGATAAAATACAGGGAGAGTGGAGCACTTGGGAAGACGGGATAAAATACAGGGAGAGTGGAGCACTTGGGAAGATGGGATAAAATACAGGGAGAGCAGAGCGGGCGCCTCGCCATGGCAACTGCATGGCTGCGGTGGGAGCTCTTCCCAGGCCTGCCAACCAGCCCTGCATCCCAAAGGTCTCCATGGCTGCTCTCCAAACCAGGCTAAAATAGCAGCTGGTACCACGAATGCCCACACGGCGTTCAACTCTGCACCAGCCATCAGGTTTACTCCTCTATGATGGGAAATAGAGTTGCCTGGGGTGTCTCTGCTCCCTTCCCTCTCGGCACTTGAGCCCAGATCTTGTCCAAAATACAATCAGAAGGCTCTGAAACATGGCCATATGTTGCCTGGTATGGAGCTAGCGGGAAGGTACAGGCCGTTGGCAGCAAGCAGGCTCCAGCTAAACCCTGTGGAAGAAATTGGAGCTATGGATTTGCCCCTACCCTGCTGCGCTTAGTAAGTGTCTAGAAAAAAATCTTTGGGAGCAGGTTGATGCCCTGGTAGTGTAAATATGGGCTATTCTTCATCTTCAATATTGCCCTCTTGTTAAAGAGCTGACCTTTAAGAATGAGCAGCTGGAAGGGGCTGGTTTGCCATGCTCGTGGTGCAGTGACTTGGGCAAGGACGGGTTGTAACCATACGCCATCCACGACCAGACTTTTTTCTTACTCTAGAGATGTGCTGTTATAGAGTTTCTGATACATTTCTTCCTTAATAAAGTTCTGAGTGGGATTGTATATAATTCCACTTCCTGCAGGAGCAGGGGCCAAATTTCATGGCCCACACCTCCACTATATGGAGACATTTTGGCATATAGTGGGTGATTCTGCCTGCTAAAGAATGCTAAGTTTATGTTTGTTTGTTTGTTTGTTTGTTTGTTTGTTTGTTTTTAGGTTTTAGTACCATATGAGAGTTAAAAGCATTATATATGCTCTTTCCCATAGCCTATTTCCAAAAGAGAAAAGAGATCCTAACTAGAATTTCAGAAGTAATCTTTTTAAAAACTCCACTTTACAGTGTTAGTGATGTTTTCTGATTTCTTCAGTAGTCTTTCTGGGAAAGTTTTTATCTTCTTCTTTTGTTTTCCTTTCCCTTTTTTTAGCTGTAGCACTATAAAAGCACTATATAGAGTGCTTGCTAACCTATCAGTGCTGTGGCACCCTCTGACCAGCGCTGGATCAGGACATGGGAGCCTGTTGAGAAAACTAACACCAGGAGGAGAAGAAATATTTTCTCTTTTTTATTAGGGATGGACTGGCTGTAAATGCCTTTGCAGAATGCTTTCCTGTCAGATCAACAGGTCAGTTTACCAGATGAATGCCCTAGCCACTAGATTAGAAAGACACACTCTTCATGGGTCGCTGGACACTTAATTATTTAAACAGGATGGAACAGTTCCAACTGGAGAGGAAATAAGTTTAGCCTGGTGGTTGTGGCACTCAGCCGTCACTGAGATATGTGGAGTCAACTCCCTGCATCAAAGCAAGCAGAGTATGGACACGAAGCTGGGCATCCGACCATTTTCCTTTTGGCTATTCTCTAATAGCAGTGTTTCCATCTCATGTTCCTCCTGACAAATTCTGAAATATCTGGGTCTTGTTCCAATGAGGATTAAAACTATGSCCCAAAACACATTTAAAAATATTTCTCTGAGAAAGAAGAGGTTGACTAACTAACTGCTTTAACTAATGCTGAGAAACAGTTCAGGATGAGATTTTTTTCCCCACTGAATATGCAAAATGTGGTGGATTGAATCCATTGAAATTTTAAGAGGAGTGTAAGTGTTCAAGAGAGACATGTATATGTGTGAAAGACAAAGAAAGATGTTGTGGGAAAACTAGTCAGAAACATCACGTTACTGATGCYGTTGTCAAAAAGTTGTTTGGAAATTTTTTTTTCTTTTTTTTTTCCTTTCTTTTTAATTTTAGAKATRTGTCCTCRTAGCTGAGAAACAACTGTAGGACATTTCCTCTTGACATGCTGTGAATACCTTTGCTGTTCTACCATTCCCGGTGTGGGAGATGCTGTCTCCTAGATGRTCTATCGCATTTGAATTCACTTGAGGTCTTTTCTGCAGTCCTGGGGCTCCTGTGGACTCCCAGGTAGGCTGGCAGCCTGCTGGGGACAGCAGAAGCAGAATACAGTGTGACCTCGCAGGGCCACCCAGGAGTATTCAAACATGTAGCTTCATAGTTTCCTGTTGCTTTTCTACATATGGCGATACAATACAGCCATTTTATAGAGCTGTGCCATTTCTGTCATATTTGGGCTATGGGAGTTACAGACTGGCTGTGACAGGTATGTGTCGTAACATAACTTCTTGGAAGTTTTTCTAACATAATTTCTTGGGAAAAATATCTAGACAACATACAATCAGGGAGGAGCTTTTGAGATGTGTGCAATAGGAGGCTGGCGATGTGGAATCTTTTCCTTTGCTTAGAGTGAGGACCACRTGCAACTCCATTGACTCAGCAAGATATTTTTGCATCCTAATGCGGATTTGAGCCTTCAAGACATAGTTTRTGTGTGCTCTCCCCATATGGTTCCTGGAAATGGCTGTGGTGGGTGCTTAGCAAAGATGTGTGCAAAAGCTCAAAACCGCTTCAAAGGATAGTTACGCTTTGAAGTAGCCAGCCAAGACTAATAGCCTTATCAAAATTCAAGGTAACAAATTGAAGTCATCATTTGGATACTGCRTCCAGATAATAACTGTTCAGAATGAGACTTYCTCCATATATCCTACACTAATGTCTGTGAAAGTCACATCCTTACTGAACCTAGTGTACACATCCTGAGCCACCTTTAAACTGTTCTTTGCGAGTACTGGTTGCAGAGCAGCCCTGGTAGGCTGCAGCTCCGTGTGGCTCTCTCAATTTGCCTGCTTTATTCCCTGCGCTGAGTGTTTTACAACTGCAGCAATGCAGCTAGAAATACCTGCTGGAGCTGACTGCAATATAAACCAAACCTCTGCATGAAGCTGACACTCAGGTGCAGTCTTGGGCTCTGAAAGAGTATTTTCTAGGTAGATGCAAGCTTGCTCTGTCCATCTCCAGAGCGAATGAAAGCTGCATAAATGTGGCTAACACCATGTGGCTTACACTCCCTTCGCAATGGGCTTATTAGGTCAAACTCATCACCATGCTAATTGCTTTTCCTGTCTTACAAACATAAGCCATGTAGGATGGCAAATAAACACATGTCGGCTTATAAATAGCTACTCAGACACTGAATGAGCCAAGACAAGGAAACAGTTGTGGTGCGAATGGGAGTAAGACACAGCAGCTTCTTGAGCTCAAGCATTTCCTCTGAGTTTCCTATAAAAGCCCAAATATTGYGTGTCTCAAATGGGATGAGAAAGGGATTTGGGACACAGAATTACCTTAACYGAATTTTATTGTGATTCTTTCTCATCTGAATGTTAAGCATCCCAAATCACAGGTTTCCATTTGGCATAAAAGAACAAGGATAAATCCCTAATCCTGAGATAGAGAAATTACTAAAGACTATGAGTCTATGAAGAGCAAATGACTTAAAGGTTCAGTCTTCAACAATTCTAATGTGTTCATCACTTATTTAAGTACACTAACAGGATGCGAACATTAACAAGACCTGKTTTTTCAAGTAGTCTGTTGCATGACTTCCAGCAAGACACTTTCCTTACTGTTTCCTATTCATAAACCATGAATAATGACACTGAATTTCCTAGCATGTTGAGATGTGGTGATGAAAAAAGAGAATCTGAGAGTATTATTCTATTTGTTATTTATTTTTTAGTTCACCGAACTGCTACTGAATTGTTGGATAATACTTGATGCATTATAAATATTTAGACAGGAAAATGTATGGATATCTTAATCTGGCAGCTCAATGCAGAAAAGCAGAAGTAGAGTTCAAGAGAACAGATTAAGCGGGTGAAAATGGCCAGCTTTGTATCCTGAAGTGGTGCAGATGCTCCCTATTCACTACCTACAACTGCATGTTCAAGGTGAGCAAAGTCAGGGACAAAATAATTGATACTCAGTATACTTTAGAGGTTGTGAAGATCTGAAATCTGAATATTCGGACTTCTGCCTATAGAAATATGGTCAGCTGTAGGTAATATTTTTATATACATATATATATATAATATGTATATGTATGTTTATACTACTGCCCTAATGAGGACATGAATCATATTTCTTTTCAGGACATTATAATTTATAAACAAATATAAACTACATCAGAGTAATACAAATGTATATTAAGTTGTGCACAAAAGTAGACTATCACAAGGAAAGTTTCTGAGACTCTTTTACGCTTTCTGGCTTTCAGTTTTATATTTTTATTAGCAAAAAAAGTGCAAGACGGAAAAACAGTAATGAAGTGGAGGATATTTTTAGAACACTATATAATTTGGCACAGATCACCTTTGTCTCATATTTTTCACAACTCAAAAGATTAATTTTCTATGAAAAGAACAAAAAAAAGTCTAATGCAGATTGGGAGGGAAAGGGAGAACTGCTTGGTTTCTTCCATGATATTTTGGTAACAGCTGTAGCACAGCTGAGTGCCTCTAAATGAAGTTGGGAAAAGCGACACCATTAATGGTAAAGTATTTATCTTATGTTGCTCTCCAGACTCTGAATATTATCTAAGTGCTTTGTGCCAAATGTAATAAAATGGCCAGGATTCTCATTATAGGAAACATAAATTGCTGAAGGCAAGTATATTGTCAGAGAAACTGTCAATGTGGTAATCATGCACTCCTGTCACTAAATTACATAAAAATACATGTATTTATGAATAGGCTAGCCCTCTAGAACATTAACTGGTGGGATAATTGGAAGGGTCTGCCCTCAGAATATTCTTTTTTTTCTGGCCTTTTTTTTATTATTATTGCTTGGTAGCCCATAGAGATCAAACATTACCCTTTATTTGAAAAGGATTATGGATGGGTCAGGATGCCACTATTTGCCTGTTCGCAGTCAGACACTTGTAATAATATCATCATCTTATGAATTACAAAATCATTTGAGCAATAAATTAATTTTCAGTTCAAGGGTAATGAAAATCAGTCAATGTATGTTGAGTCTTTGTTAAAAAGTAAAGTTATCTGGTTTTGCTAATGGCACACTTTTTTTCTTGCACATTAATATTTTAAAATGCTTTGGGTGATAGGCATCAAAGAAGTACTGGCTAATATTGATTTAGCAGTTTAATAGTAACAAGTAGCTACTTTCACACGTGTAGAACTTCAAAAGTAATTTATTATGAAAATCGTTACATATCAGTAKTTTAAAAAGCAGCACTCATGCACTTTGAATAACTCGTGGTTTGGTATCTCTGGCATCAATACTGCCTAACCAAATCAAAACTCACCCGCGTGCAGGAGRACTGTTACGCCAGGGGGCAGGATCAGAAGTGGGTAGCCTGGAGGGAGCTCTTGACCCTGCCTGTCTTGGGTGGCTTCAGGACATTGCCATGCTCAGCCTACGGTGCCCGCTGTAGGGTGTGGGTGACGTAGGGCTGTGCTCGCCCGTGCTGCAGCCTGCCCTCCTGGGCTTGCAGGTGGCACGTGCCCAGCTAGAAGCTGGTTGGCAGCAAGATCAGGCGAGGGGCTTCACCAGAGCGCAAGGTTCGGCACTGAGCTGGCATGGCCAGGAACGTGTAACCTGCCAAAAGCTGCGTGGGGAGGGAAGGATATAAGCACAACCAGATGTCTGTGCAGAAAAACACGTCTCAAACAGATACAAACTGTTCAGTCTGTTGGAACTCTTCAAGATGTGAACAGCAGGAAGCTATTTAGAAYAGAAGAAAAAAATATTAATTAATGAACATGATAAACAGAGAATCTCAAGAAATGGGCAGAGTCCTTCTATAACCAGCCTGAAGGATTTGCAGAGGATATGGATAGGGTGAGAGGAGGAGAGATTGAGCAGAAAGGTGTAGAAATGCACATTCTCCTTGGCTATTGTCAGTGAGCAACTTCTGTATTGTTCTAGATACGTCACTGGGAACCAGGAAGGAATTTAACATAGAGAGATGGAAAAACAGTGTCCATCCTCACCAAGAGGAGAAGGGAGATACATGAGGGTATCCACGTGAGGGCTTTGAAGTACTTCCGAGTCCTCTGGTGCAGATGCTCAATCCATCTGCATCCTCGAGTGACCTACTTTTCCCCGCACTCTTTTTYTCTGTGCATGGATGGCAACTGTTTAAGAGGCAGCCAGAGAGACTCAGTTGGGTCAKGTAGCCAAAGCCAGCCAGGACACTAGAGCTGAGAATCATAGAATCATAGAATGGCTAGGGTTGGAAGGGACCTCTAGAGGTCATCTAGTCCACCCCCCTGCACACGCAGGGTCCCCTAGAGCATGTGGCACAGGGTGATGTCCAGGCGGGTTTGGAAGATCTCCAGAGAAGGAGATTCCACCACCTCTCTGGGCAGCCTGTTCCAGGGCTCTGTCACCCTCACTGTTAAGAAATTCTTCCTCAAGTTCCTGTGGAACTTTTGGTGCCTCAATTTGTGGCCGTTTCCTCTGAAGGGAGAATGAGAATGAAGGGAGAATGAGATTCTGAATATCAATTGAAAGTGCGAGTTCTTACTTTTTGATTCATCTTTCTGTTTTGTAGCTTGATGTGCAGTTTTGAAATCAGGAACATTACTTTCTGCTTTTCCAGGAAGCAGGAATGTGTTAGGAATCTCATTTCATGATTAATGTGTCAGATATAGGTGTCTACACAAAAGCTAAATGTCCAGTTTCTGAGTACAATCAATTAAGTTCTCATTGGTGAGACATGGATGATTCAGTCTTCCACACAGTGCAGGCTGCATTGACGGTATTCAATAAGTGTCCACTGAGTATATGGCAGCTTGGGTGCCCAGCACACAGATAGGCACCCACCTTAAGAATGTAGTTGGCAGTCAGATCTCACTGATAGTATCTTCCAAGAGAATAAAGAAATGTGGTCCAATATTTGGCAGTTATATGCCTTTAGCTAGCCTGTTGAGTTGGGTGGCTTAGCGCTATTTCTTGCCCTTAACATTCCTGCACCTACGCCATAGCTACCCTAGTAAAATAAACCTGGCCAGGGATGGTGCTGGSACTGAAGCCGGCTGGCATGCTCCTCGTTTTCTTCTAGAAAATCTCCAAAACTTCATGGAAGCATTGATAGATGCTTGCAGACAGTGTATTGAGAGTAGCAGGGAACTGTTCATGTCCCTGGAAGCATCTGGTTTCCATATCATTGCTGGGAATGTTTTAGGACAGTGCACAGGCAAAAAGATGGTGCAGAGCAATGTAACGATTTAGCTATATTGACGCCAATACAGACAATTTAACCATTATGGACCAGAGCCTGGGAATGTTCCCAGGCACTATTTAATTYATTAGTCTAGTTAGAACTCWTCTATCTAACTTGCTTTGTGTGCAGCATCATAGCTGTTTAGCCTAAATAATATTACGATGCTGGGAGTAAAATGTAGTGATTTGGTTCTTACTCAAGAATAAGCACAGTCTAGAGCTCAGAAAACAAACAAAGTGCTGACCCAAGAAATCAAGGATAAGGTGTCATGTTGCTTTGTTTCTACTCTCCCACAGCTTATGATGACTCAGTATTGGTACCAAAATGCAGCATTTCTCAGGATTTTCTGCACASAGAACAAATGGCATTAGAAGACAAATGGTGCCATGGAAACAGAACAGAGTTTATATATTGACTGGGGCAGCATGGTACCTTAGTCTAGGACTAACCAAAGCATATATAATAATTATGGAAATATATTCTAAGTATGACTGCTTCTGACCTGAAAATAGAAGCTAATTCAATACATCTGTGCTTGCCCGTTCGTACCCTTCCTCTGCCCCCAGCTAAAAGTGTATCTCACAGCACAGTGAAGAGAGAGACTATAAGTCTATAGAGCTGTGCCTACAGTTTTTTAGTGGTAACACATGTATTTCTGTGTACTTGAATACATTCCCAAGTCTGATTTCTTCCCATTATCTTTACTGGTAAAATTACTCAGTCAGCTTCACAAGTGCTGAAAATCTCTCTCATCACCAAYTCCAGTGCAAACTGAAATGGTGACAGCAGAGAACAGGAAAAAAATAAACTTCAAATGATCCTATAAAGATAGCTTCGTGAAAGGAAAACAATTAGCTTTTATAGTAGAATATGTTATTGTTGAATAGCAACATGTTTTTAATACTTTGTGTTATCACCTTCTCTTTAAATTACTTCTAATTTAAATGAAAAGCATATTGTTCCCCTTGCTTCATTCTTCTGTTTGTTTTGAATATGCCTTTTTTTTCCAAGCATTGCTGAAGTGCTGTAACTATCAGCAGATTTTGGTGTGTGTTGGGTTTAGTCTTTAAATTGTGTTGGGTCTAGTCTTTAAATTGCAGAGTCTTTATCACTGGGAGCATCTCTGCTGATATTTTTGAAAATCTCCATATCACTATTCCAATCTATAAATAGCAGCCTATGAGAGAACTAAAATCCTGTATCCAAGAGAATTCAACAGAATTTAAATTTCTGTCCCTACTGATTTTGAATGAGGTGTCACAGGATGCTAGGATGCCTAGAATATATCTGGTTTTGTATCTAGGACAGAAAAGTGGAAAACACAGTGCATGACTAATACTTTCCATATATTTTATAACCAATATATTTATAACAGCTCTATTTGTGAGTCTGTAGGTGCAAGAGGGGTAGCTGGAGCTCCCAGGCGGCCCRAGAGCGCCCGCTGCCGCGGTCCCTGCGAGCGGCCGCGGGCTCCTCGGTGCAAACAGCAGCAAACCCAGCCCAGCTGTCCCTGTCCCGCTGTCCGGCCCCTCTGCCCTACTGCTYCCCATGGGCCCATCGTGGCCACTTTGGCAGGGAAGGCCCAAATAAATTCAACAATAAAAACTCAGGAGTTGTCTTTGAAGAGTGCTGCTATATTTGACCTTGCCAAGATGGAGTAGCTGGGGCAGAAAACTATGACTTGCCCAAGATTTTCGTATCAAACCTGCAGCAAAGAGAGCAGGATCCATGAGTTCCTGGCTCACAGTCTTCCCTCACTTGCCCAGCTGCTGCAACTTCTCTATTCTTTCATTAATTTATTTATTTGCAAAAAAGTTAACTTCAGTGGTGGATTTCAGCTCATGTCCCCTTGAAAGCTTAGGACATGTGCTGGAAAGCCAGTCCAGTGGTGCTCAAGTGTCTCTTGAAAATTGAAAAGAGGACATTGAACTCAGTTTTGCATAGTAGAATGAAATATTTATCACAGGAAATTTAAGAAAAAGGATGCTGAAATGTCAATTTTTCCATTAYGGGCTAGCAACAGAAAGGACAGCTCAGATCTTCAGAGAATAGCTGAGGCAAAAACCATACTTTAATACTTAACCTTGCAAGGCAAACCCTTCATTTRTTTCATCAGATTGCCCCATTGCTATTCAACTCTTCAGCTCCACTGACCTTCATCTACAAGAACCATGCTTCAAGTTKCCTTTCTATTGTTTTTCCTTTCATTATTTTTTCAGGATTGTAGGTGCACCTTTTTTTCAGATTCAAAAAGCAGTTCTTAGGAAGGAAAATCTTTGCAAGTGAATTCTCATGTAGCTTTTTCCACACGATTCCTTCTCTACAGGTGATCTACATTAAAAAAAAAGAATATATATATGTACAAGAATCTTCCATCTATTCTTACTTGATAAAAGCTAAAACTTTCTGCAACTTCCAGTGTCCAATATGCACCCCCATGTTCTGCATAAAACTTTGCAGACTTTTTTTTTCAGCTTTCTGATTGCTCAAATTTACATAATTTAAGTCTTCATTTCATTTCAAGTTTTCCATTAATGCCATTTTCATTCCTGTCTGTCTTTTCCTTCCACTTTGGTCATTTGTTTTTCTTCCTTCCTTCCTTCCTTCCTTCCTTCCTTCCTCTCTCTCTTTCTCTCTCTCTTTCTCTCTCTCTTTCTCTCTCTCTTTCTCTCTCTCTTTCTCTCTCTCTTTCTCTCTTTCTTTTTTAATGAAAGAAGTCTTTTCTTTTATCATGAGTTCATCTGCTAGTACCCAGAGCAACCTTCTCTCCTCTCCTGGATTACCCTTCATGCACTTCTATACCTTACAGAGCACCATTACCGTATTTTGTCTCGTCTTTAAGGCTTTATAGTTTACCTTGTCCTTTTTTTTTTTTTTTTTTTTTTTTATCTTTAGTGAGGCAAGCCCCCAAGCCTTGTATCATGGCACTTTTTCATTAAGCACCCTACAAAACCCTCTGCTTGTCACAACCATGTCACAGGTGGAATAGCCAAGGGGAGGCAGATGCAAAGCCAGCAAAGCAATGCCCAGAAAGGGAAAACTGAACTCCAGATATTTCATTTGAGTGTAATCTGTATGAATCATGAAGCGGAGTTATCAATAGGAATACTGTGATGGGAGGGGAGGAAGAGCACTGAAATGAAGAAATGAAGAAGGGAGGTGTGTAAAAACAGTCTCTAAAGTGACCCCATTTCCTCTTGCTTAGTTCGTTTTTAATGCACAGTGATGAAAAGTTGCATGTAAATATTACTCTAAACCAGTAGTGACTCAGATTAAGGGATAGTGGGAAACATAGTTTGAGATCAAAGAAAGCCTGAATAGAAAAGGCCTATTGTTTGTCTGGTGAGTCATTTCCAAAGCAGGGTATTAATCTCCACAGTCTGTTTTTCCATTGACTTAGTTACTTGGAAAACAAGTTCAGCAAAATTTTGAACTTTTGAGAAGTTATCTTCTGTGTCTGTGTTTGTTTGTGTGTTTTCTCACAAAGTTGGCTTTGCATATTGAAAATAAGACAATTGGTATATCTGGAGACAAAGTCTCAGAACTTTGGCCATGCAGCAACGAAGTTCTATTCTTATTGCTAATGATTAAAAGCAGAAAATCAAAAAGCAGGTGATAACATCACCTATGCAACTTTGTAACTCACACATAGCGATGCAAAAGCCAACAAAATGTAAATAAGGTCACATTAATTCAGTAAACAGAAGTTGTTGCCAATTGAATAAATGGCAGATTCAGTTCGGCCAAAAAGATTATGCCTTTATGCCAAGTAGAAACTTAACAGAAATAGAAATCTGAAACTTAGTAATAAAAGTTTCTAATTTTTGTTAAGTTACTTTTTTATCTTAAGCTTTTAAATTGATTMTTGAGTTKKAAAGTCATGGCTTAGTCTAACTTASTTAGAGTTTTAAGAAGAGGGAAGAGTAACAGCTAGTCTTTAAACAGACAGCAAGACACATAAAATGTGATACATAAAATAAGACCCTCTGCTCCTTAAATCAGCTGCATTCAGTTACATATACTTCCACACCCTGGATACCTGACTGCCGATTTGTCTTGTTCTKGACTGTGAAAAGACATCACTGCACTCTACTATGGTACACAGATATTTTTGTACACAGTAAAGAGATAAACTACTATCTCACTTATGCAGTGAGTCATCAGTCATCAGATTCRTCTGATTAATGCCCAAGGAAGAATCTTTTATAGTTTCTTTGGTTCTCAGACTTATAATTTTAAAAGATATCTTTACTGTATTCTTCCTTCCTCTTTTCTGTTTTTCTGTTTTCCTTCAGAAAACACTTTCCTTTTTTCTACCTTTTTTTTTTTTTCTACCTAGGGGTATTTTCTACCTTTTTTTCCAATGTACTACATTAATTAAAACATGTAAAACTATAACTTCAAGGGATTAAAAGTCATTTCCCATCCTCTCCCATCAGGGAGGATGTTGACATCCTGTTTAATTCCAGTACAATGTGAAAAGCAACAAATTTGAAATTCTTCAACTTTAAGAATTCTTCCACGATGTTGGGTGCTTTTGCTAGTCCCATAGCTGCAACTCCCACCTGGGTTGGTCTCTGGGTTGTGGCTACCCTCATAAGAAGCAGAGAGGGCCAAGAGGAAATAAGTTTGTTTCCCCTGCTGAATTCAGGTGAAATTTTGTTGGGACCTGATGTCTACACAAATATTTTGACTCCARTGTACTGGAACCAGAAAGTGTTGGATATTTTTCTGAGCAGCACTGATATTAGCAAGTTTCCTTTTTTGGTACTACCRTGAAAAAGGCCTAACAGTATGTAGTTTTTATAGGTATGAACTATTTCTTTTTTAGTGGCTCACGAACTAGCTTCTACCTCATACATTATCCTTTTAAAATATTTTTCAAACAAATGTTGACTTTTCAACCCCTTTCAACAAATCCAGTAAAAATAATATTCTGTTCAAATTGTCTTGATATTAACATTTTCTCACCATCTCCTGAAATAAACCTACTGACTTTTTGGATACATGACATTGGGATGTCATTTGTTGTACGGGATGCAGACTGATGAAACAAAAATGGATGTAAAATCAATGAAGAGAAACAGAACAGAGCTTTGGTAGCTGATGAGAATATTTGGTACATGTTTAGATAAATAAACACTGATATAAAAATGCAGTTTTAATGCCAGAGAATATTAATTACTTACAGTTTAATGAGGAAATTAATTAAGGCACAGCACAAGTACAAAGTAAGAATACCTCTTGTTTTTCTCAGTAGATAATCCATAGCTTTGAAGTACTGAGAAAAGCCAAGCTTCAGACATACAGGTCTTTTTATAAGACCTAATGTAAAGATGAGCTGTAAACTTATTGAGAAAAAAAGTTAACTTCAAAAAGAATAATTTGGAAGAGTAGGAAAAATAATACATGTTTTAAAAAAAAAAGGAAGTCAATGAAAAAAAAGGAGCATCTGTGGTGAAGTCCCAGCAATATAAATAATCTGGACTGATAATTAGGATAAAAGACCCTGCCAGACTTAAGAGAGGTTAGCTTCCTACTTCTTGACCTCATGGCCAAGGAAGATGGAAAAATCAAGTAAAACACATAATTTCTTGATGTGAATCATAGAATCATAGAATCCTTAAGGTTGGAAGGGACCTTTAGAGATCATCTAGACCAACCCCCCTGCTCCAGCAGGGACCCATAGAGCACGTGGCACAGGGTGGCATCCAAGTGGGTTTTGAAGATCTCCAGAGGAGACTTCACAACCTCTCTGGGCAGCCTGTTCCAGGGCTCTGTCACCCTCACTGTTAAGACACTTTTCCTTAAGTTCCTGTGGAACTTTTGATGCTTTATTTTGTKGCCGTTTCCTCTAGTCCTATCTCTGGCCACCACTGAGAAGAGGCCAGCCCCATCCTCCTCGCTCTCTCCCTTGAGGTAGTTATACACACTGATCAAGTYCCCTCTCAGGCTTCTCTTCTTCATGCTGAACAGGCCCAGCTCTCTCAGCCTTGTAGATTATTGACAACAGGAGAAAAACAGTCTTGGCCTGAAATGTCAGGTCACAATGTCAAAAAACATGACCCTAAGGATCAAGAAGGCCATAGTAGTCACGTATATACTCCATAGTTGGTTATTTTAGATATCCTAGCTAGTAAAGGTTGTAGTTATCTATTCTAAATATGATGCTCCTCTTTGTATACTGCCTAGAGAGTTTTCCGGTATCCATTTGGGAAACAACTAGTAAGTTTCTACCATTGTTCCTGTGAAATTTATATATTGTAGTCCAATCAGTCTTGGTGTAAGTGTAAGGACATTTTATTTTCCAGACAAATACTTTCCTTTCCATGTATGTATTGTATTCCTGTTAATTGTAGTCAAGTGAATAAAAGAAAAGTGGAAGGGGACAACCAAGGGAATCATCAGCTGCTACCTGGGAAAGAGTGGCAGAGATTCTGTTTATAGTAACATTATATTCCATATAATATAAACAGGAAAATACAAATCTACAAGACTTATTCACAGATTGTATTATTACGGACTGAAATGTTATGTTTTTTACTCATACTGTAACATGTTCTGTTTAGTCTTAGAAGTGTTTTCAGGGYGATGCAGATTCATATCAATGGAAATAAATATGTACACAATCATGGCTTTTGGATTCAGTACAATTTGACAGTGCAGACATATCTTGCCATTTCATTTATAGGCCATTTCTGTAGTATTAACAATAGATTAGAGATTTCCAGAAGTCTTTTGTAGGTATCATCACAATGTTTGTTTGTCACTTACATTAATTGAGTTATTGTCTATGGAAGAGTTAATTTCTTGATCTTCCTGCTTGTTACACTGAAATTTCTATTTCTTTATTGTTTGTATTGTCCTTTGTAATGTTTTTGCTTGCTCCTGTAGTTATTATGTTTCACCAAAAAAAAAGAAAAAAGGATGGAAAATTCTTTGTCTGTAGTGTTYCCAGATCAAGCTGCCCTAATTTTCATTTGGAGTTTCTTGCTGTCCTAGACTGTGCCCTTTCTTCACGCATTATTTTAAATGTTAGCAATTCTATTACTAAGCAGTAGTAAATTACTGTTACCACTTGGTAGTAGAATAATTGTAATGCTAATTTTTCCATTACKTATGTATTAAGTCTAGTGTTGTGTATCAGGGTACCATGAGCTGACCAGTGCRTGGATATAGAGGAGATGCTGTAAACTTAGAACATCTGAATTTACATTCCCAAAGCCCAAGAGGAGCAAATATCAGGAGAAATGATAAGCAACCCAACCTGCAGTTTCTCAATATCATACTGGCTCCATGTTGGAAGCCTTTTAGTTGACTGCTGTTCATCATTTATAACTTTCTATCAGAGTTTTGGGAAGAAGAGCTATATGCTCAAGTGACAAAGCCAAAAGAAAATAGCTGGAGAACTTTAGAGGCTTATGGGTCTGCCCAGGGCTGATTRCTTGGCCCAGAGCACCAAGGCAGGTAGGAAACAACCTGCCGTGCTGTACAGGACGGACTGTATCATCCTATCATCCCTGGGTGTGTTTACACGTCAGTTGAAGGTGATTTTAGTTGATTATTTCTGCRGATTAGTCGAGCTAGTTAGCTCCAGCACTCATAGCATCAAAGCTGCTGTGATTCTGGCGTCATTCAAAGCTTTCCCCAGGACCCTGAGTGTATTCCTGGTAGCTGAAACCTGAGGTGCTATTGCTTAGCAGCTGTTGCTTTCTAACCAAATTAAGGCTATATATGTTATAATCGTTCTTTATAGAAAGACATACGATATGGAGCAAGTGTAGGTGTATGTATGTGAGAACGCAGGGCTGGAGGAGATGGACTTAAACAGCTAATCAGCACATRGGAGAGCAGCAAATCTACAGGAATGAGCTTAAGGCATAACATCCAGGAGTCCCTGCTTTCCCTATCTATATTATGCAGTAAACTTCTGCCAATCAAATAGTGTGAATTCTAGCATAATATTTAAAATCTGTCTACACAAATGAAAGTATCCCACCAAACTATCTTCAGTTCCGTTTTTTCCAAAGCTGCCAAGTTTTTGTTGCTGATAATTCCCTTTATCCATAAATCTAAGAACTTTTAGAAAAGGTAAGTGGAGAGARAACTCTCTTCTCCTATATGCATTTTATGGAATGAGCTGTAAAGCAAYACCCTGATTTATGCATTTGAGATCTGCATTAGRTGGTAATACAGAATAAATGCAAAGGATATGCAGTTACTTGTCTTCCTTCGGGGGCTGAAAATTTGCTTGGTGTTAGACTGAAAAGAATTTTTCACTATCACAGGCATTTTCAGGATTATGAGTTTTCAGAATTGCAGCAAAATCATAACAAATTTGAAAATTCCTTTTTAATTTTTTTTTTCCTCATGAGAAATAAAAGAGAGATGTAGTTACTGGTGGCAGTATGGGAAACCTAAATACATTCCTCTGCTTTTTATAATTTAGGTATGTCAGCTTACTAGACTTTTGAACAGCTGACTCAATCTCCCTAATGAATATTTACTCATTTAAACTAATTTGAACAACTCCAGGCAGGAGAAAAAAAGATAATGCCAGACAATCAAGATTCTTTTCCTTTTACAGCTCTACTTGAGGAATAAGCCTCATATGAAGATTTCTCACAAAGCCCAAGAAGGTGGGATACGTACAGTGAGGCAAGCCCAGGAAGTATGTTTTGAGGAAGGGATGGCTGCTGTGTGTGCAGGGCAGAGCCCAGCCGTTGGCACTGCAAGGGGTGACCGTGCACTCTGATGTCCTGTAGGAGATCATTTCACGCTTAGGACTAGGGGAGCAGCACATTGCTCTAACCTCCTAAACGCCTTTGGCACTAGAAAGTCCTTTCTAGTGCGGCTGATGTCATTTGGCTGTAATTAGTTTTAGCTGCTGCCACTYTCAGTCATGTTCTAACAATCATGTATAAAACTGTGGTGCATTTTCAGTCACTTTGGCGTTTTCTTTGCTCTGACTCAAAATAAAGTTTAACCAACTGAAGGTCTKGTGTGAACAGACTGCATAATTCTACTCAAATTAGCTTTTTGCTCCGAGTCCAGAGAGTGGATGCAAAAAGTTGTATTGCTGACAAAATAAAATCATTAGTAATCATTAAAACAGCAGTCAAATGCAGGCGGCATTACAGCTGCATAAAAAATGGAACTGGAAGTCAAACATTACTACTAATCACTGCCATTGTCCTGAAAAAGCAGAAATTAAGCACTGATTTAAACCCATTTGAAAATCCATTACTGAGAGACCAAATTGCGAAAAGTGTGGAGGTCTTACTCATGGATTTCTATAGAACAAAAACAGCCTTGCATTTTGAAACACTCGCTGATGTCTGTAAGAAATGCCAGAGCGATAGGAACCAAGCGTAGGAACCGCGTCCAATTACACAGGTGAGCAGTGGTTGTGTGGGGCAGGATTCCCAGTGCTGTCTTGCTGATGTGACTTGACTCTGGTGGGGTGAGAAGCTGAGGAGCTGACAGGTCATTTTATTCTCCTTGCCCTTTCATTTGGAGACAACAAAGAGTAGGTAAAAGTTTTTTAGTGATGGGCACCTTTCTTCTGGGAATGGACAGACTTTGCTAATTCATTCTCAGCCGATGATTTTGTCACCACCGGCCCAGGCTTGATTGAGCAGTGCATCAGAAATGAAAATCTCAATATTCCATTTGCAGCTCCCCGACCTTTCYGGTGGCCCCATTTATGGCTTCGAATAAACAAAGACATAGGGAAGCCAAACACGCCTTACAGCAATTACTTATTTTTCTTTTGTAATATGAGCTTCAAGACTCTTGCACAACCCTTTTCTCTCCTTCCCCTGAAAAGGAGTCCTTTAAAAGCAATCATAGCTAAGAAAACACATGAATGTTTATAGCAARTAGCTATTTACAGCAAATAGCAAATGTTTATGGATGTTCCAATTATTAAAKTAAGTTTCTGACAAGGACTGATGCCAATTGAAAGACATTGAGCTGAAGGTAATGTTGCTGTCCAACAAGTAGTGGCAAAATTGATGATGGGTTAATGCCAGGGATGCCTAACACCTGTGATTACCAGATCAAAGCAAGGGCCTTGCCCACCATTAACTTACTTTAGCTTAACAAGTTACCGTRTATACCATGTATAGTTGCCAATATAACGAAACTTGCTTATGCTGTTATTTTATTAACAAATATGAGTTAATCCTTGGTAGGGTTACCCCCAAACTGTGGTTTGGCTAATCTGATTCACCTTAACAGGATCATCCCACCACAGCTGATACACTGAAGCATGTCAAAACTTCAATATCTGATCAGGTGTCCAAGCCCCTATCTTTAAATGTGTTTTTTTCCTCTTGAATTTGCCAGCTGTGTGAGGTCCTCCAAGGAGCAAGCTGGGTGTAATCCTGACCATGAATTGTCAGCAGGGCAGGAAAAGGCCAAGCTGACATCTGCCCAAAGTGCATCATGTATTACAGATATGGGAAGAGAAAGAGCCCAGGAAAATGTGCAGTATCAGTGACTTTGGCTCTGCACGGGTATAGGGATTTGCTCCTGTACAGAGCTTAATACAAAATTCTGCAGGCAAACGCTGAAGAAGACCTGAAGATCTGAAACCTATCTGTCTTCCGTATGTGACTCAGGCGGGGCTAGCTATACCTAAATGTGGAAGAAATTCAGATTTGCCCCCAGCATAGGAGCTACAAATGAAAATGCAGATAGGGYGGTAACCTGAAAATAGCATTTTTGTTAAGAGAGCAAAAATGTGCGCCGTCTTTCTTGATTCCTTTGAAGCTCCTCACAACATTAAACCGATTCGGCTTTGAGCCCTGAGCCAAGAAAGGGGGAGCCCAGCCTGGCTGCCCCGCTCCCCTAGAGGCCCTGGCGTGCGACCAGGCTGCCCCAGGCTCCCACGAGCCTCAATGAATAGCCCAGGAAACGAAATGAAAATTCATCTCTTTAGGTGAGATCCACCCAGCTAACTTTAGGATTAARCCTCAAGGCTGAGGAGCTGGCCGAGCCATTGGTGAAAAATCCTCAGCTTTGGTTCTGCCCGTCTGCAAAACACAGGTCATCGTTTTGTCWTCCCACTGCCCTGCCCACATCTGGAGCTGATTCTCCCTTGCCTTCAGTGCTGCTTGTGTCGTAGGGAAAATCCAAATAATCCTTCAGCTGTGCAGAGTGTAGTAACATGGCACAGCCAGCACACAGAAAGGTCTGCCTCAACCCCAGTAAAATTGGATTTAAAGTATTATGTGTCTRTGTGTCCTAAATAAGCACATGAATTCTTCCTGTATTACACAGTCTATAGAGCAACTGGAGGGACCTGAGGAGAGTTGCGCCCGATGTGTGGTGTGCTGGAGGTGCTGGAGTGAGAGCTCACCATGAAGAGCCTTTTCTGTGTGGAGTGCAAGCTTCCAGAAGCTGAAACTGGGAAAGAGCAGTTCCAAACAAATGCCCGTTTTAAGGGAAAAAAATATATACATGATGAAGTACCCCGTTTTGACATTTTCAAAAGCTCCATTTTCCAGCTTAAATGTCTGCTGCTTCGCATTTCATGTAACTTGTTTTGAAAAAGATGACCCTGAATGGAGTTATTCACCAGTGACATGCTATTTGCACCTCCTTTTTATTGTGGCTGAGGTTGGATATACAGGAGGGAGGGAAAGCAGAAYAGAAAATTAATTAGATTTTGGAGGGAAGTACTGAAAGGAAAAAATAGGGGGAAAAAAACTGTGATGGTAAAAAAGAGAGATATGGGAAAAGGAAATTATTTGCCTAAGAGAATGATGGATGGAGTCAAATGAGAGATCAGGATTTGCATTACAACGGGACTGAGAGGAGGTGAAGGTCATGAGCAATCACCAGAGAAGAGAGTGAGTTTGAGGGATCAATTTGAGGCACTGATGGTAACTACTGGGAAAACACAGGACAATGAGGTACCCAAGTCCATCAGCCCATTACATTTGCTGTAGTGCCCTAACTCATTCTGCGAAGAAGCCTTGTTTCACATACTGCTGTTTTTTCAGAAGGAAAAATGGCTCATTTAAAAGATACCTTCCCTCCTCATCTGCTTAAATTGCCAAAGTTGCACGTTGTATCTTACATAATTGTCATATTTATCGTATTTACCAAATTAAAAACTATGAGCTGTCAGTCACACCACCMCAGTATTTACATGTTCAGAGAAATCCTCACCAAAATTGCCTGGGATTTTACAAAATATGAATGAACGTATTTGAGTGCTCCTTCTGCTCCCATTTTTCCCGTTTGTGTTCATCCCATCTCTGGTAATATAAAGCTTCATCATCCAGTGTCAAAGGGCTTGCACAGCTGCAACTACTGATAGCTAATTTCAGCTTTTGCTGGAACTGCAGACTGTGCCCTCATTTCCCAGCAGGGTCAAAGTTTTTTCATACTAAATTTCTCCTACTTTGGTTAACTAGTGATTACAGTGACTCATCATATAGCCCAGATCATGGTGACAAATTCAGTGGTCCTCTCGTGTTAAAAGATCCTATTTACTCAGCATTTGAAAGATAGGGATTGTGCTCTAAGTAAATGAATATTCCTGTGGACCTTTTGCACTACTGTAAAACAAAGCTCTTAAAAACAGCATGCCATGACCCACTAGTAATAACCATTGTAGTTTTTGTCTTTCTTASCAAACAGCGCAGTAGGGACATATCATTTCTCTAGTTTTAAGCTCAAAACTCAAGGGTTACAACAGACATGTTGTTCTGTCAAGCATAATAATTCCTAAAGAAGAACATCGTAAAGATATGCTCTTTTTTCTCAAAGTTCAGTGTAAGTATACTAAAAAGAGTAATTGCTTCTACATTTTTCTTCTTAAAATACATGTTCTTTTTTCCATGCGTATGCACAGGATAGGAAGCAGTGGATGAGATAGCTCCGAAAGACAATGAGGCTGGATTTTCCCTTCACAAACTAGGGGGAGCCAGGATATTTTATTACTAATATTACTGGTATTTATTTATTTACTAGTAGGTTTATTACTGGTATTATTAGAAATGGTGGCATATCAAATTTTTGACTGTTTCACTCCTTTCTCACTACTGAACTATGTCCTATAATTTTACTGGATTCTGTCCTCATTTTAGTCTCTCCTAAGTACTTTTCTTTCATGTAATTTCTTCAGGTGTTTTAATATACCATGCATTTTACATCCCTGGCATCAAAATGAAGACTCAACAGCTGTGCRAAATCATTCAGACTGAATTCCTGACCTGCATTTTCTATTTACTCTCTGGCAAGACCCAGGATTGACTTCTTGGACCTCCTCAGGTGTCTGCTGTGAAGGCAGCTGCCTGTCTGCCTAAGAATGTCACGGTGGATAGAAGATAAATGCATAGAAAAGGCTGCTGTCATCTCCTTCCTAGGGGGAGAAAGAAGGACAGATGCTGAAAAACTGTCAGGAAGAGCAGATTTTGCTCGGATAGGCACAAGTCTTTGGCTCACTGAATAAGGGTCATTATTCACAAACATTAGCTAATATAGTCTTTAATTTCCCCAGTCTTCTTAATATAAAAGATTTGGGATTTCTCTCGCAGATCCTGAAAAGCTATAAAAGGTATAAATGGCTCATTGAGGAGCTTGACTCAGTCTTTCAGCTGTGAAAAATCAAGGAAGAAAGGACTTGTAGGAATTTCCTAGGCTGTTTGAAGCGCACAATCACGCAGAGCTGGCTCTGAATGCAGGGTGTTATTGCAGGCCATCTCTTTTTGCTAGTAGACTTTCGTTAATTTTGATAAGGAAAGAAACAGCTATTTAAGCAGGCTGGTCATTTATATTCCAGAATGACTGCAAAATGAATCTCCTCTAGCACTCTCCAACAATATTCAATACCTTTTACATTTATTGCTTGAAGGAGAACAGGGAAGGGGGAGGACTTGCAGGTGTCTGGGGTAAAACGGATGAGGAAGCTAGAAGGGCTTCCAAGGAACGAGGCGATGCTGGCTGGCTGGAAAAGGCTGCTCTGGGGAACCAAAGMCTTTTAGGATGATCACCACAGCATTGCTAAGGCAACCTGGACTTTGTGGATGCCTTTCAGCTGCCGATAGCTGGGAGGGGGGAGTTGGTGCTGCCAAGACCAAGAGGACCCCCTGGCAGGATTGATGATCCCCCCCACAGTATATTTCATTTTACACTTTTTTTTTTTTTTTTTTCCAGAGGTAGGACCTTAGGGACACAGCCTCTGCGTGATTTGGAAGGCTGTGTGCCTGGCTAGCTTCTCCAGAGCTGGGGCCTGGTTTCACAGACCTGGAACCGTGTTGTATAAAAGTGGCCAGGGAGGATGAAAGCAGGARTCACAAATTTCCTCCATTCTGCTCTTCTGGAGGCAGAGGAAGTGTTGTTTGTCTGCTCTTAGCAGTTCTGGTTGTAACCCGAGCAAAGCAAAATCCCAGGATTCCCAAGCTCCTCAATACTTATTAGAAAAATATATAATAGAAATGTTCTTGTGTAAGAGGGAAGCCAAAGAAATTGTCTCTCTTGGGCACAACTTAAAATGAATAATGAATACCCTGAGTTATGAAATAGGCCGGTGAAAATATTAAGGAAAAATAGAAAACAACGTAGGGAACAACACCATGCCACTGGGAACAACCCATGCACTGTAAAAACCCGTTATCACAAATCTGGTTGCGTTTCTGACTGCTGTATCTGAAAATGATGTAGCAGAACAGTAAACATGGTCAGAGAAGGATGAGAAGGGTGATGACAGTGAGTTTGACATGGCTTTCCCATGACAAAAAAACTATGTAGATTCCTCAGTTTGGAAGGGAGAAGACTGAGGCGGGAATATGATAGAGGTTTACATAGTTAAAATAATATAGACAAAGCGAATAGGAATCAGTGATCCATTATTCACAACAGAAGAAATATGGGTACCTAATTACATTATCAGGCATCCTGATAAACAAAACAAAACCAAACAAAAAGGAAATCCTTTTCAAATAATGCATAATTAAATTGTGAGGCACATTGGCACAGGATGCTGTAGAGGCCATCAATATAAATGGGCTCAGGRAAGATTAGATGAATCCACAGAGGAYTGAACCACTGGTGGCTATTAAAAAAAAATCAAGATTAAACTTCCATCTCAGGAAGTCCCTTAAGTGCCATTTGCTGGGRGCTGGAAAGATATGCAAGGCAAAGATGATTCAATCTATATATTTGTCCTGTATCCATCCATGTTCATCCCTACAACTTCCACTTTGGGCCAGTGATAAAGCMAACATATTGGCATAGATGGATCTTTGTTGGAGCTATCAGGGACATTTTTCTGTGTGTATAGAAGTAACTGAGAACAGAAAGGAGGTGGTAGCTAGAAAAAGAGAAGCAGACTAATTAAATAATATCTTCTTACCATTAATGCTTTACCAATATGCTTTTCAGACTGGTCTCTTGCAAAGGAAACCTCAATAACCTTAAATCTTCTAATATCATCTTTAATTTCTATTTCAATCAGAATTTACCCACCCTGCTGTGCTTCTGTGTGTTTATTGCTGATCATCATGCCATCGAAAACTTTACAAGAATATTCTACTATCCAACAGTACTGCCACATAGGCTGTATATGGAGTAGTAAATTACAGAGCCTTGAGGAATTTGMTTATTTATAATTTTTGTTATAGAGGTCCTTGGCTTTGGTTTGCCCTTGGCCAACTAATTGTCACTCTCTTAAACAATTCCCATGCTTGATTTGGGATTGAGTCCCAATGCATTATTGGGACTATTCCCATTTGACGGACCACTCCCATTGACAGTTTGGATGGAGCCACCCTGATATGGAGGACAAGGCAAGACCATATTGGCCTCATGGCTGGAGAGTAGCCCCTCCCCATGCCTAATTTACAGTGTGGATATAGCAGTGTTGCTCGGATGGACACTCTTGTAGATCAGGTGAAAAGAARAAGAAGAAGATAAAAAGGAGTAGGTCACGCAAGTGGCCTTGGCCTCCTGGGACTGTTGCCATCCTCTCTCCCAGGAACATTGAGAGGGCCRTGGGGMCGTGATGGTGCCCAGGCGTGCATGTATTTGGTTGTTGCTCCTAGATGAGGCTCAGCACACTAGCTGTTCCCTGGCTTGCATGTCACACAGCAGACTGGGAGATCTTTAGGTGGATCACGTACAGGAAAAACTTTAACTGGAAAGCAGGTGAATGGACTTCGAAATATAGAGACTGGATTTCGGGATGATTGCAGGATCATTTAACCCAGTACAATTTCTAGTCTCGAAGAGGCAATTTGATTTTCTCTGATCATGAAGTGATATGGTGAGAGCCCTGTATTCATACTCTGGACACATTTTATGCTTGGTAATTATGTGATCAAATGAAGTTGCACCTGCTGTTTAATCCAGACATTTTGGTGCCTGTGTTTTCTTTCATCTGTTGTCAGAGTTAATATACCAGGTGCTATATAAGACACAAATAAAAGAACAACAGCTACCCTAGGGAGCTTACAGACTAAAAGAAAAACACACATATGGGCAAAATGCAGTGGGAGGTCCAGAGGAGGCTTCTCATAAATTAAAATCCAATAAAATGAGAAATTCAATATCATTTTTAGTTCACTTTCACTCAGCTATTGCAATGGAGCAGGCAGTTAACTGATTATAACTCTTGCTGGTGTGAACCTTTTGAAGGATGAGAGCAACAGGTCCACTCAGATCGGGGGCTATTTTGTGGATGGATGGGTCATTGAAGTGTGACTAGGAGATGGAAATGGTGTCCCTGTTTGTTATAGGCTGAACAAATGGATAAGAAATGAGGGCCAGCATAAAGGCACATCTTAGTGCAAGACTTTGAAGATGAGAAGAAAGGATTTAAACTGACATGTYTAACTCAAAGAACAGATCAAGAGGTTAAAACTGAGGTGATAAAACCTGATGGATAGATGAAGTAATTATCAAGCTGAGGAAAAGAAGCAATGCCAGATGGCTTCTGTGCAGTGACTGTCAAAATGCTCACTTAGACCACAGGAAAACAGCAGGGAGCAGGAAAGAAGAGAGTATCTCCATTAGCCTGTACAGACACTTCACTTACCTGATCCAGAACATAAAGTATATATCCCACTGATACGTCGATCCAGTGCCAAGCCCAGCTCAGACAACATGGAAACTAACCCCAAAGGTTTAGCTGCATCTCCTTTACCCATGGTGTAGTTCTGTGGCCATCCATGGGTTTATTTCAGCCTTGCGTTGGACTGTAAGCTGTCTTCTATACACAGAAAATCTGGGTAGAAGGCATCAGGCCATCTCTGTGCTTGCTAACACACTGAAACCCATTAGAAGTGGTAGCCTCAGGGCTGGATGAGCACTCTGGATTTGTCCTGCTGGTCCGAGCTCAGCAGCCTCTCCTGGTATTTCCAAGCTTATGTCTGGACAAGTTTAGCTGAAAAAGCTTCTYACCACAGTCGTGAATAGCATCTGAGCATTCTTGCCCTGGAATGCATGACAAATCTTTCAGTTTTTAAAAAAGGGAGATATTAGATGCAAATGATGATTTGTGCTTTCTCCATTATGAATATCAGAGCTTTATCACACTCTATGTACAGCTTCYACAGAAGCAGACATCTGCATTTCTGAGGAATACCATTTATTGTGACTATTTTTTATTTTTATCTRGACTAATGATAGGGTAGTTTCGGGGACTAGTACTAGATATTGCTAGCAATTAACTAGTACTTTTCTTGCCYTTTCTGCAGACAATATTTTTTTATATTATTTAGATCCTTAAATTGTAAATCAGCCTGTTTTCACARTCTCATCTTTAATTGCACTTCATTGCCCATCAAAACATTGCACACCTAAATCTACAATTTTCTGGTTACATCTACTGKTGTGAAACTTCCTATCAGTGGAGCCACCTTGGGCCATGGAAAAGCTGAAATACTATAGAGCTATGAGACGGAGGGGGTCAGTGACGTAACGGTGCCAGGGCAAGTATTTTATGTCACTTTAATTTTAGCGTGCACAGGAATTCTGTGATGAGCTGCCTGGCTTCATTACCATGAGATATGAAGGTTATTGCTCTGCTCATGAATGAAAGATATGCCTTTCATTTATGTGGTCAATACAAAAATGATAATTCCCAGGAAAGTTGTAGGCTGAACAAACAAAGCCCATGTGTGCCTGTTGTTGAAGGAATAATATGACTTTGAAGTACATCTCAACCTCAAACAAAGAGTCACTGAGACTTTGGATTAATTTATGCTGCATAAGTGGAGGATGCAAAATTTGAATCTCTGAAAGGGCTGAAGGAAGTGACACTAGCCTTTTGAAAAGACTGTCTAAACAATGGGCTAGTGATGTGAATAGATATAGACACAAAATATAAAGAAATAATAATTCTTTGTGCTTAGCAGGCACACTAATCACTAAGAGCTACTCATATCCCGCATTGCAGATTCATAAATCAAATCTATCACATAAGAATTTTAAATTTCTCTGAAACATTTGCAATTGACCCTGTTCAAAACAGAATACAGCTCTTCTGCTGGATGKTAATTCCAACATTCTCATGCTCTTTATAGGCTTTTATAAGACAAAAGCCTCACTGACATTAACTAATGATGTGTTCATATAGGATAGGTATGAGAAAAAGGAATTGTAATTTTACAACTGGATAATTGAGGCAAGAAGAGATTACTGAATTGTCCAAATTGATACAGGAATCTTATGGCAAAGTCAGAATCATACTCATGAATCAAGTTACATGACYTCTTTTTTATATTATTATTTTTTATTTATCTCCAACACATAAACTCCTTAAAGATCTAGTCTATTTTAGTCTATCCCTAAAACTTTAACCTATTTTGAGGAAGAATCTGTGAGAATAATGCCAGCTTCTTGCAAAGGAGAAATCATTGTATGCATTTTATTTTCTATAGATAATTTTGTAAATGTTTTTGAACACATGTACATTATGTAACTTTGAAATAACTTAATAGCTTCCTTTTTAGAAATACAAGACTACTCTTTCAATGTAAAGYTTTGCATTATGAAGGTATCAGTAACATCTCCAAACTATTTACCTGAGTCTAAAGGCAGCATCAGAACATTTTTTGTTATGTCTTCCTTCTAATTCATTATTGCTATGCAGCAAAATTAGAGGCTCCACATATGAGTTATACAATATAGGCAGATCATGTGAGCAAAGTCTCCATGGAAACTGTCTAATTTGTGCTTTTATTTAATTAGAGTTGTCCATTACCTCTCCAAATGAAATTTAATTTGAATTCCTATGCCCGTCATTTTTAACATTGTGTATGACCACTTAACTAGATCYTTAGTAGGCTGTATTTTAGCAGAGTGAGTTTGCTTAACAAGTGAGTTTATAAACAAGATGTTTACTTGATAGCTCAGCTCAGCTTTTCTAAATACCTGAACATACTCAGGACATTTCCTATGCAGTACCTATGCTATACTATCCTTTGCAGTCAGTTCTTAACCTCATGAAGTGTCAAACCAGGAATGATTGTYTGAGAACATCCACATGAGTATATTCAATCATTTCACTTGCTGTGAGATAATTGGAAAGAAATCCTAGTACAAATAAAAAGTGCAACCAAGACCAAGGAATATACAAAATGCATGTATTTGTTAAATGGGGCATTCAAACAGGCAAAAYGCTGTCTGTTGCAGGCTGAATTACAAAAAGCAGCTTCTCTGACACAGGGATTGAGTTATTCAAAAGAAGAGTTTAGGTCGCTTCAAATGTCTGAGAATGTCTGCCTTAGTATAACTGATCTAGGTTATTTAAAAGTCACTGGTCTTCAGTCACGCACAACAAAAACATGGTCTGCAATCTTGGTTTTGTCTTTCTCACATACAGTGAGAGACTATGGGTCCCTCCATTCTTTCACTCTCCTTCAGAAAGGGCTGTGCTTGGTAAGAAAGAGCACAGCAGAACGCTGTATGTACTCAAACAAMTTCCACCTGGCTGAGATACAAGGAGGCATGAAGATTAGGGCCAAAACATAGAAGAGAAAGCATATATATATGAAAAAAAAAAGTGAAAAAGTGTTACCGTATACTTACATGAAACACTGTAATATTTTGTATCCTTGTGCATGCGTTGTCAAGACATTCAATGTGACAAAGCAAAGCTGAAAAAAATTATATAAAAGATGTTAAAATATGCATTTATGAACATAAAAACACTAGCAAGGTAAAAAAGAGAGTGGTAAAATAAAATAAAATAAAATAAAATAAAATAAAATAAAATAAAATAAAATAAAATAAAATAAAATAAAATAAAATAAAATNATAAAATAAAATAAAATAAAATAAAATAAAATAAAATAAAATAAAATAAAATAAAATAAAATAAAATAAAATAAAATAAAATAAAATAAAATAAAATACTTTCCCAAAATGCTAGGAAAAAAAAAAAACAAGTGGCAAAATATTGCAGATAACAGCACCTGCCCTAGGGATACTGAACGGTAAGAGACATCACTGGGTGAATTTGAAAACTAGTGGGAAGCTTATGTCTGGGTATACATAAATAACAGATTTATTAAATAGCTACTTTGTTTCTGTCTTTTCAGAAGAAGAGGGTGGCGATCTGCTCAAGTCGGGCTTCAGTTTTCCAGGMTCGCCAGAGGAGGAGCTAGGTACAGACACCGTCTCTCAGATACCTGTTTCTTGCACACGCAGGGGCTGTTGCAGCGTGGTGGGGAGGGGGCAGGAGGCGCAGGGGGTCGCCTGCCTCCAGTGACAGCCAGAGCAAGCCTGGCACCAGGCCGGGCTGATGAGAGCRGCCAGAAAAGCCCTCAACCCTTCCAGCCCTTCCAGGAAATTCTCACCTCTTGTATGAGCCTAGTGGGTCTCAAGCAGAAAGGCATCAGATACTGGTATCACCTTGGCAACTCAGAGTCTGAGAGAAGGTGTTCAAGGGAATTACCCATTTTCCCTCTTTTGTCTTTTCCCTTTTATCTTATTCTGCCAACAGCGTAACAATTGTGGAGGGAGTTTCCATTGCTGCCTTCTAACTTAAAAAAAAAGAACAGAAGGAAAAAGAAACCACAAATTCATATAGCCAAAGAGTRAAATTTTAATACCTCTGTCTCCCAAAGCTGTTAGTAAAATGTCACGCTGGCTTCAGTTTAGCCAGATTTATRTCTTTTAGGCTGTGCAAAATTGAATTTTCATCCTTGGAATTTCATATTCAGATTATTCAGATTGTCACTGTTTTACATGAAATCCATCAAAGTTTTGTTTTATGTTTGATTTCTTTCATATATCCTTTTTTTWAAAAAAGAGAAATATGAAAAATGATTTATGTGTGTTTTCAAGTTTAAGCTGCCCTTATTCAAGGTAAGGTTATTTAGAAGTTAGTGTCTTTTTTTTTCCCCATACAAATGCTCAAGTTAATACATTGTAACAGTTTATTTTGTGTTATTATGGATATTTTTGTATTTTACTTGGAAAATTATAAACTCCTACCTTGACTTTCATGTTGCACATTGATAGGAAGATAAATCATACTTGCTATGTTAAGGTGAAAAAAAGAAAAACAAAACAGTTTGAACAAAGAGCATGATTTCAGGCAGGGGATGTCATTGTATTTAAATCATATCTCAGAAAAGGCTTTTCTAATGCAATCAGTGTGGCCATGACTCAGTTACATTCAATTCAGGAGATTCTGTAAATACTGATTGTAAAGATAACTGTACTGTGTTTGTCTAATTGGTATTAAAAATTAAGAGGATGAAATCTATAGGATAGGTTCAGAATATGAGACTGAAGGATGTGTTAATCATAGAATCAYAGAATGGCTAGGGTTGGAAGGGACCTGTAGAGGTCATCTAGTCCAACCCCCCTGCACACGCAGGGTCTCCTACAGCATGTGGCACAGGGTGATGTCCAGGCGGGTTTTGAAGATCTCCAGAGAAGGAGACTCCACCACCTCTCTGGGCAGCCTGTTCCAGGGCTCTGTCACCCTCACYGTTAAGAAGTTGTTTCACAATTTCCTGTGGAACTTTTGATGCCTCAATTTGTGGCCGTTTCCTCTAGTTCTATCACAGGCCACCACTGAGAAGAGGCCAGCCCCATCCCCCTCACTCCCTGTCTTGAGATATTTATATACATTGATCAGATCCCCTCTCAGTCTTCTCTGCTCCAGGCTGAACAGGCCCAGCTCTCTCAGCCTTTCCTCATAGGGCAGATGTTCCAGGCCCCTAATCATCTTTGTGGCCCTGCGCTGGACTCTCTCTAGCAGCTCCACGTCTCTCCTGCACTGGGGAGCCCAGAACTGCACACAGTACTCGAGGTGCGGCCTCACCAGGGCTGAGTAGAGGGGCAGAATCACCTCCCTCGACCTGCTGGAGACGCTCTGTTTCTTAAGGAAGAAACKTAAGCTCTTTACGAGCTTTGCAGTTTCTGCCTTCATTCTGCTTCACTTATAGTAGTGTTGGAGGGATGATAAATCAAATATGAAGTTCCCTCAGGATCCCAGAAATAAATGCTATGGAGGGGTCAATGGATGAGCTCCTTCTTGGATATTTGTTCATTTTTGCTTTTCTGCTCTGTAGTACAGAGTTGAGGTACCTYGGGTGAAATTCATCTCATCTTCCATAGAAAAGAAGTTCAGATGTAGATGTCTAAACTGTAGGTATCTAGATTTCCTTTAAAGTCAATGTAGAGTGATAGACATTTCTAGGACATAGCTGATCTGACCTACTTTAGAAGACTAACTCAGGGTGAGATAAATTAAGTTCTACAAATATGTCAAAGTTGGTTTACTTACATTTGGTTGAGAAGGAACCCCTGCAAGATTTTTGAAGCTGGAGCAAATCGTGTGTAGACCAATAGCAGCTCATGTTACAGTGCAGTAACTAGAGGTGCATAGAGTTGCATATGAAATAGGCAGTACTGAAATAGAGTGATWACAATAGTGTATGCTATGGAAGAGGGAAACTGTGAAAATATCTATGAAAGATTTGAGAGTTAGGTTCAGTGTAGATAAACCATAGTGACCACTGTACTAGTGATGCTAGTGATACTAGTGGTAGGGTATTAGTGGCTCTATGGATAGTTGCAACCTCTTTGTCTGTCTTACTGTCCCATGGTGTTGTGGTACTTTACATGAAGACTTGCATTCAAATCCATGATCTGAACATGAACTTGAATTCCAGTCTTCCATATCTTACGCTATTGCCCAAAATAAATCCTGTTACATCTGTTTCAGCCTCCACCTTTTCCCRCTGTAGTGCACATACAAACTTAGGTGTTCATTGAAGATAAACCTGAACCTGGATGGATGGTCTAGTCACAGCATTATACTATTGGGGTCTMTCTCTTTCTGTCCCAGAGACTATTAAATTATTTTCTATAAGGAGCAAAAGCAATCTGAAGAACTAGTAGAGATACCTGCTCTTGAGAACCCTCAGAAGGAGCTTTCCATGAGAAATCCAGGTTCCAATTGCCCCAAGTAAAGGAAGAGTAGAGATCATATTCTTTAGGGTAGCTTTAACTGCTGGGCCATTCATTATTTTATTCTTTCATGCTTGCTCACCCTCCCAAGGCACTTCCAGCTACAGTCTCTCATGTATTGAAAGATCTCTGGCTCCAGGCCCCTATTTATAAAATGGGTTTAATATTTCCTAGTGAGGTTTCAGGGCTTTGGTGGGAATTAATTAATGTTTGTGCAGTATTTCACCAGGGCAAAAGTGCTGAATGATCACTAAATAATATTATTAATACAATGATCCACTACCTTAATTGGGAAAAAGGTATCAAGAGACAGGACTGATCTCCATTCTGTTGCATTATTGATTTTGTAAAAGTACTCATCAGTTAATAGAGGCAGAAATGCAATGGATTCTTTTAAAAAGGCTTACCCAAGCATGCGCACTTAGTCTGTGCTCAAGAAATATTTCATAGTTCCTCCATTACCATTTGTTTAACAGAGATCAGGGTGGTAAGGATTTTCATGGTTACAAGATTCACACTCTTGCCTTGATCTGCAACAACAAGCCCGATTCTTTTCACTAGGAATGTATGGAATGAGCAACATCACAAAGGCAGCAGGGCATGGTGATACGAGCAAGAGGTCTGACATGCTTCATGAGCTCAAGCAGCTCCCGCTAAGTCTCTGAACCTGGAAATTGGAGTTCTGAAAGTCGTCTTCCCTCTAGTAGTTGCAATAACTGGACAATGTAACCTGTTAGGGAACAAGCCTTCTCTGCACGATATGGAGTGGAAATTCCTCACGGCCTKTTTTCCTTTAGACATGTGTGGGGCAGAGCAACAATTTGCTTTGTGTGTCAAAAATGACTAGTGTAATCTTAACCAAGAGACATACGGGAAATGTGCCATGTTTAAATGTTATTGGAATCAAAAAAAAAAAAGCATTTCAACAGCAATAAGTTGAACTTTTCCTTTAAGATTGATATTAATAAGTAACGCAAACACGGGGCAAACGCACAAAAACACATTATTGACAAATTATTTTGATTCCTTTCTGTAGGTGAGAAAGACGTCCATTTCAAATGAGTTTAACACTTGRCAGCTTCTTGTGTGAGGCAGAGAGTGTCAGAGAACTTGCACTTGAAAGCTTTTTCTTTGATAAATAACTGTTTTTTTCTTCAAGAAGGGGAAGGATATTGAGCTGTTTTGAGGGAAAGGGCTGCAGTTACTAATAATGCTATTAACCTGCCCCAGTTGCAAAGTAAACTGTGAGGGAGTTTAAGGGCAGGTTACAAAATGTTGGTGTTTTTTTTCCTTCACAGTTATTGAAGGCATGCCTTTGATTAATTGGTACCGTTCAAGTGTCAGACACTAACTCATGGTTATTCAATCACTTTCGATTGCACGATCATGCCTTTATGACCTCAAGTGTTGGGAAGGAGAAAGGACATAGTCCTTTCTGAAATTAAAAAATAAGTAAAGACCTGACTTTCCAATTTGTTTGTCTTTCTACCTATTCATCTAGCCTTCCTCAGTGCAGTCAGTACCTCAACACTTACTGCCCTTGTTAACAGATTCCTGCTCCATTGCATGGCCGTAACTTGAAGAAATTTCCCCAAGCACAGACAAGAGTTGTCCGTACCRCGGCCCACCTTCCCTCAGAGCATCCAGAGAGGCTAACCTTCATCTAGAGAAGCAAGSTTTTGTTTTTCCTAGACAGCAGAGGCCGTCGAGCCCGGGAGCACACTTTGCCTTCATTTCCCAGGGCCTTTCCCTGGAATTCATCACAGGTCTTGAATGAAGGTATCCCAGGTTAGTGCCCTGACTACTGGACTGCCCTTCTTCCGTGCTATAAAAATACACAGGCAGATGGTCCAGTACACAGAGAAGTCATTTAAAATTACAAGTGGTTTTAAAAACCCAAAGATGTCTCTGGGTCATATTTGCTAATTGTGTCTAGCTGGACAGATATAGGGGGAAAAAAAAAAAAGAAAAAAAGGCTTTTGTTTTTCTGCAAAATATTTGAGCGCACTTCTGAGTAATTTCACTTTGAGTTCTTCCTTCTGCCTGTACCAAGATACTGTAGTGTAGAAGTTTACTGATAAAATGGTTGAGAGGACATAAAATGTTAATGGAATAATGGATCGTGTTTTTCAGAAAACCAATTGTGAACTTTAAATTCCTTGTAGTTATGCTTGAGAGCTGATTCTGTGAATTACTCATTCGATCATGGAGCAAAATTATGTCATGTGGACTGAGTGTCCTATATAAACATACTAAATATCCTGCATTTTAATTACAAGTTATTGGCAACAAAGGCTTACTAACAATCTGCAGAGTYGAAGCTATTTGTAAAAATTAAGCACCTCATAATGTCACATAACTCTGCAAAAATCCCATTAGGCCCAAGGTCAATTCATAAACAGKGAAAGATATTTGTAGGATGTAAGATTAATCAAATAGGTTATTTGTTATGAATTATTCATCTATTTCCACTACCRAATACAAAGGGGTTTATGCATTAATTTCTTTGCCAAAAAGCAAAATATTTTTGATCCAAACCATTTATGCATTCTGATCTGACTGTGCAGCTGAGGAGGCTCCTGAGTTCAGGTTGACAGAAACTGATAAACTTTGCCATTAAAACCATATCTTGAAACACTGACTTCACTATCTGAGCTAGAACCATCCAAGGAAGAAAGATACATGGGAGAAGCTGAAAAAGTTTGAGCTGACCCACACTTGGRCTGCAGGATGGTAGCAAAGGAGGGACTTTTCTCTCTTGTGTCCCAATAATCTCCTCAGAGCCTGAGGGAATGACACAGCTGACCTTACTGTCTGAGTTCACCTTCCTCACCAGGTGTGTGCAGTTTATTGTTTCCTCTGAATGGGATGAGATGTGCAGCCTTTAGAATGTATTCTCATGATAGGCAGCTTAACTGATGAGCCTAGGAAGCAAGTTACAGTGCCCTGCCATCCATGTCCCTTCTCGACTGCTGTGCCCTATCTAGGGTAAGGCAGCTTGTTCAGGAGAGCTGGAGGGCTGCAGGTCCATCCAGCATGCCAGTACGTGACCAAGGATGCCTCTCAGAGGGYCAACAACGTGGCCCACTCATTCAGCTTATCTTCATGAGGGGATTTGCACCAGGTTGACTGCATCAGGATAAGTAGCAGCAAATATTGCCAGGATAGTCCAGACATTTACTGCTGAGTTCAGCTGTAACCTTTCATCATGACTTCACTGTGCAATTAATTCTATTTCTTTATTTCTCTTTTTACCAAGTCGTTCTCTTTGTGCATAATCAGACAGCAGTGTAATACGATGCCCTGTCTCAGACTTGCCCTGGGTGTGCAGCACTGGCGTCTGCCTCGCTTCCCGAGGGCAGGGATCRTAATCCAGCCCTTCACTGCCACGTGGGAAATCTGCAAGCTGCTGGTTGCAGGAAAAGGCAAGGAACATTTGCGGTGTTTCTCACTGAGGCAAAATTGAGCTGTCAGCCAAGCAGAAAAGAGACAGCACCCTGATCYGAAAAATTCCCAGTGTGTAGGTTATGGAGAGAGGGAGGCTTTCCGCCTGTTACCATGGCAACACGTTTGGAAGGGACCTTACCGCCAGACTGCTGCACCCCCTAGGAAAAGCGGGATGAGGCTCCCCCGATCCCGGTGGGCTGAGCTGAGCAGCAAAGTTCACCAAACAACGACCAAGCAGCARGAGGCAGCGCCAAGGGCGCGCGGCCGAGCCGATAATGACGAATTCCACAAAGTAAAGGAAATAATCGTTTTGAATCAGAAGTCATTATTTTTGTGTCTGCAATCARTGCTTTTGAGGATTAATTTTTGGGTGTTCAAAGAACACTTTACAAAATGAGCAAAAWCTTTGAAATATCTTGGAGTAGCCATATATACTTTTTTTAGGAATTAATAAAAGTGGTTAAGAAGAGTCATATGATAAATATTTTTATTTGGATATAGTAATATTAGTTCTGGCAGTTCCCAAATTGGCACATGACTTGAAATAGTGAGATTCCCTCTTCTCCTAAACTAGTCCATTAAAATTGATATTGATAGATATTGATAGTTGATATGCCTGTCATCTTCTCAATGGTGGCTCCTCTGATTTCAGCTCCTCCCCTTGATTCCGCCTTCTTCCTGACTTTGGGATCTTTCCAGTGATTTATCCAGGGTTTCAGCACTTTTTTTCCAGTCAGGCATGAATTGTTTTTTCGYAATACACCGAATGGATTGGAGACCATCCCCTTCAAGTGACAACAGGACTTGTCAATCTTCTTGTTGCTAAGAAGATTTTGCAGAAAACATTTAGGATTAACAGCAGCCCAAGCAAACTTAATAAGAGATTTTTCATTCCCTTCAGCATGAGTAGCATTCCTGAATGTGTAGATTCCTGATGTATAGATTCCTGAATACCTCTGAGCTTGACTGTCCAATTGCTTTGGCTCTCTCTAATTGCTGAGTTGCATAGTCAGATTCTCTCCTGAGAAAATGTTCTCACTTTTAATTATGCCAGGAGGAACTGATTCTCTCCTGCATTTGGCCTAATAACTGCAAGCTGCAAAGTTTTCTCCTTTGGGAAAAATAATCTGTAAAAGCAGGTACAACAAGGGACCAAAAAAAAAAAAAAATTAATAGTATTGGGCTGCTTTTCCTAGCCTGCATTTGGAAGCATTTTAAGTTTCTTACRTATTTTTCAATGATACTCACATAGTGAAGTCCTGGCTGACTCCACAGAGCTGTATTTCTCCAGAAGATTACAGGAAATATCTTACATGTTGGTTAGATTAGGTCAGTCAAGTTCTGATGCTTTATATTTTTGTCAAAAGCTTCACTGATCACAGGGATTCTGGGATAAAACGTTCACCACGAATCAGTCTGTGCGCTTTCCTCTGTCATCGCACGGCTGCAAAGGTGCACAGCGGCGWTGCCCTTCGAACTTGGAAAGCAGCACGAAGGGCTCTGTGTTACATGCCAGTCAATACTCAGACTTCACACCCTTCGAGCTGCTGGAAACTAATCCCACCGCACTCCGAGGGCTCCCTGGCCACAGCTTCTCCTGATGGTCGCTCGTTTGTGGCCCTTTTTCTCTGAGGGCATCCTAGAATTTGTACCCTGCAAGTTGCCCCTGCTGCCTCGTAGCAATCRCCCTTCTCCCTCCCGAGCAGGGTTTCTGGCTGCACCACCAGTCCTCTGACCAYGCTTATTTATCCAGGAGATAAATCCGTTGGGATGTCAGGTTGACAGTCTGCTCTAYTTGAAAGATGGATGGAGCTGCAGAAAGGAAACTCTTGTGCTGACAGATTGTCGCAGARCGGTCTCGACTTGAGGAATATCACTTAATTTATTGTCTGTTAACATAAACTTTTAATTACTAACTCAGGTACTGAGAAACAGAGAGGCTATAAATCAGACAGACGCCTGGGGAGACATCTTCCCTCATCTTTCCTGGGTGCAGCTTCACCCCACACCTCTCCTCCCTCCTCCAARTCTCCTCATCTTCTCCCCCCATGGTGAGGTGAGGGGTGACCTTCTTGGCTGAGGGCCATGGGTTTCTGTCCCTTGCTCCTTACTTCTTTTTGATCCTCTGCCCCAGAGTGGGCCTCTCCCAGGGCCTCAGTCCCTTGAGGTGTCCCTGCCCCATATTGGTCCCTGCACCATGGCCACATTCCCTCAGGGTGCYCATACCCCATGTGGTCCTCCATGGCCACAGTCCCTTGGGGTGTCCCTATCTCATGTGGGTCTCTTCACCATGGCCACAGTCCATAAGGGTGTCCATGCCCCATGTGGGTCCACCACAGTGGTAGACCCACACCCTTGGGGTGTCGCTGCCCCATATGGTCCCCTATGGCCACAGTCCCTCAGGATGTCTCTGCCCCTTATTCCTTCCTTGGGGTTTTCCCGCTTGCCTACAGATTGGTGTTTTCTGGCCACTGATTCTGCTCTAGGAGCAGAATTTACAGGTCTGCCTTTCTCTGAGCTACCCGGGATTTATCTTATTCTTGGACACTACGCTGGACTATGTGGTTCCTCTGAATTAAACATTTGGCCAGGTTTTAGCATTAGGTGTGCGTTTCATGTCTTCTCTCTAACTTCAGATATTTATGATGTAGCTTTCTGCATCTGAACCTGTCATACGCAGCTTCCCCTGTTGTCAGCAGAGAAAAATRAGCTCTTGAAAGGTGGCATTCATCTGACATTTTTTAGACATRCTTCAGCATGAGATGAATCACACGAGTTTCTCACACTCCAAAATAAAACTGCATCCAGACTGCCTATTGGTAATTGTCATTGTCCCGTGTTTTTTCCCCAAGTCATGCAAGTACATGGTTTGGAAGAGACTTGCTTATACAGTATGAACCTATGATGCCAACAGCCTGACTGTATGGACTGACCCCGTCCTCTAACCCGGCTCGGCTTGCTGGTATAATTAAGCCATAGTGTCTCCCCCAAGGACCACGCAGCAGCCTGAACAGGGAGGGGTATTTATTTGTGTTAGGTGCCTTAGTGTCAGAGCAAGCCTGGGATTCAAATCATCGTGATCATTTAGCTGCTTGGGCTTAGTTCCTCAGAACTGCCAGCATTTCTCCTTTGACCACACAGGGAGACATATCGGAACATGAATACCTTGTTGTGGTTGCCTCCAGAGAGTCAATTATGTGTTTTAGAGGGGCTGCTACCCCTCATAGTTCAATGTTTCAAGTAGAGTGTGGTTATTTAGTGTGATGCTTTTCCTGGGACAGTAGATAGGAAGAATTTGCAGACAGGCAGTGCTGTATGCAGTGCARCTACATTCAGTGAGTGCCACAGAGGGTACAAGACATCTTCTACAACTGGACGTTAAAATCAGGTAGTCACCCACTCCCTGGATTTTTGTGTAAATTTTATATAAAGTGTTAAAATGATAAATTAGTTGGAAACCTCATGAAATCGGTTTAAGGCACTTCCAGAATTTCATCTTTCCAGTTGGCTGGTTAGTCATTCTCAATGTGTGAAAATGTTCACTTTCAAAGTTAGAATTAAATAGAGAAAAAATAAMCAATTAATGAAGAAAAAGTGTTCATCTAATGCTGGCTGCTGCAGTCCTTGGGCAAAAAGAGCTCCAGCTAAAACATTCTATTTGTGTATTTTTAATATTTAATATGCACTTATTTTGATTAATATCCTTGTTGTTATGATACTTAATGTTTATAGGTAGGCTGTGAGGATATTTCCTCATGATGCATTGYAGTGCGAATTATACTGGAACAGCACAGTGCAACAACCTGGTTTTCTGTACATCTTTTTCCAAGCTAGGTCTCTTTTTAGCACTGTATTGTATTGACTCCCCAAAAGAGTTCTTCCTTCTCCAATGAAAACGGGGCAAATATTTCAGCTGTAGAAGCAATAAGGCTAGCTGCCCAGCACCTTAGTCCTCTGCCTGACTTCCTAGTGTTAGCTCATCTTCTCTGGCTCCATGTAGACAACGTGTATCCTGAGAGTCCTCTGAACAATAACAACGGAGAAAAGTGCATTTAAAAACTACTTATATACATTTTTTTTTTGCTATAAGCTCTGCCATATACTGAAAAAAGGCATATAAATATTAGAAGTGAATATCTACTAAATCTGTAGCCTGACTATAGAAATATTTACAAAGGGCTTATAAGGTTAAAGCAATTTAAATTAACTTCTCAGTGAAAGCAAAGTGTTTTGCAAAAGAACAAAAAAGAATGAGAAAAAAATCATGAAATCATGCACCATTTAGGAGTTCCAGGAATTACAGTTATTTAATGCTCCTGAGGCTTGTTTTCAATGCAAAGCATACAAAAAGATTTGTATAAGATATTTGAGGAGGCATGCACTTGTTTTATATGATAGAGATATTTCCAGCATTTTTACATTGACTGCTTTTAGCAAAAGCAGTGTTCCGGGAACTTAGAGATGCACAGCCCTGGTTTTTCATTGCTTAAAGGTTTTCAGCCCTCTTGTACATTAATATGAATGGATCTAATTCATCATTCCAAGCAATGTTCTTAGTCATTGTACCTGTCTTTCTTCCCTTGATTGCTGACTTATACAAGAAGGAAGCTTGAATGCTCATAAAATTATGACCAGTCCCTGAAGACAGGCAAACGAACATCTGCTTGAAATAGGTGAACAGCAGTTCTCATATCAGAAAGTAAAGAGAAGTAATCACGGAAAAAAGCAGAAAAGGGTATGACACAACAGGGAAAGAGAACACAATAGATAGAGAGGGATGCAGAAATCCGTGTATCAGTCAAGGTTAAAGTGTGAGTTATATGTCTGTGCAGTGGCCTCTGGAAAGAACAGATTTAAGGAGTTTTCAAAAATTTGAAATTACTGGATCTTGCCTGTCAAAGTGAAATATGACTCTGCCGGCGTGTGTCTGCGTCTGCCTCCTGCACACTCTGCAGTACAATGACCTGGTCGCCATCAGAGTCAATGGAAAGATGCCACTTTGCTCTCATGGAATCTAAAAAAGCCGGTGATGTGCTCACATGTAACCTACCACRCCTCCGTTCCTGAGTCCTCTGACTGCATGGGGTTGTGATGATTTGTTCTTCAGACTCCTTTCGGTTTTTCTTTCTGATGGTGACACTTTCTTTAAGGGGGCAGCAGTTAGTACTTTCAATTGCTTTGATATTTTTAAAGAGTCATTATTCTACCAGAACATGGAATGTGCTCTTATAAAAGAAATTTTATGTTTTATTCTGTATTTTATTAAACTGATCTAGATACCTAAGCTGATCTAGATACCTAACTTTCTTTTTTCACAGGTTCAGAAATACTATTAATATTGGGGCCATAGAAATTTATTGACCATCTTTTGACCATATTTTGAATATTTGACCATTTTTAGCCCATTGCAAAGCATTGTTAGCTTAATTTAATTTTAAGGTAGCACATTTTGCTTTGTGTTTCTGGCAGGCTAAGAGCTGACACACGGTCATTACACTGCTCTGGTATTATCCAGTAATTCCTGTTTCTTTGAGCCCTGAACAGGTGTCCCAAATAGGACAAGAGGTGGATCAAGTATCAAACCTAGATAATTTAATAATTTTATATAACAATTTAAAAGTTTAAAGTTTTTGAGGGGATTGAGAAGAAGAAATAGTGGCACCTAGAAGCTTAATAGAGATTTTGTGTTCCAAGCAGGACCCAGACCTAATTGCAGTGATAAGTTTAGATGATGCATATATAAGTAATTTGGGACTTATCTTAGCATCAATTACTCTCTGTGGCAGTTACATCTGGAAATTGCCCCTGTTTAAATTCAGTTTTAAATTATTTTGATTATGCTTATTAAATACCTATGGCGGTTTCTAACCATTACATTTCAAACAATAAATTCAGAAAAGCCACTAGGCCCATGAATACTCAAAGACTCCGAAAGCAATGTACAGAAAATCCTAATTGTACTGGCCTAGAATCATAGGGAGCCATGAAGGATGGAAAAGCTGTTGTGAAATTGTCCACAGCGGTGTGTCCAAGTCATACTGTTTCATACTCCTAGGGATCTAACAAGGTGAAAATGTATGAGGCCTCCTGGGCTGTGTTTGATGCTGTGTGAGGCCAAAAGAAATGACCGGAGACCAGCAGGTCTGCTCCAGGGAGCTCATTTAAATGAACCTCCTGTTCCTGGCTGACTCCTTTCTTCCTTTTGGATCTCTGCCATGCCTTCTTCTTTTTTCTTTCTTTTATTTTTTTCTTTTTTTTGGAAATACTGTGGTAGTTCATCACCCTAGTGCAGGAGCTGTGTTCATTCATAGATGTTTACATTTGCAATGAAAAGGTTCAGGAGGTGACTTTAATTGTGGGTCAGATGGAGGAACGTCCTCTGTCCTCTCCTTGGCTCACAGGATTRTGGAAATTAAAACCAGCAAATCCACAAGCACTGTGGGAAAATTGCCTGTATTCCAGCATGCTTTCCTGCAAAAGGAGAACAGTCTTCTAGGCCTCACAGGATTGTTGTAAGAATAATGCATAGTCTAAGTTCAACACATGCACTATTATTATTCCCCTGATAATGTTTGGTAATATATTGGTTTAAATACCGTTAGTTACAATGCTACTTATGTGCCTGAATCACAATGCATGCTTATACTTTACTACTTCATCTATATGTAGTTATGCTTTTAATTGGATAATCAAAATAATTAATTTTATTTCAAATAAACACTTATCTTTCCTTTCTGGAACAAGATTTACATAGGGTATTATATGCTAAATGGTACAACAGCCTGAATAATGAACACTGATAAGTTTTCTTTTTCATGTGAGGATAGCCAAGAATTAAGTAAATGAAATGGTCCTAAAAGCAAAATAGAAGCAGAACACAGACATCAGTTTGACACTATGCTGAAGTTTGGAGGTGAAATTTGGATCCTTAAATTCATCTGTGACTTTAGTGAGGCAGGTCTGCACCAAGGATGCACCTATTTTTTATTAATTCAATGATACTTTATTATCATCATCATCATCATCATCATCATCATCATTATCATGTAGATTTCTGTTAAAATTAAGATGTAATAAATTTTTCTAAGCACTTTACACCACAGGTGATTTTGGTTATAAGACTGCTGATGCTAAAGACTTGCCACAAATTTCATTCCGTATTGTAATTCTTAAAAAATATACTATTTTAATGAAATTAAAGAGACATAGATATGGCTTTGTTTCATGACCCTGCAGGGATGTTGTGTTTTGATCAGCAGTGTGAATTTGACTTAGGAGGGTTTTCACATATGCTTAAGAACTCTTCAAATTGCTCTTGACTACTGTGTTATTTCTCGAAGCCAATCTCCAGTATCAGGTTATATTGTTATATACTCTCTAGCTTTTTTGTTTTGTTTGGTTTGGTTTTGTTGAGGCAACCTGTTTTAATCTGTACTTTCGAATTACTTAGGATCCCAAGAGCAAGTCTGTAGAAAGCCTTTGCTAAGTGTGTTGCATGCACAAATACCTGTGTGTCTGTATGATCCTCTGAGGAATTGTTTTGTATCCTGTATCTATGTCTGCTTTTGAAATGTTTGTGTAAATAAACAGAAATTTAAGAGGAAAAATGAAAGCCCAAATCAAACAGAAGCATTTCTGTTGATTTTTTTTTTCAGTCTTTTGTTTGTAGCATTTGATAGCAGAACGAAATTGCATAAAAGAAATACAATCAAAGGTTCAACTATCAAAATCTTCACTTAGAAGCTACCTTTATTTCGTAGTTACTTCTTTTTAATAATCACGACTTAGTACACACAATAAAAAGGAACTAATAACATAGTATACAAAAACCTATAGGCTGTACCTTGAGATACTTGTTTTATCAGGGATAACAGAGAGTGGTTAAATAAATATCTTCTGTTTGGAACAGAAGCATGAGTGGGAAAAATGCCTAATGAAAGAAGTATGGCAATGGCCACAATCCATCTCTAACAGAATTTAAAGTAGTATGAAATACTTACTCATAAATTGTTTAATATTACAAAAATAGTCTTGATTTCAGCATGTTCATTTTTTTTATCTGTGCTGCATACTATATATGTTTATAAACAGTAAAATTGGGGTCCTGTAGCTGAAATTCATTTAATTTAAAAAAAAATCACTTTATAATAAGACAATGCCTTTTTTCCATGGAGAAAGGATCCACGAAGGTTAAGATATCCAACTGAGAAACCACAGAAATAGAACTAGACCCATATAACTGAAATGACTAACTACAAAGCTTGGCATACCGATTCTAAATACCAATAATAAACAGAACACTTTAATGTATTCATTAAATGTATTTGAGTAAATTTGCATAATAATTTCATAACATTGTAGAGCTGCTAGCAGACAATTTTGCAAACAAGAAGCTGCTTGCATTCACCTCATGAATCGCTCTTTTAACCAGTTTTAAAACTTTTAACCAATTTGCCAATATGGCAAATCAAATCCCATAAATGATAAGCAACACTGTTGAGTTTATAAGAAAAATACAGTTCAGTTTTGAGATATACTTGGATTTTTTTAAGTCAGTCTTTTAATTAGGCATAACATAGGTTTTATGTGTTCTCCTGACAGACCAGCAGTACTCATGGTCGCCTTCTCAGCACTTCAATGAAGAAAGATACTCTCCTGCTTCGAGGAATATGAAAGGATTATCTGGTAGTCGCAACCAACCACAGTTATGTTCTGCTCATACCTGTGGCTTAGCATCCCCTGAAGATTGTGAACACACTCACGACCATATCCACCATGGGCAGGAGCCGAGGCAATCCTATCTTCTCAGCCCCACGGAGAGTTGTCCGCTGGACCACCATCGTTGCTCACCGCGCAGCTCCATCCATTCTGAATGCATGATGATGCCCATGGTAATGGGCGATCACATGTCAAGTAGCACTTTCCCCAGAATGCACTACAGCTCACATTACGACACTAGAGACGACTGCGCCATGTCTCACGGTAACCCCAAGATTAACCGCATTCCTGCAAATCTTTTGGACCAATTTGAGAAACAGCTTCCTCTTCACCGGGATGGGTTTCACACTTTACAGTATCAGAGAACCTCAACCGCTGCAGAGCAACGCAGCGAGAGCCCGGGAAGAATACGTCACCTTGTTCATTCAGTCCAGAAACTTTTTACTAAGTCTCATTCTCTGGAAGGATCATCCAAGGGAAACGTTAATGGGACAAAGGGAGACAGTCGAGGGGACGATCATCATCATGGGCACCATTCCAAGCATAGCAAAAGGAGTAAAAGCAAGGAGCGAAAACCGGAGAGCAAGCATAAATCTGGAATGAGCAGCTGGTGGAGCTCTGACGATAACTTGGACAGTGATAGCACTTACCGAACACCCAGCGTGGTAAATAGGCACCATGCGGATCACATATCCCATTGCTACCCGGAAGCACTCCAGGGCCATTTTGGGGATCTCTCATTGAAGACTTCCAAAAGTAACAATGATGTGAAATGTTCAGCTTGTGAGGGGCTAGCAATGACCCCTGACAGTAAATATATGAAAAGGAGTTCTTGGTCCACGCTTACAGTAAGTCAGGCTAAAGAAGCTTATCGCAAATCATCACTTAACTTAGATAAGCCTCTGGTTCATCAGGAAATCAAACCTTCCTTGAGGCCGTGCCATTACCTTCAGGTAAGAGGAAGATTTTCATAATATTTTAAGTGGATAAAGCTTAATGATTTACACTATAAAGTCAGAGTAAAAAATGCAAGAGTCATTCACATATCWCCCTTAAAGAAAAACAGGACTGTTCACACAATGTAGCTATTCCATGAAAATTTAGTCTTTGTTTATTGGGCACAGATTAAAAATTAAATGAAACATACAGTAGTTTAAGGTCAGTGAATGTTTTACATCTTTGGTGTTTCCACTAAAAACCTTGATAAAATCCATAGCTCATATTACAAAAGGATAGTTCTCCAAGCAGTTTGGAGCTAGAATAAATGTATCAAATACAACTGTAAGTGAAAGATTTTAAAAACAGACTGTCCGGAATCCCATTTTTGTGTTCTTTTATTCCTTGTCTCCAGGTTATTTTAAGTAACGGGAAACTAGTATACTCAGTTGGTTTGTCATTGTAATTACTCATAAACTTCATTTTAGTCACTGGGTCACCTATAATCATATTGAACTGAGCCTCTCTTGAGGCTCTCTGAGCTCACTGAGCTTTTCTTGTGAAAAGTAACACTAGTAACTTTTCATAGAGAAATAAATATTTCAGGTCTAATACTATTTAGGGTGTTCTGTGGTCTTGTTTTCTTTTTTTCTTTCTCTGTTTTCTTTGTTAATCACTGCAACTAGTTCYAAAGATACTCCCATCCTCACCTACATTTAAATTGTTACAGTTTCTGCCACTTGCCATACCAATATCATGCTGGTATAACCAATTATGATGCTAAACTTACGTGCTCTGGATCTTGAAGTGATATGGGCATAAAAAACTAGCTTCCAAAATAATTTTTAGACACTTACATCACTTAGGTGTTCTATTTGCAGCACAGCACCATGATAACTTGCATCCAGGGTGCACCGTGAGCTGCAGCATAAGCAGAGCAGAAAGCAATCTGGGAAGGTAGCTCCTCCAGTTGGCATTGCCACCAATTGCCACTAGGAAGAACATATTATAGAAGCATTCCCTTAGAGATTTCCATAAAGTAGAGCCTGCAAAGCTCATTGTTCTCAGCACCTTTTCTTCCTTTTATTTATTTTTTTATTTTTTTAGGTAATGAGCTTCACCTTCTGTAAAGCTTCCTTATTCTCACATTAACACATGYAAATCTCCACTTCAGATTTACATATTTAGAGACTTCAGTTCCTGTGGGCTCTGCAGAAGCCAACAGGCACAGAATAACAGCCATTCGACTTCTGTGCAGAGCCCCCTTCCCCTCCGAGCGATAGGGSAGCCGTAGTAATAAGCTTGCAGATGAAGAGCTGACTCTTTGCAAATGCAAGTACAGCCATCCAGGTCCAATCTTCCCTACTGTAATATGGGAAAATTCATCATTTCTGAGAAGGAAAAATAAAGAAGTTGCAACACTTCTCTCATTACCATACAAACTGATTCCAGGTTTAGGCTGACAGCAAYTGCATTTTATCATATTAAGTACCGTTCTCATATATGTAAAGCAACCTGCACTCTTCTGGAAGTATTTGATTCAACTCAGTGAGCTGGAGCYGGAAGCATTTCCAGGGCAGAGCTCCAACCAAACCTGTGTTCTGTAATCTGGGGTGCTGCTCTTGCAGTAAGGAGAAATTCAGTTATTTTTAGTTTTTCCCTTACCAGGACACACACACTTGTGTACAGAGGCTGCTGGATCCTTTACGTCTCTGTTCAGTTTTGTGCTTTCCTCCCTGTCACATTTCCTTGTTTCTACCTGTCCCATCTCTATGTCTCTTTTTCCCTTTGCAGAAGCCCCCAGTTTTTATTTTTCATGGGCCTCCTCATTACTCCCCAGTTATATCAGTGTGCCCAAGAGGATGCAAAACACTGAGTTCACAAACTGACCTGGCTGCCAGTCAGTAAGATCTAGGCTAAGGGCCCAGTAGGAGTCCAAGGCCTAGGACAGGAAAGCACATTTCTTTCAGAAATCTTTATTTTAGTCTTTTGATGAATTTGAGATCTTTGAAAAGAAGGTTCATCCAGTGATTAATGTTCTAGCATAAAATCTAAGAGCTCRTGCAAATTTAAGCTTCTGTATCAGGGACTTCCTCTGCGATCTTCCTTTTTAAGCCTCTTTAAAAATGGGTTAGCAGCAGTTCTCCMATGCACAGAGATGCTATAGTGTGAATATGTTAAGACTTAAGTACTCTGTTACTACAGTAAAGAATGTATCAGTGCCTGAAGCAACAATGCCTGCAATGCTGTGCTATGAGCCTTCTTATTACAAAGGTTTAAATTAAATGCAGGTTCAGTTTCTACTGAATATACTGAATTATATAGTATTCAGAGCATGGTTATCCTTCAGATGGAGAGGATCACTTATTCAGCAGCCCAAGATCAACAAACAAACAAGGGACCCCGTTCAGCCRATGTCATAACTAAACGCATAGTTTTGAAACATCTGCTTTGCGGGATGCTGTGCTGTGACCCTGTAATCACTGAAACCAGAGAAGTGAGACCTGTTATTATCTCTGCCGTGAACTTCCTCTCTGACCCAGCAAATGTAATTTGTTAATCACTGCGCACTTCAATTACTCCATCAGCAAAACTGGGGAAGGATATTTAACTTTTTTTACAGCAATAAAAGAAGCATCAGTAAATAATGATCGGATGAAAATAATCTCTAGATCCAGAAAGTAAAAAAGGTAGAAAGGATCCCTAGGTTACYACCTTGCTCCAAAATATCTAGAAATGGAAGTGTCCAAGGGATTATGAAGTTGATTATGCAGCAGCATATTTCCCTGAGGTGCCCAAATGAAGAGATTAGCATAAAACCCCAGGTGCTTTGTAGAATCGCTATGTTTATAACACTAAAAGACATGATATTAAAAGGCATTTATCCTGAGTGGTATTTTCATATCAGCCATATGTTTTTTAAATCCTTTCTAAAGCAAAAGTTTGAAAGTACAGTCCCTTAAAGATTTTATATATGTGCACATACCCCCTCACAATAAAAATCACTATGTTCAATGCTTTATACATTAGTATCATAAACTAATATTTTTTATTATTATTATTACTACTATCATGTTACCTATATATATAAAAGGACTCACTGGATCCAAACCTGTCTTCCTCACGTTATTTTTCTCCTGACTTCTGTGAAACTTACAGCAGTTCCTGTTTTCCACTGAAGACCTGTAGTGTACAGCGTCCCAAACTGGGGCCTTTGGCCTGTGCTTGAAACCACACGTTCTGTGTCTTGCTTATGGACTTCTACTTTGTCTTGCATAGTATTTCCTGAGCTGCTTTTTCCTTAGATTTGAAATTTTGAAGAATACACAAAGAAAAGAAATATTTTTTAAAAATGAGCTTTTCCAAAATAAAGGCCTCAAGAGGCCTTGTTCCAGCATTGATGGTCATCTGACCTAAAGAGGACAATTTCAGAGAAGAACTAAACTCATAAAAAATAAAGCCGTATGAGATGATAGTGTTTGTTTTTCTGATCCAAAGCAATCAGTTTTCACTATCAGATGAGATTTGCATCACTCCTGCTACAGTGGTGGTGACAGGAACGTGCAGAGGGGTGGAACAGGCCCTTTGGGCTACAATTAGTCATGAAATCAGCTTAGCTGTAATGTGAACCCATACCAGTCTGCTATCCCAACACTTTGCTTTGCAATATTAATAGCATTTACCAGATACTTGTAATTGATCAGCAAAAATTCTTATCCTGGTTCTGTGGTTCTGTGAATTTCATTTTTGAAGGCAGACAAATTGAGTTCCAAATGCATCTCTGGACACCAAACGCTTYTGTCACCAAACTCAGCAGGCAAATGTAGGTCACATGTACAGAGTAAGCATACATTTATATACCTTTTACTACAGTGCCATGCTTTCCATGTCATTTTATTTTTACATGTAAGATATGTTAAGAAAAAGGCTAATGAGTTGTGAGGTCTCCTTTATCATCTTCATCAGTTATTTTGGGTGACCAGGTTTAATGCATATACAATGCAGTGGCTCTGACTCATTTTACTGTTCACATGAGTGCTTTTGAGGAGCAGTTTTTCAAGAGGAAAAATGCATATGAACACGATAGCTGTACTAAACTTATGACTATTAAAGCATCACTTACAGCTTCCAGGACTGAAATATCTGTGAATGCAATGAAAGAAGAATGATTCAGAGAGTAAAGCAAAAGGCAGGTGAGAACAGAGCACTCACCATCACTAAAGTTCTGGAGCACAGTGCTATGTGTCACTGATTAATATTCCTCCCTCAACCATTCAACAGCCTGCAAAGCAGCAAGCAGTCGAGGTAAACATACCACAAGGTACAGTGAATGAATCAGCACTAAACCAGAAAAGAGCATGTTGTTCTAAAAATGGCTTCAGCCCCCTCCTGCCTTCCTAGTGCATTTAAGTGCTAGCGTCATCCATTACAGCCCTGGCAGTGCTAAGCATGTAGGTAATAATGTCAGCTGTGTACTCTGCTGAATGAAAGTACAAGAGCTGGTTTCTTAAAAAAGAAAAATAGAAAAGCAGCAGCAGCAACAAGGGTCTGTGCTGGTTTAAGTTATGCCAACATGGAGAAGAGCTTTGAGRACAAGCTAATGGAGTAACAGGCATTAATGTTCACTTGTGTGTTTTGAAGAACTCTGCTGAGGACATGGCAGCACCTGGGCTGTGGCACTAGGGACACGTAGTGCTGCTTTGCACGGGTGGTTCTCACCACCATGCACCTTCTCCAGCACTTTGTCCTTGTGAAGCTGGGTATTCCTCTTGGTTGACAAAATAGACATGTGTGCGTGAACTACAGCATCTATGTCCAGTACTGTGTCAGCTGGCACACTCCTGAGTTAGGTGTTAGCAGCAGAGTTCCACTAATGGCAAACTGGTGCTGAGGTCTCCGCTACGTGCAGAGGCTCTGTGGCTTTGGAGACACTGTGTGTTGTAGGGAGGTGAGGAGCACCTCTCATTTCCTTCCCCTGTGTGCGTTTTTGCCTTTCACTCCATGATTCTGTGATGACTGCTCTGGAGGGCCTTGCCCCAACTCGGGTGAGCAATGCTAAGGTGACAACATTTCCTTGATACCTAAGGGGGTAAAGACAACGGTATTCCTGAGGATGGGTGGCAGCCCTCCCTCCTCTCTGCAGGCTGCCCAGCATGAGCCCAGGGTGAGCCCAGCACACGGGTCCWGCAGGCCCCGGGGGCACCCGGATAGGAGGCAGCAAAGCCAGGGATGCTCGGGCTGATAACCTGCTGCGCGCAGGGACACGTGCCCCAGGGGCTCAGTGACTCTGGCACACTTTCCACAGCTTAATGTTTCCCACCATATAAAAAATTACTTCTTTTGTCTGTGATCAAGGTCAGGTCCCTTAAATTATTCAGTAGGTCGTATTGGCAGGGGCATTTTCTATCAGGTGAGACAGTCTCAGAGGCTGCAAAGAAAAGCAGATGATCCTTCTGCTACACATCGCAGCCATCTAGAATTTTCTCTATTGGCTGCATCAAACTTTTAATACTTTTTTTTTCACTTTTTCTGCAACTTGTTTCATCTTCTGGGGCTTGCATGTAGGACGCATAGAACACGTCTCCCAGTAGGATCCACAGAACTGGCTGACTTGAAATGTTTTAACATGGTGTAAGTGTCTGGAGATGAAATAATGCAGGAGCAAAATTCATCTGTGGTATAATTACAGCAGCTTCAGTGGGGGAGAGGCTTGGGCACAGCTGACAAACTGACCTTTAAATGCTCTGAGAAGCAGAGTTCTTTTCTTTTACCATTATTACTTTATTAAATCATTAAATGTATTTGTATTACAAAATTCATATAATCCTAAACTTTTGCAAGCTCTTCACTCTATGAACTAATGAGCTCCAGCAGATTCCAGTTTCAGTTTTTAAGTTGCAGTTCTTAATTTGGACATAAAACTAGGCTATACACTGCAAATGCAATTAGGCAAATTAGATTTTTCTGGAGTGAATGTTCTTCATGAAGAGATTCGCTCTGTTGCTCCTTAAGGCCCCTCTTGTTTCACATCAAGCCTTGTGTAACCGAGTCTAATGTATGGGTTTCCAGGATAGCAGAAAATAAAGCCCTTCTCTTTTCCCAAAGCTGCTTAGCAGTAGCAGATGTGCTTTGTGGTTGTGTCTGAGGGCCTTGACATGTTTTCTCTATTTGAACCAGTCCTAACAGATAAACAAGAAGTGAACTTCTGCTTGTCTCCCTTGTCTTGCATTATTAGGGAATATACAACAGAACTCGCACAAATTAAACTTTATAGCAAAGACCTATATCCTGCATGCAKTTTTTTCTGTATACAAATCAACAGTGTTTGTGTATCATACGGGCCAGAAAAAGGGAAATGACAAAAGAAATGGGAATGTGCAGCCCTGCAGCTCTTCAGGGAGGGTCAGTTTCCAGTGAGGTTTTACTCGGTCCTGCTTAATAACCTGACAAAACTGGAGCAACAAAATCAAAGATCATTCCTTTTTTTTTGTTCCTGGGGCCAGTGTTTTTCAAAGCACACARCAAACAGATAATACATAACCAGTCATAAACTCTGGAAAAACATAATTTTGTCTCTTGAAATAGTTTTTATTCCTAGGCCCTCCCAAATATTCACAGACGTGTTGCACACCTTGAAGTATGAATTGCCATAAATTCAGCTTACACCTTTTGCCTTTTCTATACATTTTCTTTACTCTGCTGGGCAGTTACCAGGCTCCATCCACTCTGAAAATGTTTTCTGGGCTATTCAGGCTGCCTTTCCCAAAAAGAAGGCCAAGGAAACTTGCAGCCAGCTTCAGTTGCTGCTATGGTGGCCCCCTGGGCCTTGTCTGCTGCCCTGTCATTCAGGCAGCCCAGCTGGCAGGTATCTTCCTGGCTCCCCGTCGCCTGTAGTGACGAGCTGGACTGCAGGCCGGCTCTTTGGCCCTTTGATGCTTGGCTTTGACAAAACTCACACTGTAATTCAATTCATTCCACTTGTAGAGAAAGACTTGGAGTAAAGGCAGCTACAGGCAGGCCCGCCAGCAGTGGGAAAAAAAGAACATAATTTCTGGTTGCTTGACTATGGCAGATTAGTTGGTAGTAATGCTGAATTTTGTATCAAGTGTGAGAAGTTGCAAGCTTTGGTCATTAATAACTATGCAGATCTCCATCATCAAAAAACTTACTACCTTAATCTACATTAGAAATTCTCATAATGTCAGTAAAGGTTCCTTGGCAGAGGATCCCTATCGTTTAYATTGTTCTGTTGTTCGACTTGTTTACGGGATTGTTTTGATCCAAGCCAGCTAGTATTTCCCTAAGCAATTCCTGGGTATGGCTCAGGACAGGGACCATGCCAGCAGTCCCTGTTCTGGGAGCAGAGAGCTCAGCAGCTCTCTGGATTCTGGATCAGGGTGTTGCAGGCCAGGTGGGCCCCAGGCAAGGCAATGGGTGCCTGTTTGCTAATGGGCACGTAGCCTTAGAGTAATTATTGTACCCTTTTTATCTTTGCAATACCCTCACAAGTGGGAGAAGCACAGAAAGGACCTTGTTTCCCACACAGGAGTTGTGGCACAGTGAGGCCGAGCGTGCCATTTGAGCGGAGTGGGGCTGCCCTCCCTCACCCCGTGCTGCCATCCCCTCTCTTTTGCCAGCATGGAGCATTGCACACAGGCAAGGGGAGGTGGGGCAGCATCACACACAGAAACCCTGTCATCTGCATTGTGTTGCTGGAGTTATTGTTCAGGTGGCTATGTGAAACAATCTGAATCTGTAAAGTAATCTGAAATTGATAGAAAAGATAATATTATCCAAGGAAAACTCATCCCACTTAAGTTTATGGCATTTTGTTGTTGTTGTTGTTTGTTTTGAGTTGGCTAAAGCTGACTCTGAAGCAGCATCCTAATTCTCCAAGGAAACCAGCAGCTCATTAAAGCCAGGGTTTCTAGGTTATATCCCCACAGATCCTGTGTTTTGGACCGACAGGCTGTATCTACCGGCTGTTCTCATTTAAGGACAGGCCAAACCTCCCTTTAGCCCAGATCTGTCTCAGCTCAAGTTCCACCACCAGATCTTGGTGAGCCCCAGGCTTGGCGGAGTCAAAATCCCTTCTGGTGCAAGCAGCCTCCCCACGGCCATCCGGGCACRCCTTGCGTCACCGTCCCGGAGGTGGCAGACACGCCTGGTCCAGGGGCACCCAGCATCGGCACGGGGGACCCGCTCATGTCCCTGTGCACGGTACGAGCGCCCGCGGCGCTTCGCCCACGTTCCTCCAAACGATATGAACGTGCCGCGGCATCCTCACAGCTCTCTACGCTGCTTAGCCACCCCTGTATTATTATTTGGAGAGTTTCTGGAGAATCACTTAGGAGATGCAGCGATGATTCATGTTTTTGAGTTCACTGCTGCTCATATAAGGATTAGAAAGTATTACTTCAATAAAAATAACATTGTTATGGAAAAAAATACAAAAGTGGTGACTAAGCAGTGCTGAGTATATTGGATGTAAGTCTTCTTTGCATCAGGAGTCAGTGAGTGCAGCTTTGCTTGGGGCTGTGCATGAAAAACATCTAATAAAATCAGCTAGTAGAGAATGCTGCTACTGGTTTGCCTCATCGGACATCTTCCAGATGGAATATGTTTGTAGTTTATGTGTCTTCATGGCTGTACAGCCCATTTGTTCCCAACCTGGTGTAAAGCATAAAATATTTGGGATCCATCCTTTTTTCCCTCTTCTTCTTATACTTCAGCTGTTCCGATCAAAGCCTAGAGAGAGTCACTGGCAATACAGAGGTGTCTCTTCCTTTCTTGGATTAATTCTTGGCTTAGTGGGCGGCATCGGCCGACTTCCCGGGAATGCTGCAAGAATCTCGATACTTCTGAGCTGTCCAGGAATTCAGGGAGAGGGGGTGGTATGCGAAAATTAAACCTAATTAAAAGGAATGGCATAGCTAGTGCTGAGGAGGAGTTCCTGACGTATTTCCTAGAGTTTTTTGAATGACTTTCACTGTATAATTCATGTTCTTTGAACAGTGAATCAGCACATTAAAAAAAAAATATTAAAAATGCATTAAAATGTACACTGAGAATGAGGTTGAGAAGGGCACAAGATTAGCTACGGAGGAAGCAAGGATTTTATTTATAGATGGTGCTGTGTTCCCTTCTGCAAAAAGCTAGACCAATAGGGTGTAGAGTAATTGAACTAGAGTCTTCAACCAGCAAATGGTGGAATGCCATTAGAGGGCCTGATTCTAAAATCTGTGCGGCAATAAAATTATTTACTGTAATTCAGAAAAAAGGAAAAATTTCATTTCCTTCATATCTGGATGCAAGAAAATTTCAAGTGCAAAGTATCAAAGGATAATGCAAATTTGAGACCTCTCTGGTTTGTGTTTCATACACTAGTAACACCTCACAGCAGCCTTGAGCACACTGTCCACTCAAGAGAAAGGGTAAATAAGCAAATATGTTCTAATGCAGCATAGATACAGCTTTTTTTCTTTTTAATGCAAAAATATTTCTAGAGACCTACTAAAATGGTGACTGAGGATTCCCCAGACAAACCAAAAGCAGAGATCCTTAGGACACCCAAAACAAACTAACAACAACAACAAAAAAAGCATAAAGAAGTAAACTAATATTTGCTAAAGAAATAACCTGCAAAAACAACATAGTGAGATTTAGTTATGGAAGAACTATCAGCTGGCCTCTTGGTACCTCTACCCTGCACATTTAATTTAATAGCCTACAGCCTATGTGTTTTCTTTGGATTAGGGTAAGGCTACCACTGCTCCAGAAGAAACTCTGGGAGAAAGACTGCAATATAGTCCTCTCTAACTCCAGGTGAAAATTCTATTGTCAGGTCAGCGTTCCACTCTCACCCCTCACCAACAAAATTTTTGAAAACACAAAATATCCAACTACCAATTCCAAGTAAAATACAGAGGCAAATTTCTACCCTGCTAAAAATCATTTTTGTTTTCCTTGACAGATTGTCATTATTTTCATCTAATTATGGCTGTACACAAGAGCTGTTCTTCTATTTTAAGGGATAATATCCTACATACACTTCAGGTTCCATCCTTCTATGCCATCTTCTGTCTGCTATCTTTTTTTCCAGACTGAGAAAACATAAAATTATCTATCTTCTACACAGTATTTCATACCTTGTCCTTCATATCCGTAGTCTAATTCAAGCACAGACAGCTTTGGCTTCTGGTAAAATGTGAAATTCATATTAATAAAATAGGATGCAGGTGATAATGAGTATTTCAGTGCATTTTACATCCGCGTGCTAATTAAATTTCACAGGACTCCTGTGAGGTAGGTAATACTCATTTTAACCTTTGAGAATGAGAAATATGAAGAAGTGATAGTCAGCTCCCTTAGCTAAAGCCATATATTTAGAAGTATTTCAATTTAGCTTGTAAAGTGAGATGCCACATTTTAAGCAGATCAGCACTTCAGTGGTAGAACACCTCTGAAACTCTGGGAGTTTGGAACAAATGCCTTAGAAGCAGGTGGAAAAACAGGAGCAGACCTGTTCTGAAGTGCCAGTAGCAGTTTCTGAATTGACTTCCCTTAAATATCTAACACTAGTGCATGAATGGGAGCCTAGATTATCTCTCCCTGGTTAGATGTGATGAAGAACTGTTCTACCATCGGCATTTACGTGACATAGGTTGCCCACAGAACAGTCTCCATCCTTGGAGACATTCAAAACCCAGCCAGAGGTGGCCCTAGGCAACCTAGGAAAGCTGCACTAAAACCTCCCTGCTTGAGTATGTGGTTCTAGTCCAACCTGTGGGGTCTTTTCCAACCTCAGTAATTCCAGGTTTGTTTCTCAGGTTTCTCGGGATCAATTCATGTGAATTTATCCCCCTTCTCCCCAAACATATGCTTCTGCTTACACGCAGAATTGGTGCAGACAGACCAATTGATGAAGTCCAGTCAAGGGTGAGAAATTAGGCATTTTTCTGCTCTTTTCACTTGACAGGTCTGATCTGAGCACAGTTAAGGCACACCAACAGCAAGGGCGATGGGGGTAGTTACCTTTCTTTCTAGAAGGGCTCCTAGATAACCATAAAGTGTCTCAAATACTCACTGCAAAGATTCAAATTTGATTTCTTCCGTAGCCTGCCTGAGTTCACACCTCTGTCTTCTCAGTGAGGGCACTTCCTAGAATCTATTCTGAAGGAGTTAGCTTTCATTGATGCTATTTTGTAGAGAATTTAGGTTCCTAAGACTCTGGAGATCATTCTAGGGATCAGCTATGTAAAATATAGTAAGGTAGGCTTTAGGTGCTGGGTGGTTTCTTAACTCTTTCCCTGAGTAGCTTAATCTAAATACCATAGTGAATGCACACCAGAACAATTTTAAGAACGACCAGAACCATTGAGATACTTCAAATTTCCTGAACCTGCTGGTGCCTCACAGCAATAATGCATAAAATTTGTGAAAGAGACTCATAATTTCTGTAGTGGTTATAACTAAATCAGCAGCTGATGACAAAATTAAATGAAAAGATGTAGACCTTGTCAGCTCATTGTTTTTACAAAAGGAAATTCATATGGTAATATGCAGTCTAACTCCTCTGTGGATAAAAACTGCATATACAAGGATTCATGTTAACATGTAGAACAGGAGGAAGGCTTTTTTAGAAATTATAAATATCAGCACTCATCACTATACGCAAGTAGGTAATTAGGATAATTATTCCCAATTAGCAGCTGCAAACCCTGCAGATGGGAATTTCAGGGACTGCTAACTATTGTAAGAAAGCTTTTCTGCATCTGTGAAACCCTTTTCATGTTTTGGGAGATATATATATATACACATACACACATACATACATACATATAATGACCCTCACACTTTCTGAAAAATATTTGTGTTAATATTTCAAGATAAAGAAAAAACCTTTTGTGTAGTGTTATACCCTTTTGCTTTTCTTTAAGGGTATATTGAGATCTGAGACAGCCCATTTTTGAAAGGTTTTTCTAAGCATTTAATCTTGCAACTAAAGTAAACGATGAGCCATTGCTGACCGAATGGGGACTCAAATTTTGCTGTTATTCTTAATCCATATGAGGAAAGGAACGTGCTGTAGGTGCCACTGCTGGAGCAGGGGGGTTGGCCTAGATGTTCTCTAGAGGTCCCCTCCAACCTCAACCATTCTGTGATTCTGTGAAAAAAAAAAAAGAAAAGTCAAGGTCTTTTGAAGACAACAGAAAGACTCCAAGATTTTTCGTAGGCCCTACATGAATTTTTTTGAGAGGAAATATTGGGAAACTTAAGTGTTAGGCTCCAGGAACGTTTTTCCAGGAACGTTTATTGTGTTCTGCTACTTTGAGTGGCTCAAGGTTAGCTATAAATGTAATATTCATTTTTAATACAGAAAATTGAGCCATATAGCTTGCACCTATATGCCAACAAATGCTTTTTCAGTGTTAGGTTCTTGTTGTTAACTATGTTGACGTCCAAGTAATAAAGAAGATTTAAAAGCGAGAGCATGTTTGTATGATATTGATTAATTTTTCTTAGTATAACACTCTAATTCAGATTTTCCCACTTAAAAATATTGCCACTTATGGGTAATAAAGCTGAAGAAAATACATTTGTTTTGTTTATGATAGGAGCTATTACAACTATTACAACTTTTGTTATTCATAGATAGGTTTTAGTTCTTGCAGAATCTGACAGATGTCATACATGGGTTTGGGAAAGAAATGGGGATGATACATCCCACTTATAGACTTCAAGTTTGGAAAAATGCTTCAGCTTCCCTTTCGAATCACTGTCCAAAGTAAAATAATATTGATGGTTTATTTCTGTGCAGGATCTAAGGCATATTTTGTTTAGATTCTTACTCAGACCTCTTACTTTACATATGAATAGAATCCATAGTTTTTCTCTGAGATATTTCTTTCTAGCATTTTTCTAATCTTCTTTATATCTTCTTTTCTGACTTCAGTTCATGTTGAGTTTGTTCCTTTAATTCAATATCTCTATCTTGACTTGTTCCCTTCTCTTAAAATTTCATTTCAACCTTGATCTCTCTTTGGAATGCAAAGCACCTGGTGCATGGCTAGTTCATGAATCTTGTAAGGGCAGTAGAGACGTAGGGAGTGTTAAATCTATGATGAAATCTATCTGATAAAATCAATGGGAGCGTTTCCTTCAGTTCCTCAGTGAGCCCTGGTTTTAGAAAGTCTCAGATGTGCCTGATTTAAAGTCCTGATCTGATATTCTACTTCACAGAAATTACTTAATATATTGCTTAACTTGAAGTCCTGATTTACAGTATATTGGTAAATAATGTCATTGATCTGTGTAACATATTTTAAGTTATTATGTTGATAAAGGACTTGATGCTGCCAAAAGCATCAATCCTGGTCCACCAAAGCATTTAATCACATCCTTCTTTTTAACCACAAGTCATTATAATAGATTTGAGTGCCTATATGCACTTTAAGAAAAGGCTTAAGTGCATTCCTGGATTAGGACCAGAGCATTTAGCACCTTGGAAGATTTAACAAAAAGGAAAGAATCTGTAACACTGACAGAGACTGGCTTGCTGACACCTTCTCCAGGAGTCTTAAAGCGAGGTGAATTTTGCTGTGCATTGGAAATTCTGCTCCTACTGAGTTCTCTGCCAATTTGTGGTATAGACAGATGTCCACCAGCAGTGGATTGTCTGGTCACCAGACTTTGTATTTGAAAAAGAACATCAATTATATGAAAACAGCCATGACTATACAGAATTAATAAGTAACTGACTATATTCCTGAAATGTTACAACTCTACAAAGTATTTTGCTGGTTGTAAGTAATATATTTTTAAATGATGAATTACCACATTTGCCCTCTTTTTCACAGAAACTTGCCCTAATTTGGAATTCAATCTATTTATGCCAAAAACACAGATTAATTTTAATTAAATAATTCATTCTTCTTTCTGGAAAAAAAAAAAAAAAAAAAGCCAAAATCCCATGTAAGTGGCGTGGGAGGAATACTCAAATGTGTTCAGCTTTCAATAAGTTCTAGGTCTGAGATATGCAATCAAGTTAATGTTCATTAGTTAAAATCTGTGAGGGAGGTTTTAGCAGAGGTTAAGCTAAAGGATTTACTGCAGTTTAGAGCATGTGTCCAGATAGTTACTGCAGCTCAACAGGCAAGCGATGAGTTTTTTGGTCTTTGAGTTCTGACATTCATAAACTGCTTCTGAAAATGAAGTTAAGATTTCCAGATCATTTGGTGACTTTAGAAATGTTTTCCTATACTTTCTTTCTGATTTACAAAACATTCACAGGACTTGTCTTTGTAAAATGAAAAAATGAAGGAAATATTTCAGTATAAGAGAATAATGCACGTTTTACATGTGTGCTTGATGCTGTCCATTAGGTGCCTCAGGATGAGTGGGGAGGATACCCTGCTGGTGGAAAAGACGAAGAAATCCCCTGCAGAAGAATGAGGAGTGGGAGCTATATTAAGGCCATGGGAGATGAAGAAAGTGGMGATTCTGATACTAGCCCCAAGACATCACCAAAAGTAGCAGTTCGGCCAGAATCATTGTTAAAATCCATTGGACAGAGGCCATTGGGAGATCATCAAAAGTAAGCCTCCCTATACAGTGTCACATATTATTGAATGACTTATATCATTTTTTCTGTGTGTTTTATTCSTAGTGATTAGTATCCAGGAAAAAAAAATCATAGTTAAAAAGCTATCTTGCCTGAATTATCCTTTCATTTTAAGGTAACTTGATTACTAGGTGAAAAATGTCCATTTTTTTCTACCCTTCTAACAAACCTGTTTCTAAGAAAGTTTGCTATATTTATTAAAGGAAATATGTCCATCTTTGTATCAGAACTTTATTATTACTTCTCTAGAAGGATTATTTGGTATTGTAATTCTGTGTTATTTTGTATTTTCCTCTGAAAAAGGAAAAAAAAAATTTACAGTAGACGTAATAACAAATATTGCATCATATATGTGGTATCTTACACTACATTTATCAGCATGATACTTGCCCTAAGTATTAGCTATACTGTATCATACTCATATGAAGATTTGTGAAGAGTTGTTGTTTAATTGATGTTTGCTTATTCTTAACAGCTACACTATGGTAACTAGGACATATATTTTAAAMTTATAGGAAAGTATGCAGTTATGTATGTTTTCCCAAATTTCTTTATTTCTCTCTCTTTTTTATCTTTTCAAWGTACAACTTCATAACAAAACCATAAGTGTATTTCTGAAGACAATTTCAATGTTGCAGCCTGGTTTCAAATCTGAGCTTCTGTTAATGTGATTGGGTGTTTCTAACAGCTTAGAAAATTGTTATTTTTGCCTGGGAGAGATACATAAAATGAAAAAATTAAGAGTGAGAGTTTTGATCAAAGGTTGCTTATTGTTCTGTAGATAATACCATGCATAGTGTACCATAGTGACTCACCTTTCATAAAACAAAACGAAGCAAATCAGAAACCTTAGGCAAAAAGCCCTCTGACTTAATTAAATTGAACTATTTGTCTTGCAAAATGGAAGAAAAACTTTCAGTATTACTGAAGAGAATGGTTAACTCCATTGTCTTGGGTAGCTTGCTCATGCTACTCTGTAGGTTCAATTCTGGTGAATGAACAGAGGCATCTGTTCCGTGAGATGTTGGAGAAATCTTAATTTCAAGACATCATGAAACAAGACTGACAGGTCTATCATCTGGATTGGCAACTAAAATCCAGACAAGAAACCTTACATCCCTCCAAATGGTGCCAAAGACCTATGTTTAGGCAACAGAATCAATTTTTGTGTGTATGTAAAGGCTTTGCTGTAAAGTTAATTCAAAAGATAAAACCATSATCTAGAAAATATGTATTGTTGTAAGCCTTGTGGGTGGTAGGAGAACTGATTTTCAAAGATGAAAAAGAAGCTCATATAGACAATATTCATATGTGTGTTATCTTCACTTGTTGTGTGGGGGCTGCATTGTAGGTTTCAGGCATATCCAGCTACATCAACTGATTCAGGAAGAATATTTGAAAGTATCAGGGAAACAAAGAAAGAGATGAATTTTCAGGTTGTAAGTATTTGTCAGTGGGAGTCTAAAGGTCCCTCACGATGAGGAATATATAACTTTCTCAGCAATGGCAAAGGTATATTTTGTGAATTCTTCAGTCCAGGATTTTCTTGCAAATGACTGTGAGAGTTTCTAGTTATCAGGGAAAATGCCTTTGCTTTGTAAGATAAACTCAGTTAAATACTTCCTGCAGCTCTTTCCCACCAATTATTTCCTGGAGAATAAGTGCCACCTTTGCTGCCTGTCTTGCAAAAGGGCACTTATCCTTGTGGGATAAAGCGTGTTGGTGTAGAGTAATCTAAGGCCTGTAGCCTGATAAAAGAGTGGCCCATATGAGGGTCATGGGGCAAGCAGAGGGAGCAGCTCCCTCCGTATTTCCCACGTCAACCAGTTAGTAAATTAAACATTGCTAGGGCACAGGCCTGAGCTCTGAAACGTGGCCATGTACCCTTTCAAACTTTTGGGATGGTCCCCAGCCGGTTTGTTTGGGTCAACTAGCAATATCCAGGGAGTGTCTGGGCATGTTCTGGGCATTGGTACAGGCTACAAGCAGTCTGGATGCAGCCCCTCTGTTTCAGATGATAAAGATAGTATGGATATGGTCATACAGTGCTAGTTGGCCTTGGCCCTGGTTAATGTACTTAYATAGATGAACCCTGGAGTCCAAGAAGAGTAGCAACACAGTTAGATCTTGAAGTACCAGGGGACACCAACATTAGACTATTTGAGCATATCTCTGCAGTTCTAAATCTTACTAAATACTCTTCATCTTTAAAATATTCGTGTTGTCAAAAACTGTGTAGTGGTATTTGTTGCTCTTTCGAGGAATGTAAGGTATGCCTTATGTTACAACAGGTGTATAAGGCCTATACACCTACACAAGATACAAAGTGYGCTTTTTACAAGTGAAAAGGCAAAGGATCTGCTAGATCTAAAGAGAGGCAGATGGTTTGTCTGACAGTAATTGAATTATGGGATCCAGCCACAGACAATATGTAGACAGAGGAAGGCTGTCAGGGATGGACATAGCCAGGAGAACCCAAGGCAGTGAGAGTTATCACTAAATCCATGATCTTTTTCAGTAGTAACTTTGTTCAGAGATAGTTTAACTGTGCTAGTACTTAGGCCAAATAAAATAAGTTTTGTTATTTCTCCTAGGCCACAATAGGGCCCTCCATCAGTCTAAGACAGGCAAAGACTACCTTAAGTATAAACATATCCCTTGAGGGTGATTCTGTGTAAGTGACAGGTCTCAACATCTGCTCTAGACATCCACAACCCTGTGAATGGACACATTCAGAATGTAGAGACGTACATATTTAACAAAGAATATACTCCAAAAGAAAAGTTATTCTGAGCTGCTAAAAGATGAACACAGTTTAGCAGGTAAATATTAGATTATGTGTCTTCTGTCAGTCTTCCATGTATTGCAAATATGCTGTTCAAAGTGTATTTGCTAAGAACACCAGTGCAATGGTGATGCAACAGAGGAGGGTTGACAGCTGTGCTTGTTCACGGTCCCAATGGGTTCCCCAGCAGAGCCACCACTTACTGCAGGCAGAACAGGAGGAAGTTTGTTGTAATACTGCAAAATATTATTGAGGGCTCTGTCGAGGATTCGTCGTAAACACTGTATGAGATAATTGAGCGGCCAGACAGTTGCTGACACATACCTTCAAAAATCCTGGTCCTTCTTTTAAATTCAAGGACAGTACCTTGAGTCTGCCAGCTAAGTGTACGCATTGTTTCCAGTGAACTTTAGACAGAAATATGTCAAATATTCTGGGTTTTRTATATCCTTTCTACAAAAATCTGCAAATTCCAGCAGTCCTTGTCATTATGGCAGAAAATTCTGGTTTCACAAAAATTCAAAGTGCTGGTCCCAAWCCTGGGCTTTCACCACCAGCCATCTTCTCCCAGGCACTCCCTTTCTCGCTGTCACTGTGGTTGCTTTGTATGCCTGGCAGAKTTGTGTGAAGGATAAAGCGAAGGATAATGGTTATGGAGTTTTCYGTTCGGCTCCTGCACAGGTCAGTAATCCCCGCTACATGCTGAGCACCCTTTATSCTGCAGAGCCAGAAGCTGAAGTTTTGAACAGCATTCCTGTGTATACAGCAGAACTGAATAGCATTTCTGGCATGTATTATGAGAAATTACATAATTCAAGATGTCAGCTGCATTAACTGGCCTTTTAGCTTGTTTATCGGGGTGGAGAGAGCCAATACACAGAATTAAAATGGTGCTTATATTCCCTTATTCCTCTGCTTGAATAGATAGTACAGCTCAGAACTGAGTTTTGAAAGAACGTCAGTAAACCTGTGATACAAATGTTGTTTGTTTTTTCCCCCCAGTGGTGTAGAAAGATGCATAGAYTGCAATAGATAAACACATGGGCTTCATGAGACTAAGTATAGTTTTCTATCACAATCTTAAAMGGGACAAAATTTTAAAAGGCTTCATTTAAAATTCAACAAACCTGTGATATGCCTCTCCTCTGAGTTTTATCAGACACCTTTGCAGAGTTGTTTTTCAATTTAAACTTCTTARAAAAAAAGCAAGTGACCTCTATATTTTGTTTTATCTTGTTCAAAAATGTTTCCTCAGCAAATTGAACATTGAACATTATGATTTCATAAACAATAAAAATACATATTCATATTTGAATAAGTGACTGTGTTCAACAACGTACAAATAGGTGAATGTAACTGATTAAACAGAATCATGTAAGTAACTCTTGGGAAGGAGTATGTTTTAGAGCTGGTGAGGATAAAAAAAGGCAGCGCTGGGTCTGACCACTGCAGTTGTTAGCAAGTGGTGGCAAGAGGGCATGGACCCRACTGTGGCATCTGACCGTCACCTCTGTGGAGCCGCCAGCACAGCCGGCGTGGTCCCTGCYCCGTCCTCAGCACAGGCCCGCTGGCTCCCTGCTATGGAGCGCCCAGCCGTATTCCAGGGATTAGCCTCCTGAGCTGCCAYCACCTTTCCGTGAGCTAAGAAATGTGATGTCAAGGTCACTTGGCCAAATACTCAGAGAATGGACCGAGGTTATTTCAGAGTACAGAAATACAGTCAAAGTGTCTCAAATTCTAGTGTTTTTTTTTTTTTTTTTCCTCAAAAACGAAATGCATCTAGATATCTACATTTTACTCCCTAAAGATAAATATATTTTAGCTCTTTCTTTGTGGGTGCTGTTTCAATGTAGGATGTTGCCCTACCTACTCCTGTAACATCAGGTGTAAGGCCAGTGTAATCTATTATTATAAAATTGCATTTGAGTGAAATATAATACAATAAAGCTTGCTGTTGAGGAAACAGGACAGATGCTTGAATCAGCTTCCAATCCAACTTTCTGCTTTCTTGGGATGCTGCCAGTACTCCCATTTATTGTGGAAATTACCTTGACTCTCWCTTGTCAGGGGATAAAAAAAAWATAAAGCATTTTTCATGGAATCACAGCATGGCTGAAGTTGGGAATGGCCTCTGGAGATCATCCTGCTCAAGCAGGGACACCTGGAGTTTGTATGTTTTACGGTTAGACACACAAAACCTTTTGTGTGATCAGATGTGTGATCCTATAGACAGATATAGGTCTTCCCAAGGCGAACGCAAATCTTTTCAATTGCCCATTGTTTTCTGCTGCTGGGATGCAGTTGAAATATGATGGAATTGGTTGGTCCTTTCGTCTGCAGTAAAGGTCAGAACAGCCTGGAAGAGAGACTGACCCATGAGGTCTGTAAGGGCAGCMGCTCCACATGGTGAAGTTAAGTGCAAGGTGCTGTCTCAATGGAATGTCGTTTCTTTGCATATTGTACAAAGAGCTAAAAGCTGGGTGAAACTACAGATACACTGGGAAAGGCTGAAAATAAAAGGCAGAATTTGGAGCTAGATGATGGAACAAAATTTCTAACTATGACCAAAGACTGTATTTCAGTTGTTTGGTGCTTCCCATGTTCCCAAGTTCATATAGAGTTTGTGTAAATGAGCAGGATAGTACTGTAGAAAGAGCAAGCTGCATTATCAGAATCTCCTTTTTGAAATGTCATGAAAGACTCTGAAACTATTGAATCAAAAGGGGTAATGGTGGTATTTAGACCAGAGTTAAAATAGTCTGTTTAAAACTACGCTGATTTCCTRCATGCAAGGGAATAACCGTGCTGGGCTGAAGTTTGCCATTATACTCTGCAGTGGCTCACGAGAAACTAGATGCTGAAAGATGAAGTAGGTTAAGCTACAATAAAATGAAAACAGCCTCGGCAGCGTGTACTTTTGTTTCCTGATCCTCTGATGGCAGACTTCACCGAGGCAGCTGGTACTGCAGACACCTCAAGTTGAGCAGYATTTGAAATACAGTATTTCAAATTGTAGAGAAGTCTGTCATAATCCAACTTATTTGATGGACTAACACGGTAYGATACCTGTGATGCTTTGATTTGTCTTGACTCCATTTAAGCCCCTGACAGGCTTTTGGCCTCTGTGTGGAAATGATGTCTGGAACTCTGAGTCCCGTGCACTATACAGCACCAAGAGCTGCGTTCCCCTCAGATGTTTGTAACCTCCTCTGCACTGGATGTTTTCAAAGCCCATAACACCTACAGGCTTTGGATGCCCGCATTTCAGCTACTTGGTTACACAGTCTGATATCTCAATGCAAAACCTCTCCAATCTGTACTTTAAGCTGATATGCCTGAGCAAGGGCTTGAAATAGTTGAGCCAGAAATGTATCTTGGGCCTACTGTGAAATAAATTAATGCATTGATCTGAGTTAAAAATACCCTTTCCCCACATTCCCMTTTTCACAATAAATCACATCTCTCTGTGGCTGTGCTAACTTACTCTGACTTTAAAATATGTGGACTATGGCCTAATGCATATCCACRTGTTCTGTTCTGCAGACTCTGTAATAGCAATGGAAATGGGGGGGGGGGTGTGTGTTTGCAGGAATGGGTCCTGCAAAACCTCCACAGACCGAGATTTAAATACAGGTTCCTTGGTAGAGAAATTAACATGATATTTCTATGGCACCTATCACTGCACATCAGTGATGCAAGCTATTTTAAAAATGTTTTTCAAGAGTAAACTTCAGTTTATCTTTAAATCTCTATTTGCCTTTTAAAGTGGTAATAATTTAGAAACTGTACCTGAGGAATATTGTCAATAGAGGAGATGGGAAAATACACTAGGAAAGTAACCCTCATCTTTTATATGTATTTTATTTATCTCTGCTTTTTTCCCCCCCCTCAATCTTCTGCCTCTAAAAAGCCTCATTACACACTTCATTAGCAGTTTTCTGAGGCCCTATAGCGTAGTAGTATCTGCTCAGAGCCTCTGAGGGGTGAAATTGGAGATTTACTGAAGAGAGTTTGAGGGCTAATTACAAAGCCTTATCAACTAATAAGGCAATCAGTGGGCCACTGGCACAGTGATAGTGTTCCCTGCCACAGTCAATAAGATCTAGGTTAGATTAGCCCACAGGGTTAAGAGAAAATGCTGATGAAGGGCAACTAGTCATCTGGCTACCTAGGAAGCATCTTTTATGGGGTCAGAAGAAGGTCCCCATCCCTACCTCCTTTGCAGAATAATGAGAAATGCTCTTAAGCAATGTAAGGCACTGTGTTCTTCTAGAAGCAGCACTTGCCTTTCACTGGTGTCCCTTTGAAACCTGGCGAGTGATTAAACCCATTTCTCCTGCCTTAGAGAATACCAGCTTTATATCACAGGACTGAATTTCGTTTCTCTGGATTAGGTGCAGAAGGGGGACTCAAAGGGTCTGACCAAAGCGCAGGGTCTTCTCAGGAATAAAGCAGCCTTTTGTCAAAAAGAGGCAATTACGTGGTGGAGTGCAGCGAAAATGCAGTGAGATTCAGGCCAGTGGCACAAGCACAGGCACTGAGATCTGACAGGAAATGGGTTTCTGGTTTCACAGGAAAGTGCCTATTCACTCCTGCTTTCCTCAAATATTTTGCTTTCACTTTTTGTGTGAAAAGCTGGATCAAGAGCCATTTTGCTCATTTGTTTTGCCTTTTTTTTAATAAACAAAAAATGTGCGTGCATAAAATCACTGCTTCAGGCAAAGATTTGAAAAATAATGTGGTTTTGGTTAAAAAGTAGAAAATAAATATATATTTCCATTTCTTGCACTTACATTTTTTTAATAGAAATTACATAGTCTCATCTATGTCTTCACTGCAGTGTGGGAAGATCCCTTGTTTGCTCAAGATCTACTGACTTTAATGGAATTATACRGATTTTCAAATGAAGCTCATGCTCACATGCTTTACTGAATCCTAATGGTCTAGGGTCTGCATTTGTTTTGTCTAGTTGTGGTTTTGTGCATACACATAAAAGTGCACATGTAGCAAGTAAAAGTGAAGTAAATAAAATAGTCCTCCAGAAAATATCAGGAATGCCCCAATTCRAAAAGGATTTAGGCATATGATTTTAAATCCAATATTTGAGTTCTGCATAGATCCTGAGATCCATTTACCGAACTGCTACATGATGCTTTAAATGCACCTAAGTTTCTGCAGTGGCATCTGCCAAAGTTTTGTTGTTGCTGACCAGCTCGCTGTCTAATCCCCGAGGCAAGCTCAAAATAGCGGGCTGGGAAAAGACTTTTAGGATTAGCTGTGTGTGCACATCTGTCACCTCTTACAAACAGTGGCTGTGCGCTCAGATTTCCCAAATGAGACTTTTTTTATTACATCCCCATTCTGCGTGATTTGGAGTACAGGCTTGGCTGAGCCAACTTCCTCTGTATCTTTGCAAAGAGTGACTAAGCCATCAGACTGCTGATGCATTCTGGACGATTTCCTCTCGCTCAGTTCTGTTTCGTGCTGTACAAAGTCCCTATATAGTTAACATCGAGAAAGGTTCTCTCTGCAGTCTGGTAGATGTGGCCCCAGCTTAGCAAGTTGTGCAGTCAGATCAGGCTCTTCTAAAGTGCAAAAGGGAACAGAAGATGGTTTGAGAACACGTCTCCAATCTGCTAGATGAGATCTTTATCCCTAGAGACCTCATGTTCCTCTTTCTGAGAAAGTAATGCTCTCACGTTGGCGTGTAGCTAGAGGATGGGTTACCAGGATGCAACAGCAAAATGAAAGAGTGAGATAGATGTAGGTAGGTATTTAATGCTCTGAACTGATGTGCCTTACACCCTAAATTCTGGTTTCACAAAGGTATTTAGGAGATTAAGTCCTGCTGAAGCCATAGTCCTGATGATTTTAACAGGGTTTTGTCTCCTCAGTGCCTTTTTGGATTTAGTCCTAAAGAATTTAAAAATGATTTAGCAGAATAAGCCTCAAGCTAAGAGTTACAGAAAATTGGAGCCTTAATCCTAGCAAAAATCAGTAGAGGTAAATTTCTAAGTTGCCTATAAACTCTTGAAATGCTATACCTATAATAAGCAAAGAWGAGTCCTAAGAGCAAATTACTTCACATGAGAAATGAAGTAATGGTGTCACTGCTGTCTGGAGACTTTAGGTAAAACAAAATAAAACAAATTATTTTTTAAAAATTATATGACTAAAGCCCTAGCTATAAGTATCCATCATTAAATTATCTTGGATATATTCCTTGAAAGAATAGTGCTACAGGGCTAAGAGTAAGTTTCACTTTCACTGAAATAAATAAATAAATCTCATTTTCAATGCCGTGATTAGCAGACATTTCACAGGGAAGGAAGCAACAGTCGGTAACAAATCAAATGTTCAATCTCTCAGGTGTTTTTTAAAAAGAGATGATGGGTCAATGCTGAATCATATAGCTTTTTAAAAATTTAATGTGGCCCAAATTCTGATMTCTATCCCTGATCAAAGGGAAGCTGCAGTCTGAAAAGTCTTAGAAAAGAAACTCTTTGCTGCAGCTAAACTCACCAGCAGGTTTATTTGCACTTGCAGTATTTCAAAGAACCGGACTGGCTGTACTGCTCCTGAGGGAGCGTCAGACTTGATGTCTGTGCTCCGAGCTCCCCCGTGGACTGCACGCAGCMCCTCTGTGTCCCTGCGCAGAGCTCTGTGGACTTCAGCAGCCATCCAGGGAGACACAGGGCGGCTCCCAGCTGCTGTACCGTGACACAGATAGCTAAGTTTAATCATTAGATTCCGGTCGATGAGTTATTTTATGTACCTACAAAGATATAGTTAAGGTAGGTCCATATAGAGAAATGAATATCCATTGAAATGCAAATCTTTCAATAAAATAGGTTTTTGATAACTTCTGCTAGCTTGTTAATCCTAATGCATTTGTCTTTTAGATACCCAAGATGAATTCCTTTACAAATTTTATCTTTTTTGTGTCCTAGAAWGACACATCTGAATTGCGTGTACTGATTTAAGCAGAGGTGATTGTACTTGCTTTAATGCTCCCATTCATTCTCGGATTTTTCTTTTGACAAATGCAGGGATGATCAGGAAAATAAAAAGGTACAATTTTAGARTATTACAATTCTGAAAATTAATTTGATGGAAAATGGACTTCCTTTAAATTTTATGCTTCCTTAATAAACCTGATCGATCCATTCAAAGTCAGGAGATTACTTTCTTGCTGTAGCTTCGAAAGGCAGGGGATCAGGATTGGAAAATATATATTTTTTTATTTTTTTTCATTCACTTTTGGTACTTACTTGACCCAGAGGTGCACTGGTGGCTGAACATTTGACAGAGAACAGATACTCTGGGGAGCAATCACTATTTTGACCTTGTRTAAATAGTGCAGGGAATGATCTTGGCAAGTGAATTATGTTGTTGTCATCATGTACATACTTTTTGATTGGTATTAGCTCTATGAGAAAGTGCCTGATGCCAGTCACTTATTAGAAAATAAAATATAAGCAGTCAAAGAAATATATATGTGATAGGTGTTTCCTTCTCAGGACTCATATACTGCATGTTCTTGCTAGAGTCAGCAGTTTTGAGTTTTGTTTTGACCTTGGCTTAGCTGTAAAACCACATCAGCTCTTTCCCCTATATGTGGCCCTTCAGCCTGTCCTGAAAGTGACCCACATGCTGCCCTGCCATGCATACCTTCTCACCAAACATCAGACAGATTTATCCTCTGCAGAACATCCAGTGGTTGTGTAAGGCACAGTACGATCTTGTGTGTTGCAGTTCTAGCTTAGAGTAGTGCTAGTGGTGGAGCAATGACACAGACTCCAGAAAGCAAGCCACAGGTAATCCTGGATGTTCATCAGGCTTTGAACGCGGTGATCACTAAGCATGAGCTCACTGCTAAGTAGTGAGGGGTGCAAGGTACTGAGGCACCATCCACAGATCCCCAGCAGYCCCTCTTCTTGCTCCTTTTAAAGATACATGGTTAACAGCAGAGGAAGCAGATGGCCAAAGATAAGAAGTTGTGGGTTTTTTATTCCCTAACATTACTTACTGCTTTATTGCAGTTTCCTAGTTTGACTTGCATAGTTATTCTAGTCGTTAAAACACATTCTTAATAGCTCTRGTTCAAAACATCTGCTCAAGAATGAAGGTGAGCTGGACTCAGAGGACAGGTATGGGTGAGCTCTGAGATTGGTGGTAGCTTCCAGAGAGCCGTGGTTGGGCACTTCGGTCTGGATACAATGGTCAAAGGCTTTTAAAAAAAAGAAGTAGAGGACTGCAGTAAAACGCAGCTTGTCGTGCAAGATTCCCAGAAACTACTGAACAGATCCCCAGTTTGAACTGCTGTCTCTTCCCTTATTCTTTGTTTGTTTGGTTGGTTTGTTTTGTTTTCTCTTGGAATACAGGAGCTARCATCTTTCCCAGTCATTTAGTGCCTGAAAAACAGACACATTGCCCCAGATAAACATGTCATGGTATTGTTCACATTAAGCAGTTACAACACAGTGCTTTATCTACTTTAAGTATGTTYGGTCAATCATCCAATGAGTCCTGGAAGTCTTGCAAATTTCGTCACCTTCACTGGGATTACTAAACCTTTCTTCTTGGGATAGACGTTTTCAAGGTCTACAGGGTCACGTGGCTGTGGAACCCAGGAAGTCTAGGACTGGCTCATTCCCKAAAACTTCTCTGCACTTTGAGCTTTACCTGTTGACAAGACATCCCAGGTTTAAGTCCCTCTTCTCTGGCTTGGACTTCCTCTGAAGCCAGAGGAAAAGGGAAAGCAACTCTAGRCAGCAAATCAACTTTTATGTGAGAATCCACTCTGAAGAACTTGGCTCTTCAGAAAAGCAAATGTGAGGAAGACTGACATACCAATTGATTTTTCCTATTAGTCACATTCTCTTCTGTAGCACCAGACCTTGAAGTCACCTCAGTATTTATTTATTTATTTATTTATTATGGCACTGGAGATGAACTGCCAAAGCACGTCAGATGCTCATTCTTGTCTTGTCCTTCATCAGTGGTCATATATAAGACGATTTATTACAGAACATAGAACAAAATTATTTTCTTTTGTCAAGTGAAAGAGTAGGGGTTTTGGGTTTTTGTGGTTTTTTTTTTTTTTTTTTTCAAAATGAAAGCCAAGAGGTTTTTTCCTGGGCTTACAGATAGAGCACAGACATCCAAAAGCTAGCATTTACTGCTGTCACATGGAGTGTCGTATTTTGTTGACAAGCGTGACAGTTTCTTGAGCACATAATGATATTTGAGAGCAATTTCCTTATGTAACTGTTGTGCCTATAGTGTTTTAGTTCTGGATCATGGTAGTAGCAAGATCATCATTTTTTTCATGCACTGAGACATTTATCCTAGAGGATTAATTTGAGTGTGTATTGTAGAAATGAAAACCAATCATTTCTTTTTATCAGAAAGAAAGTTCAAAGTATTAATTGAATGGATGTGAAGTTGCTTTTACAATGTAATATATGTAGCATTTCTTTTATTCTGCTACAGTTCTTTGAATAAATTGCTCTCCTCTGATAAGTGAAAAATTATTTAACTACCAGGTAATGTCCAAACTCATCCATCAAAACTCAGCTGCTTAGTAGAGCCATGGTATACCGGGCCTCTTTCCCTAATAAATTATTGCTGTACAAATTGTTGATTATAGTTAATGATAGCAATACCTCAACAAGGAACTGAGATTGTGAGAGTATTAGCAAAGAAGCCAGTTATTAGGATCCAATCATAATTAATTCTAAAATAACCATTTATTTCTATTACCTCTTTTTTTTTCCTTAGGTGGTGTCTGAAAAATTCTRTATTTTAATAAAGAAACTCCAAATATCTCACAGACTGTTTCAGAACTCAGAACCTAAGACAAGCAGAGGGTCCAAACAAGGACTTATCTAACAAAACTTACCAGAACAATAATAATTTAASAGTACTGGGCAGATTTAATAAAGTATAGGCTGACTCTTTAGTCAGGACTCATCAAAGCAGATGGGAGTCATCAGTCTCCTGCTTATAGAGGAAGGGAGTTTTGCTCACATCTGACACCTAAGTATAGATAGCGAAGGCTCTATGCCACTTTGGCTAATCTGTTATWTTTGTCCTTATACCTATGGCAGCAAAAAAATACAGCTGCAGTTCTTGTTTTCATCATCCAAAAACAAATTAAACTAACTGTCAGAGATCTGTCTAAATCTGCAAATCACTTTGACTTTGTAATGACTTAATTAACCTGTGTTAACATGCCCACATCAATCTCATACATTTTGACTCTGGTTTTAGTAGTTAGAGGAGAATTTCTGCACACTTTACTGCAAACTCTCTCTTGAGGTGGCAAAGATAATCCACAGAGGGAACTGAAAATAGTTAAAAAAAGAAAAAAAAAGTTTGTCCTGCAGGCAAATTTCTCAAGAATTTAGGGGTAAAAAAAGGAAAAAAAAAMCCAAAGAAAGAGTCTGTCTTCAACTAAAATGAAAACAAAACAAAATTTGTCTGTATAGTTTTTGGGGATGGGGGAAGGTGGGGATAGGGAGAGCAAAAGCTCGCTGCTAGTACCCCCTAGCAACCACTAGCAGATTCATTGAGAAAGTAAGGCCATGTCCATGGACTGATCCGGTGACGGCCAGCTCAGGAGAGTGTATGGAAGTCTTCGAGGAGAGATCTCCCAAGCGACAGGTCAGAGGGTCTGTAAATTCCATCTGCTCACGGAGCTGGGAGTGCAGGGGATGCTGGGTTGTCTCCCCMGTTCAGCCTTCCAGCACATGGCCATAGAGGGTGGTGGAGCTCAGGACAGCTTGCTTTCTCTAACCAGAGCCATGCTAAAGACTCTGAGATTTCTCACTTCAAAGATTGCTTCAAGCTCAGCCCAATCTCAGGTTAGTGTCCACTTAGTGAGGAAGGTTGATCCATCCTTCCTCATGCTAAATCATGTATCATGAAATAGTCTAAGAACCAAGGTCCTGGTTTGTGCCTCATTCTGATCTTTCTCAACTGCTGAATGCCCTGGCCATTCCAGGGAAGAACTTTGCTCTTTCCTGGGAAATTACTGTTGGTTTTGGCACAAGTCACAGCTACAGCTGCACTGAATAACTCTGCCAGCTCAGCCTGAAATGCCAGCATTAGCAATTCAACYGGTCCAAATCAGTTTCTAGTAAAAACTGTGTTTTGTGTTAAACATATCCTTAAGAAATAAGGAATGCCTATTTACCACGTTAAACTCAGTATTTTTTGAAGCATTCACAAATTTGTCTGCCACTGTATAGAGAGGAGCAGTATCTACCTTTTAAATCCTGATTTTCAGAGGTAATCACAGATGAATCACATCCTTTTTTATTATTATTAAATTTGATGTTCAAAGAAAAATACTTTTCTTCATTCCCTCCCTAAAATGTCAGATAACCCATATACTTATACATCAAGAAGACTATCGTTCCTCGTCAGTGAAAGGGTACTGAAGAGGAGCTGGGTGTGGGGTTAGGGCTCCAGCCTGATCAAATGGAAGGMACAACCTAAGAGGAGCATTTCTAGAGCTTGGTGCAGTTGCTCTGAATTCCTTAAAAATCAGTCTTTTTAGCTGAAGCACAGAATATTTTCATCTTTTGTAAATATGTATCAGTTTTGTGAAGATAAAAAGTGTCTTGATGCATAACACCTTGATGAAAAGTGGGTGACAAGTAACATCTTATTTATGAGGAAGCATGTTAAATTACTTTTTGCTCTAGTTCTTTTTTCCTCTTGACCTAGACATTCTGTTTTGTTAAAGTTTAACACTAATAGCCAGGAGGACTGACGATGTTTAAATACTGTAAAGGTGTCTAAAACTTTGTATCGTCCATAGATGATTACAGACAGCAGAATTACAGTCAAAGTCTCTGCTTGTGTAAAGACCTTTGACTGTAGGAGATCTATGATGCTTTATACAAGGAGAGATGTTGACCCTGGGGAGTGCATTTGTGAGCCTCATATAAATTGTTGTCTTTAATGTCCTAATTGATTSCATGTGTAGTTTTACACTCTTTCCTTTTTTCTTCTCTTTCCTTTGTAGTCAGAGCTACCTTCAGACTGCAAGCGACGTGCCTGGGGGTCACAACCTGGATCCCTCTGCAAACTACAATTCCCCAAAGTTTCGCTCAAGGAATCAGAGCTATATGAGAGCAGTGAGCACACTCAGTCAGGCCAGCTGCGTTAGTCAGGTGGGAAATTCTTGTTACAACTTTTCTTGTAGGCTAATCACAGAAACAAGAGCTGTTATTAGTGGATGCTGTTAGAGTTCTCTTTTAACTTAATATCAAACYGAGGATGTGAATTGTCAAAGTAATTCAGTTCTAAGGAACGTAAGCCTTGTTACAAACTTCAAGGATAACTCTGCATATGAGAASTAGAGAGAGAGCATCAACCATGGAAGGGCATGTCCACCTCCCCTGTCGCTTGAGAGCTGGGAGGGACTGGTCTGCTAATAATACTGAATGTTAGAAGTAACGAGACACCATCAGACATGATATTTTCCCTTTTTTCTCAAACAAAAGGTATATATTGGTATTTTCATTTTATTGAAATATTTAGAAGACAGATTGTGCATAAATTGCACTCTACTAAGATGCTTATGCATCTAGAAAGCAGAGATTCATCTCTGAACTCAGCCTCTTGCTCCTTTTGAGTGAAAGAATAAGTCCCATCAAATACTTGATGTATGGGGACTTCTGAAGAGACATTTTCCTTCCTGCTGGTTTTATAAGGTTCATTAGTACTAATTCATGCTGAAGTGAGTTCTGAAGCAGGCCTGAAGTGCAAACAGCTGTATAAGCTCTGTGGATGTTCTGATCAGCAGAGGACTTCTCACAATATTTCCGATGTTTCTAATGTGTGTTTGCCATGACAATCATTCTCTGTATTGCTCCATGACAGCTGGACCTGCCCTCTTCCCAGGCATCTGTACTCCATTTTTCTTTGTGCATTTAGTGAAGCACCTAAAGGTATAATAGCTAATTATGCACAATGCCTATGTTGAAAAATCTTTTTAAATTATTTTTATCTTCATGCACATTTGATTTGTTTTGCATTGCCATTCAGGCCTAGATTCARCTCAACTAACTTGAGGCTCTTAAATGAGGCAAATAAGCAGAGAGGAAATGAGTTGCCTAAAGCTAATGGAGGGAGATGGTTTCTTCCAGGACAGTGGGCATCGCAAGTGGGCCGAAGAGCCCTCTGGAAGTTCATGCCCATCTCCCCTGTCACTTGACAGCTGGGAGCGACTAGTCTCCTAATAACGGCCATTCAGCCAATTTCCTTAATTTGTGTGGCATAAAACTAACTGTAATCTTGCATAGCATGTGTCGGAACTGGAAACAGCCCTTTTCCAAAGCTTTTGTCATTTTACATAGCTCTCTTGTGAGACTTGTTCCTCACAGCATTTTCTTGCCTATATTTCATTCTCCTGGTTTGGATGTTGCCCTGGTTGGATGATGATCTCCTGGTTTGGATGATGTCCTGGTTTGCATTACCCTCCATTTTGGGGAAAGTTTGACAAGAATTAGATCCTGCATTCATTAATATCTGCTTTTTTGACCATCTCCGTGCGTGAAGATGTCCACTGAGCTGTCTGTAATGCCTGACTGTTTTCAGCGGTGGTTCAGATTTATCCCTGCAGGGTTTCTCACTCGGAAAGATGTCCACAATGGATTTCATTTGCAGTTATATTGCAGAGTTGGACGGTGTAATTAAGTCAAGTCCTACTGAATACACTTCCTTACTTTATTTTTCAGTCTTGACTAATCTACATAATTTTGTGTCAACTACATTTCCTACCTCACCGTTCAGTTATTTCAAAATCAGTAATAAGTATATCAAATAGTATTCCATGTAAATGCATTAAAATAACAAGTTCTGAACCTTTGCTGTTTTCTGTTCTTCTTCTATGGCACCATTATTTACTTTTCCTATTTCTATAACCACAGTTTGTATAAGTTTGGTTGTTTTTAGATGCTTTTTAACATTAGTCCTTCCCCTTTCATTCTTGACTTGGAGTATAGTCAAGAGTGATCCTGGGTGCTATAGCTTGCATTTCTAATTGAAGCTTAAATATTTATTTTTCCTGCTGTTGATGATCACAGTTTGAAGGAATTGTTTAGGGCACAGTGTTTATGGACCACATTACCATGATTTTCTTGATGAATGATATATGCAAAATATCACAGAATAAGATTTTTATAAATCTTTTTGAGATTGCATTAGTCGACTTAACTTTATTAGAAATACATTTTATGAAGGATAATGTAATTCCTTTCAAAGTAGACTTAGTAGCCAAAACGTCTTACATAAAATTAAAATAACAGTTACTCATTATCATCAGAAGTTCTATATGAAATTTCCATTTACTTAATCAAAATCCTGAAACATTTGAAACATTTGCAGTGATTCTGTTTCCATAATGAATAATGTACTAGGAACACTAATAATGAATAATGTACTTAGCAGCAAAAAGTAATATCAACTAGATGTTCCATTTAGTGATGTTGAGAATTTAACTTGATATTTGTACCAAATCTGAATTCTAGCACTCTCCTTTAAAAATTACTATCAGGAGGACATATCAGAAGGTCTTATATTTGTCTTTGCAATATTTAGCTTCCCATCTGGCTTTGGGTAAACATTATTTTGAGTTATTCGGACACATTGCAGAGACAGTTGGGGCAGTTTCAGAGGAGCAGTTAAAAAAATGGTTTAGGTAGAGAATTTTATTGCAGAGAAACTGCAATACACAGTTTCCCCTTGAGAGGTACCCAGCCTGGTACAGCCAGCCTGCCTGAGCCCTGCTCAGCGTGAGAGCTGCCCCAGTATTTGCAGGTTTGTGTGGTGCAAGCGCGGCGGGTAGACGCTGCTCTCTGAGCCCTCTGCAGGGCCCGAGACTCGTGCCGGGATCCCTTGGGGGATCCCATCCCAGTGCGGGTGCTCGGGGCGCCTCCCGCACGCTCTGGCATGGAAGCTTCCTCGGCCCAAAGGGGCAGAATTCCCTAATTAAACCGTGYTGCCGGGGGCAGGGCAGCAGTGGTGGCTGCAGTCGGTGTTTGACCAGGAGCTGAATGATTCTCCAGGAGGCAAGCGTTTGGTTTAGGGCCCTTCGCAGCTGAATGTGGWTCGAGCATTGCTTTCTCCTCTGGCCGCTTCTTAAAAGTAAAAATAAAAAAAAAAAAACCACCCCAGCTTTTCACCTCTTTTCACCTCTATTTCAAAGAATGCTTGTTAGCACTTTACGCGTGAAAGAGGGTATGGGCAATGTATGATGAGAAATTGCAGCTATATGTCCTCAGCCTAAGCGTAGGGACATAACTGTACAGAGCTGGCAGAGTYGGAGGGGCATCACGAAAGTGACGGTGCTTTGCATTGGCTGCTGGCCAGCCTTAGGTCTAAAACACCTTTTCTGAGTAGCTTGCCTTAGCGAGTAACCCTTTCCTGCACATTGCCTATGGAAGTAGCCAGCTCCTCTTGCCGTGAGCATGTCTCAAAGACTGCCCATCCAGACGGAGCTAGAAACAACATTCCTCAGGCTTTCCAGAAGCACCACAGACTTTGAACTCACGCATCCTCAAGAGAGAGAGATGCTTCGGGGAGCTCCCTTGTCCTGAGAGGAAGAGAGCGACCTGCAGCACAGCCGAAATGCCCACAAGGCTCCTACCTTTTAAGTGAGGAGTCCAGACAACCCGCCCTCAGCTTTTGAGAGCTAGCATTAGCTTAGCTGATGTCTGTTCTCCAGGCAGAGCGCAGATTTCTGTCAGCRCAGAGTGATCGCAGATTTGTTCATTACCCATTAAATCATGTATTTAATGACTGAAYATGCCAAAAGATATTAAATGTAAAATTAACTTTATGGCATGTGTAATGCCATTTACATATAAATGCTATTTACATATAAACAGCTGATGTAAGTTAAGAAATGTGAATGTGATCAGAAGGGATTACTAAATCTTAACTTTTTGCTAAAACAGTTCTTCATCAATGTACAGGTGTCCATTTGAGATGTTGAGGCCGTGATGATCACAAAAAGCAAGTCAAAAATCAAATGCATTGTTGTTGTTTATTCAGATGAGTGAAGCAGAGGTTAATGGGCAATTTGAATCGGTGTGTGAATCAGTGTTTAGTGAAGTTGAAGCTCAGGCAATGGATGCCCTTGACCTCCCTGGATGTTTCCGAACAAGAAGCCACAGTTACTTGCGTGCCATTCAGGCAGGCTATTCCCAGGATGATGAATGTATTCCTGCGATGGCATCTTCCAACATCACCTCAACTATCAGGTCAACCACAGGTAAGAAACTCTGCAGTCACCTTTCCACTGTCGTGCATGTAAAAACATATACTCTTGTTTTCTAAAAAGATATATGACACKAGAAACAACTTCCCTCTGTAGTGATAACATCTGACACCAGCATTCTTGRGTCTTTAATACTGTATGGCTGTGGCTAAACCTTGGAATAAGTTTTTTGTTTTTCTTTTTTTTTGGGGATAATCATGTGAGCATAAATAATGCACTAGGATTTTACTATGGCTTTTATCTGACCTTTGTTTTTTATACAGGTGCAAAAGAAATAGATAAATAAATAAATAAAAGTACAGCTAATATAATTTAGATATTGTTGGTCATTTAGATATTGTAATCCATTGGTAAATTGTTCCTCTAAATCATATCAGCTGCTCTGACCTTAATTTAGGTCCTTAAAATACCAGAATGAAAAGGGAAGCAATATTTTAAATATTTGGTCTAAATACTTATAGAGAAATCACTTAACAGAATTACTTATTTTAAATTGATTGTATTGATACATTGAATCTTAAAAAATGTGGCAACCTTCACATATCTTTGGTTTTACTCGTCAGTAATTGTTAGCATTCATTGTTATATCATTCATTCATTCGTTCATTCATTCATTCTTTTCACATTCTCATAGCCATTTTCTTTTCTCTTACTAGATGTGTAATAAAGATGTTTGATAGTTTTGTTACTTTTTGAATATTAACATTTAATATTGGTAGCGAAAAATTGCACAGACTGCAGTTAAAAGTGAAATCTATAAAACATATTCTTTACTAAGTGATTCAAATATGCCTTATATTTCCAAATATATTGTGTCTTTTCTTGAGTATGAGATTGTCCTTACTGAATATAGTTAACTTGCAGTACAAGTTGTCCATTTACAGAATATAAAAATAGAGTTCAAAGTATAAAAAGCAGAAATGCTTTTAAAAATATTTGCTTGAGAAATCTGTTGTGTAACAGAACAGTGGGAGCCTAGAAAGTAAGCTGATGTTGAATAGTAGAAATATGTGCTTCYAGAAATAGCATAAAGTGCTATTTTAAGTAAGTGTAATATTTTAATTGCTGTAGATATCTTTAGTGTAAAACTGGGAATTGTGGCTTCCGCCAACGCCTCTGTCCCTTGTTTAACAGGCATGTTATCATGACATAAAATGGGACTTTACTGCTCTCTCAGAGACTGACTTTTCCTGTTTGTTATATAATGTGTAATTATTAGGAAGAAATCTGCCATAGCCAAAGAAAGTGTTAAATATCCATCTATTTTCATACCTGCCACCAGGTACTGAATGGGAACACTTTCAGAATTAATTTGGTAAACAATTTGATTGATTTTCACCTAGGTTGTTATAAGTTTATATGCCAGATTAGGCCAAACATCTCATCTGAAAGGAAATCACTTTATTTTCTTTGGAGTCACAAAGTTGAATAAAATATGGTATGTTTTCGAAAATAAATACATTGGTCAGTAAATGGGTTTGCATCACAGTGTTTTCATACTTATGAAAAATGTTTGGGATTGATTAGCAGTCTGCTGGTTAAATAATTTAGTTTTGAAAACTCTAACCTTCGTTTCACACATGGCTTCTTTCTCATCTCTAGAATGATGGATTAGATAGGTTTTATTGCCTAAATGTGTAATCTTTCTCTTTTGTTGTGATTAGGTGATATTGACATTGTGGAGAAAAAAGACCTCAGTAAAAAAGATGATGAGGGATTCTATCCTGAGCCAAGACTGCAATTCCAAGCCTGTATTCAGTTCTGCATGTGATTCTGTATTCAAATTCAAATTATTAACCCTGTGAACAAGTTCGTCCTCACCTTCAATGTAAATCAATATTCAAAATAGGGATATTTATCTAATTTACAAGACGAATAAGAATTGTGTGATTTATTATTAATTTTCATTTGACAAATAAGGTATTGTTAACGAAACCACAGGGTAGCTCTGTCTCTCCCATATTTCTGTCTTCAGCATTTGTCACATTGGTGGGAGATTCTTCATTTCCTATTAATATCAGAGTTCAAAAAAATCTCTTACTCCTTTGACCCTGTCTGAAAATTATAAAAGAAGCAGTTGCCTGAGATATGGAAATGGTATTGGCAGGTATTTGGCATGTATACAGGCTTCATCCAAATTAATGTCACAAAAGTCAGTTTCACATCAGCCTTCAAATCCAATTCAGTCTTTGGAATGGCCAAGAAAATTGCATTAGATTAATTCCTTTTTCCCTTCTGATGTTACCGACTCTTTTGGCAAGAAAACTAAAGCAATTTCGTAGAAAATTAATAGGCATTGCAATTCAATTATTACTTKAAATTTTAGTGATACAGGTCACGAGTGCCTCTTATCAGAGTTGTAAAGCAATTAAATCATAACACAAGTCTCAGCTAAAAATTCAATCCTGTAACTAAAAAATGTAAACTCAAAACAAAAAATGTAGTATTTTGTCTTTGAATTCAATTATGAAAGTATGGAATATATATTTACAACATGCAGTTTCCTAATACATTCGTAGGTTCATGAGCATCTTTCAGCAGGCTGAAAGTTTGCAACTATAATGGATATTATGTGGAACCTTATTAATGGATTTTGTTAGAAAGGTTTTTCTAATAGATGGAAAAACAGCGACAAATAACTAGATCTTCTAAACCAGGTTTCCTTCCTAGTTTCTGTGGTACTATCAAACGCATAACTTTTGCACAGACCGAAATGGTTTAATTTCTCGTGGAACAGGAATTGTCCGTCTCTGTTAGAGCTGTGCCACGACACAGCAAGTACCTGTTGCTCCCGGTGTGAATGGATAAGACGAGAGACAAGGTGCCAGAGGCGGCCTGCACAGCTGGCACACAGGCTCCATGTGGCCCCCACTAAGGCTGACAATATTTCACACCGATTAGGTCATTTCTATCCATCCTGTTTCATTTTGTGAAGAAATAAGGAACCCAGTAATAATGGTGCATATTAAAAGCTTCAGCCCTGAATGGCAGGGCAGCCCAGCTGCTCTGCAGAGTCCTTTGGGCTCCGCACTGCATTCAGTTGCAGCTGTCAGATGCAAAGCTAGGAAATACAGCTGCAGCTGCTGCCGCCTCCCACCCTGTCCCTCCATCACAGACAACGTGTAATCTCCTGAGTGGGAAGTCACAGAGTGCAGCAGTCACTAGCTACCACTTCCTTGCACCTTTGTTATTCCTGTAAGCACGGCTTCCCTTACCAGGGAGAGCTCTGGATTATTTTTCCAACTAGTATCAACTTGATTTCCTGTTGCAGAAAGAGATGTATGTGTACATTCACTACAGGGTCAGTTTGCAATGCCTCTGGTTAGCTCTCAGGGATGTCGTGGAGTAGCAGAGTGCTGCAGGGGAGATGCATGAGCTCCCCGGGGGACCAGGTAGTGCYGGCTCAGCGCAGTCCTGTTGGGAAACATCGTACTAGGCTGGCAGTAGTGTCACAGTAGCTCATCCTCCCACGTGCAATACCCGGGATRTCCTGCTAATGGTTAGTGGAAATACCCGCATGCAACACTGGATTGGACCATAAAAACATACCTGACAAGGAGGTCAGAGGGATCTGAGCATCTGAACCACTCTGTTCTTTTTTTGTTGTTTTTTTTCTGTTTTTATTTTGGTTTTGGTTTTGGGTTTTTTTGTATTCATGTGTGTGTGTGTGTGTGTGTGTCTTCCTGCAAATGGTGGCTGAAAGAAAAAGAGCTCTGTAAAACTAACTGGCCATTGCATTTAGGACAAGACCGAAGGAAAAAAAAAWTTTAAAAAAGTAAAAAAGGAAAAAGCAAAAAAATATGGTTCAGTTGGAGCTATACCAAATATTTTTCAGTTTCAGTTTGCAAAAGGAAATTCTGAGCAAGAAAAACACTTTCCCATTGGTGACATTTGGCAAAAACAGATGAATCCAATAGCTGATGCGAGGGTGGCTGCTCATGGTTGGATGAAAGGAGTTATGTGTGATATGGGAAGCTCCAGCTTGGTGTTCCCTTTTCTTGAGGTCAGCGTAGTGTTGTTACATACCCCATATGTAGACAGCACTATATGTAAAATATTCCATATGTTATGGAACATACTGGAATGTTTCCTTATTTTTTTCTRTTGACATTGTTTGATCTTTATCTGGATTTATGGAATACTTATTGAGCTGGAATGAGACAGGAGCTAGCAATTAGGATGGTCTCTTGTGAAGCACAAGAACTTGTTATAATCCCTCTTCACRGTGACACAGAGAATAATGGAAATATACATCTCGGGCCATCCAGCTGAATACCCCAAGTACTATGTTGCTGTATATTTAGATGTGGAGGAGTGCTCAGATTCTCCTGGTAGCGTTTATTAGAGTTTGGATAAAACACTGTCAACTCCATTGAGAGGGAGGCTGCTGCTTTAGCCCGGGACAGTCAGCCGGCACGTTGAGATACCTGCTCGGTGAACATTGCTTTCGTGTTCAGAGTGAAACAGCTTCAACAGAAGAAACTGTAAGGCAGTAACTGGAGCACTGTGCTGAGAGGTAGGACATCCTTCTCCTGTCAAGGAGAAATGAACACCTGACCTAACTCTGGCTTTTAGGCTACYGTGTAGAAGGAAGCATCAACACCAGTTTCTTGAAATGAGCTAACATTTTTCTATAACTCAAATTATTTGGCTCTGAAAAAGCCTGCACTTTCTGACAAACTGATTACTGACAAAAATAAATTTCTCTGGATTTCAGCACAATGGTGATTGGGTCATGGTACATGAAAGCATCCTGGGTTTCTTCTCCYAATGTTAAATAGTCAGTCCAAGATCACATGGATCCCCCTTTGGGAATTTCCAGCTCATTTTGAGAAGAGCAAYGTCTGCATCACTGCTGATTTCAGAGGATATAGTTACTCACCCTGTGTGGCCAATGCACTCCATTACAATGACCTGCTTTTTTTTTTTTCTAGAAAATGCAGTGCCATGAAAACCTTTACTATCAGGGATATGCAACCCCTTTCAGATAATTCATCCTAGGTGGCTCTAGTACATTAGTGCATACAGAAGAGTTGGTGCTGAAAAAGATGAGACATATGGAATTGTCTTTTCTGTTACTTTTGCTTTTCTCAGCCAGACTCTGCTTGGCAAAGAGTAACTTAAGTAAACTTAAGAGAATTCCACATTTAGTGAACTATTGAGCGGTAATTCCAAAACCAATTAATTCAAACAAGGTCACATTGCATGAGGGAGTTTTCAATTACAGCTCAGGATGCCTGAGGAATTGCAGGTTTCCTCTCTCCTGATTCAAAGCCATTTTCAGCTTTGCATGTTTGAAGTCAGTGGCTATGTAGGGTGGATCTTTAGAATGCAGATTTGATATTTATCCACAAAACTGCCATTGACAGTAAAGGGACTACATGATCATGTGCTTTCAGGTATAATGACATGAGAATATCTATTTCATCTCTTGGCCTCACAGTAGTTACTAGTACTGCTATACATAGTACTGCTGCATAGCACAGCACTGCAGAACAGAATCCAAAAGGACTGATYTTCTGGTTGTTGTTTGAGCATTAACAGCATTTGTTATACTTTTTTTTCAAAGGTATGAGGACACCAAGTCGAAGGGAAACTATAAACTGTGGATTGTCATAGGGATTCTGACTATGCAGGACAAACTCATTGGGGTGCTCTTCTGATTGTAATACTCTATCCTTGACCACTATCCATTTATATTCCAAAAAATACTCCAAACTCTTAAAAGAAAAAGGGGTTATGATCAATAAATACATTATTCTCTTCCTGCTTTTTCAAGAATAAGATATAGTACTTATCCAGTCAGCTGCTTGGGTCTTTTTAATCTGGTGCAGTATGGCTGGGAAAATCCAGCCAAAAGGAGGAAATGAATGCATAAGGTAACCTCTACAAAATTTATGTTCTCTCTGTACAAAGAATAGAGATAAATGCAGAGTCTTAGAGGTTGTTATTGGGATCCATTGTTAAATAATAGTTTGTAGCAATGTCCACTATAGGTATATTTAAACTCCCACAAAAACTTAATTCCAAATAAGATCTAGAAGACTGTTTTCACTATTATAATTTTCCCATTGACATTTTTAATTATTGCTGGGGCCCTATGGAATTATCTGGCACTTTAATTCTCTGCAGGAAATATAACGTATATCTGTGGGAGCACTTGGGGATCCTGAGTTATTACTTTGGTGCTGTGCCAGCTCCTGTGCATAGACTGAGAATAAATCTTATCCTAACAAATGATGGGCCCAGTTCTACACTTGGATATGCACACATCATTTTCATTGCTCTGAGTGCATCTGGGGGGAATAATTAGTCTCTAATTCTTTTAAATATACTATTCTCCTCCTTTGCTGACACCACTGTTATACAGCAATTCTGCACTATGGATGTGGTCCAGGGAGTCAATAGATGAAGGTGCCACAGGTCCTTTGGTCCAGGGAGTCAATAGATGAAGGTGCCACAGGTCCTTTGGTCCAGGGAATCACTGGATGAAGGTGCCACAGGTCCCTTGTGTGGGGAGTTCAGCAGAGGATGGCCAAGGGGCAGCTGTAGCTCTTGGTGAGTCTGGGATAACCCGAGGCTGGAGCGGGCGGCGCTCACCGGGGCTGCCTGCCCRGCCTCTTCCGGCTGATGAGGTGTGCAGAGCAGCTGGAGCCATAGGCAGGAATTTTAGCAACTTTCATTCTCCTTGGTACAGATTGTCTGCAAAGATAAAAACTCACGTCCTTGCCTTGCATCTATGGGTAATTTTAAAAATGTGGAATGGCTGCCTTTCCTTCGCTCCTGCTGTTCTGTGCTTGACATAATTCTTCTGTAACGTATTAGCCATGCTAGACAGCTGGCTCTTTTTTTATTAAAAAGGACACACATGCTCCTTTCTCTGGAAGAATTTGGCATTAAAGCTGCTCTATGAGATCAGCTTTCAAGGTTTTCTCAGTTTCATTTTCTGAATGACACTATAAAAAAAAAGAAAGAAAAAATCATACAAGGAGGGCGATTCACTGCTCAGGTGTGTGAAGCTTTCCTGGAAAGATAGACGTTAATAGCAGCTCTGCAAAGATAAATTTCGKCCCCGCTGTTTAGCTGGGGCCTGCCGGAGGGTTTTGTCCTTAGGTGGGTCGGCGCAGCAGTGGGAAGCTCAYGGGGCGGGTGAGCCTCATCTAGCTGAAATTCTCCTAGTGCTTCATTTTACACTGCCAGGACCCTCCGCTGTCAATGCTTCTCCTTTTCCATTCCTCGGGGAATGAAAAACCCTCTTAAGGAGTCTTCTCAGAAGCTATGCAATTATCCAATCCTGTCTTTTTAGAGAAGTGCATGTCAGGAGCCCTAACACTGACGTGCCCTGGAACTCAATGCTTTCTGCGCTGGGTGTAGAGAGCTTGTTTTGACTCTGTTTTGGCAAGAGCTTTCTACTAGTTCACATAAAATATTTCATCCATCAGGGGCTCAGTTCATCAGTTAATGTAAATAAGCAGAGCATTCTTGAAGCTGATGAAAGTTGTGKCCTCAGCTCTCCGAAGCTTTCAGTGCAATAAGGGTGAGGTCTCTATTCTGCTCTACCTTCTTGGAAAGCAGGACAGTCTTTGTACGAACTGTGTTTCCAGCCAGGGAACAATTCTCTGTGTGTGGGTCCTAGGGYGGTGCTGTGGCACGTGGAGGATGTGTCGGAACAGGCTGAGCTGCACTTTGAAATGCCCCTTTATGGCAGGGTAGATCTTGCTTCAAGAGGGTCCCTTCACCTTCTAGCGCAGCCATCAGCGAGTAAAACCGTTCCCAAGAATATATTGTCCGATATGCAGAGAGACACGTTAGGTGCTTCCCCTTGCCTTCCACCTCATGGAGGGGACATTTTGATTAATGCTTGCTCCTTACGAATATGCTTCTCCTGAGGGACATTATTTATTTCTAACTTTCAAAACTGCCATTTCCAGGAGAATGAGATCCTCGTGGGCGGYTGCCACCCTAATCTTTTGTAATAATACAGAGATCTGAAGGTAGAAACAAAACAAGTTTATTACTGTTTAAATAAAGTAGTCTCTATATTTGAATGGAGAGACTCAGAAGTCACGCTTTTCTCAGAAAAAAAAAATCTTTTATGGTGTCTTTAGGTTTAATTCCAATGAATTCTCTCTCTGTTTTGTTGAAAAGCCAGCTGGGATGCTTATTTATCTCTGCCAGGCAGATTCCAACCTTTCAGCAAGTACTTTGGCAACTTCCCTAAATGGAGTCCAGACAAAGGTCAAGCTTAAGTTTCCATTTGGGCTTAAGTTTCCATTTCTGCCCTGGAGGTTTTTCTGGGGATCAAGTTTATTCTAGAAGGGCAATTGTAAACTTGACACTTTTTTTTTTTTYCCTCAGAGAATCATTGAAAATAAGGATGCTAAAATTCCCAARGGCATAACCAGACAAAATGAGCCCGAGGCTAATTAGGTTAGATAAGTGGGATGGGATTTGAAGCCAGGTGAAGTCACTTAAAAACATATGTTTGCATGGGAGCTGGTTGTCCAAGTTCCCATGACAGTAATTTCAGATCAGTTGGAGCAGTAATGGCTGGTATCACTTGAGACATCTGAGACCCTCACATGGGATCTGTAGGAGAACTGTGTCCTCCTGGACAAACAGCTGTAGGCTAGGCAGAATACCTAGGACATGTCAAAGAGCATTAGACAGCTATGTTTAGGGGAATTTGACCCGGAGTGAATTGTGTTTGGATCTTATTCTRCACAGCCAGACAACAAACATACACGCTGAGATATCCTATCTAATGACTCACTCATCCAATGACACACTGTTCCTTAGCGACAAACTCCATACCTACTACATAAAAACTGTTCCAGCATGCTGAAGGCACAGGGTTTAGTCTCAGTATAGAGCCAATTAAAATATGTACACTGAAAATCTTAGTTTACACAAATATCAGAGCAATCCAAACATTACTACTCCTCAGATGGAATTAGAGGATATTTTAATAACTTTGGGGGAGATACAGAGTATGAAGTGAGTAAGTCATCATTTAGGTTTCTGAGATTGGGAACATAATATCAAGGACATATCAGTGACTCATAACATTTTTTATGCATTCAGTTTTTGTTAGTTTAAATACAAGCAAACCCTTTGGGATAGGTTCCGTGTCCAGATAATACATATATTTTCACTCCTAGACTTTTTCTGCTCCTAGTCTCCTTCCCAACAGTGAAAACCCACAAAATTTCGGTCATAAAAATTCTTCTCACCTAATACAAATATCTAAACTGTAGCTGTCAAAGGCAGTCACATTAATGTTCTATTATAGTCAATGAGATATGATTTATCTCCTTTAGGATTGGTATGTGTTATGAGATTAGTGGTCCTCCTGAGGTCTCTATTTCTCTCAGTTGTCTATAAAATAGTCTAAAATGATGGCTTAGGTATAGCTAGCTAACTTTGAGGATTCTGAGTTAAAAGTCAGTCATTTTCAACTTTCATTACAGGATGAAACTCAAGTTCAATCTGGTCCCACTGAAAGCAGGGATGGAGTGCCTACCTGACAGAGCCATGCTCAGACTTTACAGGGTTGAGAACTCAAAACAAGCAGAATCGTTTGTTAGACCTAAACACAGGGCTGGTAACCTTGAAATGGCTTTCCAAGCACCATTTTGACCCCATTCCTGACTCCACTTGTACCTTGCGTTAAAGGATCTCTTGATTTGGCTATGACCTATACTGTCACAATCCCAGAACTGTACTCTGAGATTTTATCCAGAGCTGTAGCTTTCTACAGACTAAAAGAATGATTTACTTGTAAGCATTACAATTTCTTTAAGTAAAAGAGCTTGTAATCTTTTAAGTTCTTTAATGTAGAACAGTTACCGTAAAGCGCCATTAAAATTATTCGACTGCACAGCATTTCCTCAAGATTAACTGAGCAAACTTGTGTCTCTCTGTACTTTGGAATTTCCTATTGGAAATTAAAGAAACCCACAAGGTACACATAGCTACTGTGAGACTAGAAAATATACAAACAAAAGCCTGAATAATAAGCCTGCCTAGTACGTCTGTGGAAGTACTTCAAGAAGTTGACAGAAAATATTTCACTTGAATAATAAGGCTGCATGGGAGGCCAAAAAAAAAAAAAGAGAGTTCTTTAAGTGCAGAATTGCACCGATATTGGCTGGATTCTTTTCTACTGAAGAAAAAAAAAATCAAATTTTTGATTCCTTTCAATGTGAAAAGAGTCTYCAAATAATAGTGGCTCTTCGCTTTTTGAGTACTTCTTTTCTCTTTACTTCTCACTGTTTTGGCGATGCGACAAATACAATCCATMTTCCTGTAAACCATATATACACTCTGTAAATGAAACACTGAATAGGTAAAGGTGCCTTCTACCTCCTTGTCACTGAAAAGCTGAAATGATGTTTTGTAATGCAACTTCAGTATTTTAGAGGCACACAGGAACTGTCTTGAAGAGCAAAGCAGCTGTCAGCACTTTGCATTGATGTCTACAGGATGCTAAGTGCTAGTTAGGCTATAATTTCTTGCAAATTAACCGATCTAAAATAGAACCCTTTGTAACCAGTCCATCAGCAATCCATGAAGCTTATGTTGCCCACATCTCTTTTAACTTTGGCAAAGGCTTACAGTTTCTGACCTTGATGTCTTGTTTGATTTGCATTTCTGTTTTGAGACTAACATTAATTACACTGTCAAAACAGATTTTATCGTTTACGTAACACGGGCTGCCTACAGAGCTTAGTTGCCTCAATATGGAGGCAACCATTTACGCACTGAATGACTTGATTACAGTAATTCCTTTTATACTGTTCTCCTTCAAGTTCTAATTGGGAGATTGTAGTGTGTTCAGATGCTGCTCTGAGGCTTCAGCTTTCCCCATATTTAGTAGTCACATTTCCAATAAATTGTTMGTTTCCTGTACAAAATCAGATAGATCTACAGAGCTTTAGCCTAAAAGGGTCTGCCGTAATTACAGAGTCTAACCTAACACACACACTGATAAAACTTATCTTGTCCAGTAACTTTGTGACCTCCCCACTGTAAGTTCTGATTGAGTTTAGGTAGCATGCTAATGACTTTAGCCTCTTATCTCAAATGCTATGTAGACTCTGTTTAGCACAGAGATGTCAAGAACAGATGCTGCTTAAAAAACAACGTTTTGTAGGGGGGTTATCTGGAAGCAGTGTCTCAGTGACATGTTATTTTGAAAAGCTCTTTAAAAATAATTATATATAATAGTAGACAAAGATCTTGCCTATGTCGATAAAAATGTTATGATAATGTTCCAGATCCTGAGTTTATGTGAATTGTTCTAACTGATCTAAGCTGATCTCAGTGTCAACAGCTTTAGTGGAGCCAAAGAGCATGGTCTTGCTCAGTGCCTAAACCTGTACAAAAATTAAAAAGAACTTGCTTTTAATGCTTCTGTAGTGCTGTGAGGGAACCTTGGGCCAAGCTATTACTAGCTGCTATGTAGTAGGTCCACCAGAAGGGATCAAGGAGCATTCTTGCAGGAAATTAGATGTCAGTCAGACCCATAATGCGAGTAAATGCTGCACAGGCCTTCTTTACTAGCCAGCTCTCAGGGGCTGTGGAGCGTATGAGATGAAGCTTCCACCYTTCCAGTGAAGCCATGTAACAGAAGTTAGGTTTTTTTATGCCACAGCTTTAAGAGGTTGGATTTCGTCCTGCCCATTTAGGCACCTTAAAATTAGATGTCTAGATCTGAGCTGGTTATTCTTGATTCCCTTTCTAGTTAATAGAGAGAAGTAAGCACCTTCATAGKTGTTGTGAATCATCATTCATTTCCAGTAAAATAAGCATCCAGGAATTTGAGAATTGCCTTCCATAACTGATTATTTTATGTAATATTTCTAAAAGAGTTCAGACAACCTTCTTAGACTTGAATATTTTAAAAGACTGCTATCAGGTGAGGTGAATTCCACTGCATGGCTCTCAAATCCGGAGAATGTCTTGAAGGTATGATAAAACTCCTTGTTACTAAAAGACTCAACTCAAAAAATCTGGCACAGAATAACTATACCATTTTGCTCCCAAAGACTGTGGCAAGATGAGACCATCAATTAACATCTAACATTAGTATGTGACAAATATCCAGATTTACCTGAATATAATGTGTCTAAAATGACCAATCAAGAGAAGAGTTTAGGAACKCTTCTTTGCAACTCCAGACAATGCTCATCACATGGACAGATAACTGTGTTGAGAAGGCTTAGCTAGGAGTAAGCAGTCATCTCAGGAAAATACCTCACAAAAATGCCATTGTGGGTACAACAGCTGTTTCTTACTGCTTAGCAAGAAAAAGAGATTCTGTAAAGGAAGAAAAGATATTCTTTTTTTGCTGGGAAAGAGATCGTACTATRTCCAAACACAAAGATCCTCTTTCCTGAGAAAGAGAGGTTACTGGTATATTTACCAGCCAGCATTCACTGTAGAGGGCTGAATGGGAAAAAGATAGAAGCATGAAGATACGATAATAACTAAAGTAGCCCTCTGATTAGATTTAATGGAAAATAATTAGATTTGATTAAAAGAATGCATTTATTTAAAAGCAACATTTTCTCTTGAACATGAAGCACAGTATGACAGTGGTAAGCTTTAAAGACTGTTTGCAAGGTTTGAATATCCTTCCAATTAAAAAAAAAAAAAATAAATACTCATCTTACAAATAGGGAAGCTCTTAAATATAGAGAGCCCTCAAAAGTGGCAGAACCAGAAGCAGAGGTGAGCACCTATCCCAGGAGCAGCAAGCAAAAGAGGGGAAGAGCCAGGATTGTGTGAGAATGTAGATCTCAGGGGCCTCCTCACCTGCCTGACATTCCAATATAGCCATTATTTCATTKTAAGTATAGTAGCTGTGTCTACGTAGTACTGTGAATGCCTTGCATTTATATTCAGTTAGCRCTGCTCAAGGTCAGGTAAARGCAAAGAAAAATGAAGCAAGGCTAAACATTTTTCTTTATAGAGACTGAGCACATAACACTCCAAGTTTAAGAAGTAAACCCAACATCAGGTGTAGGTCTTTGAGGTGGTCATTGATAGCACATGATTAAAATAAGCAGACTGGATCCGACCAGACTAATTTACCTTAAGCTTTACCTCTTCTTCTAGCTGATGACTCTGACTTAATCACATGKCCGGAGGCTACTCATGTCAAAACTAAGCATTTTGAAATCATCTCATTATGACTGAACATTTAAGRTATTACTGATGAAAGAAAGAAACTACTTTCTAACATGTCACATTATGACTTTAGAATAAGCTAAATTTCCTTTGCAAAAATTAAACAGACCTGCCTGATATTGCACTTTGCTTTTAATTATGTTTGGCAATGGAGAGCRGTGTATGAGAGAAGTTGATAACTTACTCTCAGATACTTATGTCCTGACGACATCCACTCCTTTAGACAGGAACTTYCTRAAAGGTTKTTGTTGTTGTTGTTGTTAATTATTCTTTGTTTTGAAAAGTTATTGTTATGCAGCCACAAACACCTTTTTATATTTAAGAATATTATGGTCCTAATAAACATGATGCAGTGTAATGAAGAGGCTTCGGGGCATTTCAGGGATGACCATGTTATATGGGAATGTAAAGCTTCTGAAAGGAAAAGTATTCACAGTGGTCAAGGGATGACAGCAAGAACTGAGTAATCTTTTCATTCAAGGTTAGATTTAGCTGTACTTTTTTCATTGCAAGATTTCAGTATTCAGAAATGGTTTCAGGGTTAGCATTCACCTTCATCTGGCATCTGCTTGGGGCTCCACTCTGCATTTCCTTGAGCATTCTGGTTCCTGGGAAGGTCTCAGGCAATATGCCCCAGGGAACACTGTCTCCAGGGCAGCTCCATGGTCCCAGCAGAGYAATTACACTCATTCTGAGTAAACCTTCTAACAAAACAGAAAATCCAGTTTACTCTTTCCATGTGTCATAAGGGACCAGCATTGCCTTGATGGTAATTGATGGTGTTTTCATGTCAATTTATCATACAGTTAACTTTGTGATTTCAGCCTAAATAATGTAGAGGGGGGGGGGAGGGGGTTGTTACTTTTGCTGGGCTTTTTTTTTTTTTTTTGCCTAGTGCTTAGTGGCTGTGGTTATTTGATTTATAAAACCCCCTCAGGTGATTATATCTTTCAAGTGGACCAACAATGGTGATTTGTTAAAAGACTGCCTTTGGAAAGGTGTTCTGAATGTCACCTACAGCCACTGATGCTTCATCAAATATACCAAGTCTCCTTTTGCTTTTTATCATGAATCTCTATGGATAACTTGAAGTTAGGTCTCAACTGAATGCTTTTAGTCATTTTATTTCTAGCACAGACTGTTTGGCCTGAAATATGGGCAGAGTGCCTGACTTATTTCTATGGCTGAAGCTACAATATCCGTAGCCAAGTTTAGTCAAATGCAGTGTAGATTAAAAGGGGTTTAATGCTTCCAAGTATATTAAATAGAAAAGTTCCTGTTACTTAAGAAGTCAGCAAACTTTCCTTAGATTTCTTGTATGGATCTGAACAACTGGATTATGACTTTTCTCAAGCTGAGGTCATCTTCTTGATCATTCTACAGTACTGCCACAATGCTCAATACTTGTAATGCCCAATACACGGTTGAGGACTACCTCAACAGTGCTTCCCAGCTGGTATCACACAGCACATAAGAGATATCAATGTGCTTCACCGAACCTGTCACTTGGGGCCATTTCAGTACTAAATTCAGCATGGAYAGGGAATCCTGTATGTTTGAGGAGGGAAGTGGTCATTTGTCAGTTAAGGCATCAATTGTAGTTCATACGCTAGGAGAAAGTAACTGGARCAGGCAGAAATGGGAAGTGAACTTCCTGCGTAACGACAATAGTTCTTGCAACAACAAATGGATAAGTGCTACACTTTTTGTTTGCTTGTTTGTGGTACCTGAGTGCAAAATCTGTACATGTTTTGCTGCTGTGCTACCCACTCCATTCTTCTGAATAATTTGTACATGGATTTAGTCATTTAACCTAGTCTTATATGAAGCAACACCAAATCACTTGGCGGACTCTCCATTTACTAGTAATGTCCTTACTTAACGGAAAAAGCAGTGGAGCTGATTGCACTTGTTTATGCTGAAGTAGGGCAAATATCTGAACAATCAATACTGTGATTARAATGTTAGTCTGAAATGCCCAGATAGGTTTTTTATTAGAAGAAGATTTTTTGACCATATTTATCATTTTTGTTGATGATCTTTATCTAACAGATAGCGACAGATTGTATATTATGATCTCCAAAGAAGGATTTTTCATATATTAGAAATACTAACAAACACACCAACAAAAATGCTAAGTCCAGGAATTGAGCAAGGAACAGAGAGACATTACTTCTGGTAACAGGAACATCCACAGAAAATAAAARAAAATAATAAAAAAGTGTTGAAAGTGACACTAAATTTCCTGCTCCAGACCTTAGTTAYTAGAGACCCAATACCAAACATGGACCATAAACTGCGGATTATAGGGTAGCTTTTCTACTTTAACATGCCCCTAATCTATCATTTAGTTATTATATCAAATTCATCTGAGTCAAGCCTCAATAGCATTATTCACATAAGTTATCCCATTAGTTTCACTGGAACCACTGGAATGATTAAAGCAAATAGAATTTAGTCTTAAAATTTGCCTCACAAATTCATGCTTCCATCCTCTTACCTGAYTTTGTTACAGTTTCCAATTAGTCCCAGATTTCTGTTCCTCTGGAACTGTTGTTCCAGATATGAACTCATTAACTGCTTAGAGATAGATTTTTATTTCCCTGCTCAATATTGATCTCTGTGACTGTAGCTTAGAAATTAATCGGATTTCTTTCTGCCATGTTTCACTGTAAATACGTATCCCATTGCCCATGAACTTTAAATCTTTCTCCTGATTTCCGCTCCATGTTGAATATGTGTGGGGTTTTTTTGTTTGTTTGATTTTTTTTTTAATTCCTGTTTATTACTGATGAGCAAATGCTGTCCAGAATACTACAGTAAGAGTAAGACTTCATGGCTGTAAGGGACATCACCTCACTGAAACAATCTGAGATTTACAGAAGAAAATTCTAAATCRTAAAACAATAAAATTATCAAGTACCTGTTCTGGTTGTGCCACAAGGAGCTTTTTGTTTTGTTTTAGAAACTTAAATGGAAATTAAACTAGCTATGAAAGGTTGTCCTATTTAACATTTATGTTCAATGGGTAGAACAGCGATTTGGTACCTGAATAGTAGGGATATAGTTGCTTTTGATGTTTCATTATCACATTTACCATATGTTCCATTATTCACTGATATTCTTTTGGATGAAGAAAGTTGGTGAAAAATAATAAATTAGACATAACAGTGATAACCTGCCTTGTGTTAGAGATAAAAATAGTGTGCTTATCTGGATTTCGCTCGCACTATATCACCCCATTGTCTCTATTTCAGGTGTTTCCCAGCACTTTGATCACTTGCCCATACATTTGCCAGAGTTGGCAATGGGAGGGGGGAGGCAATAGTATTAGGGCAGTTCCCTCAGTGGAAGCATTAATCTGAGTGTTGCTTAGGCTTGTGAGACACTATCATAACTTCCAAGCATTACAATCTCCCTTCCTTCATGAGCTTTCTGTATTCCCTGAAGCATCTGAAAAATACTGGGTTTTCCTTTCGTCTTAACTGCTAGTTACTAAACTGACAGGAGATAAGATTGGTGATAGGACAACAAAACTGCACTTTAAAAAAATGCCCACAGTTTCAGAAGGGGAAGAGCATGTTTTCAGGCGTCTCACTGGGTTAGGGCAATTTAGTTCACAGACAGGGCTGTTAAAATCTCTGCCAGAATTTGGGCTGCATCTGTAGTAATTCAAAATGTGATTCACATGAAAGTTTTCAGTAGCTCTGCCTCACTCTCCTTTATTTATGATCACCATTTTATTTATGATTATCAAAAATCAGAATGTAAAAATAGTTTCCTCTAGACTCAATTTCTTCATATGCTAACCTGGTGATTCCTGCTCAGAAGTTCTAGTTAATGGCAGATTCCTAAAACTGTCTTTTCTCTCCGAAGAGCTTTCTCCAGAGAGCTGCAACATAGCCTCCTATTAAAAAGGACGAATGGGATGGCACTCTTGACTTCATTGCTGCTCACTTGCCATCTGTATAATGAGATGGGGGATACTTGAAGAACGTCTTGCGTTCAAGTAACCCAAATTCCGAGCTTACCCAAGTCACCATTGTAGTGTCCAGTGAATTTAGCAAAACCTGAAAAATTACTTTTTTATTAAAAAAGATTCACTAGCTACGTCTCTGCTTGTATATGTTACTCTATTTTACCATTATTAGTATAGGGAAAGGTAATGATTTCTTTCATGTTGCTGCAGTTATATGAGAAATGAGTTGGTCTCGATTTTACTGTACAGAAATATGGAAAGCTGTATTATGGAGCACTTCTGTACCAGTCTCCACTTTTATGAATTATATGATTATATCTGCTTTGAGGAAAAAACTCCCATAATAGATATGCTTTTAGCAAAACAGTATAGTGGTGTTAGACTATTTGATAATTTAGCTGTGTGATAATAATCACTAAATAAATAGTTTTCAGTCTCTGTGGAAGAAAGATTCTGTCTCCTAAAATTTTTAGCAGGCAGTATTTTTTGTGTGGAGCTTCCTTGGAGGCTCTATCAAGCCTTTTGCCGCAAGACAGAATCAAGTCAAACCAACCTCAAACCTGCTGTGCTCGTCAGACTGAAATTCTTCGTTCCACTCATGCGTGTCTAGTTCTTTCAGTGTTTCAGACCCATTTTTATGCCTGCATTTTTAATGATACTTTGCCTTTCAGTATATCAGCTTTTCTTGTGTGTTGTAAGGATTTAAAACTTACTGAAGGATAATAGATAAAATGTCACTATATTTGGTATTAATTGTAGCCTTGTGTGTGTTGTCCAAGTACTTAGCTTTATATATTATAAATAACTCCATGCCTGGATATTTAGCATATCATGAATATTTTAAAAACATATCTCTACATCTTGTGAAAGTAGCCAGGCTTATCTAATTGGTGTAGTAGACCTGGTAGTATTTTTAAAGGTTAAAGTCTGGCACACTGTTAAGTAGAGTTTTCCTGAAGAATGCTTTGTTCCAGTACATTGGCGTTGCTTTCTTGATGCACCTCACCAATACAAAGTGCACAGTTCAAATGATTACAAGAGGGAGGAGGAAGAAAAATCATCCTTTATTTCTCTTATCAGCTTTCTCCTCCTCTGAAGCAACCTCAGAGGCACCTCAGTGTGTGTGTGTGTGTGTGTGTGTGTGTGTGTGTGCGCAAACCCAGCGTCACTCCCGGGTCTCAGGCATACACAGGCAAATCCTTCCTCACACGCTCCTCTCCATCCTCGCCATAATCAGGGGCTCCCGTTTCAGCACACATTAGGAGCATATTCAGCCATTGCTTCCTGTTGGAAATAAAACGTTGCTATGGATACCCATTTAAGTATGAGAGCGGATTTTGCACTAATAGTGAGGTTCCCTAAGAACGCTGCCTTGCATCACCTTCGTTTTTAACTAGCTTAGTCTCAGCATCGCAGTGGTTTCTCTTGTGATGTTGCACTCAAATGAATCTTGGTTTCTCTTTCTCATACTTTCCTTCTTTCCGCAGCTGTAACTTACACGAGTTACAAAAAAACACCGCCTCCGGTACCTCCTCGTACCACTTCCAAGCCACTGATCTCCGTCACAGCACAGAGCAGCACAGAATCCACCCAGGACGCGTACCACGACAGCCGGACTCAGAGGATCTCCCCGTGGCCTCAGGACGGGCGAGGGATGTACAACTCCACAGACAGTTTGGACAGTAACAAGGCCATGAATCTTGCCCTGGAGACTGCGGCTGCGCAGCGCCACGCTTCTGAGAGCCAGGCCGCCTCCATACGAACCAGCGACAAGGCCATTTTGGTGTCAAAAGCTGAGGAGTTTCTTAAGAGCCGACGTTCCTCTATAGGGATTCAGGTAGCCTATCATTAACATCTGTTCTGTGATGAATTGCTTGCCTTCTTTCTGTAAATAGCGTAGAATGAGTCATTCAGCTTCACTGGTTCTAATAATCTAACAAACAACCCCTGGCTGCTTAGCGTTAATTGTAATTCACATCATGGCGATGTGGCTGAGCAGAAAAGTCTTCAGCTAATATGCTGTACCTGGAAGAAAATGAATGAATAAATCTCTAGGGAGGTTACCTGTCATTAACACTTGATATGAAAATTATACTGCAGAGCTACAGGTGAACAGCATGTTCATCTCCTACTCTCCATGAATTCACAGTCCTTTTTATAGAATTATGCCAGCTTTAAAATGCTTGACTGTATTTTTTTCCATTATCCTTCTCTTCTGACCTTGGAAAACATGTAATGATGCCGGATCCTCAATACCTATTCCATTTAACAATYTAATCCTCCACTTTACTAACAGGCATTGTGTTGGAGAGAAGAAGGTACCAAGGGGAAGAAAGTAAGTTGTTAATGTAGATAAAGCATAATTATCAGTGTCCAATAATTAAATAACACTAATAAGCACAGCCTTTGAATACTTCTGCATTTGTGCAGCAAACATGTAATAATTATTTCAGCTGACAAAATGCCCATCAGACTGTGGAAAGCTCTGTCATGTTGTCTCATTTCAGATGCATAACATGAGAAAATTCCAGATGCTCTTTTGAATGATACACCTTCTAATAAATGGAAAGCATTAGGTAGCAATGATATTTTAGTATSTAAGTATTGATAAAATCAGCAAACGGAACTTCCAAAGAGTGTAAGCTCCTTTGAGAAGAGGAGCGGATTAAAATTTAGGCTCTTCTCTTGCTCGTGCTTAGACACACATTTGCTTTTGAGTGTGTGAATATCTCCATATTACRTTGTTGGGTTCATTCCAATGCTTAAACAACCCTCCTTTTGCCAGATCAGCTTTAGAAGAAATGCCATGTATATTTGCATAGTTACAGATATTGTTGAGATAACAGTATATATCTTGAGAATGTTCTAGAGCAGTAATGATCTATATAATCAAGCTCAATGAGTGACTGTTCAGCTCTTAGGATGTAACTGTACAAAAATATTTTTTCTTATCTTAAATTGTAGTAATTCCATTTCCACTAATTTCAAAATATGATCAGAAGTTCATATGGAGTTAAACACGTCACTGCTAACTATGGAACTTCACTGTCTAGCACTGCAGTGTCATATATTTGTGCTCTAATGCAATTAGAGTATTAGACCTATGGAAAGACATAGGCTTTTTCAGCATGTTGCTTGACTGTTTCTCAGCATAAATGTATTCGATTATGCTTCTTTACATACAAAAGAGCGTGTGAATTAACACCAATGGTAAAACATTCAGATCATTCCTTTTCAAATGYTTTACAAAATAATTAGAGTATCCTAAAATATTCAGAAAAGGAGCTTTGCAGATAACTCTGAAAAGCTCAGAAGAGAAGCAAATAATTTTGGTAGCTTACAGGCCCAGCTCGAACCTTGCTCTTCAGAAAGGAATTGTGTGCAGTGCTGTTCTTATCTCTTCTTTACAGCAACTGTGCACAATGGTACTTAGCAATGCTGATGTCTTGCTTCAGTCTGGCTATTTCAACAACCAATCCAGAAACTTTCATTATATCGTTTGATCCTCTCTTTTGATACAGGTGATGACCTGGACTTTTCACAGGGCTTTGACCCTTCTTGATATGTGGTGTGTTTAAAAAKATGTGCTTATGACCCATAAAGACATGCATGCAATGACTTACATGAGCTTCCGTAGCAACTTATCATCTAATGCTCGGGCCATTATATTAGTTCTCAGTTGTACCCACTGCAAAAGGGAGACTTCTTTTCTTYGAACAGTAGGTTTTAGAAGACAGAAGGTTTGTTTTTGGTTTTTTTTTTTTTCAGTAATACAAGGTGTTTGGATGCACTATTTGGTATTAGATAAGGTTCAAATTGGAAGATTACCCTTGGCACAGTACCCTGATATTGTGCTTTCTTTTTTTTTCCCTGTAGTAAGTTTCAAACTATACATCGGTGTGAAAAAAATACTCATCTGCAGCATTTCTATGCAGAAGAGAATATGTTAGATTCCAGTTGCCATGCTTCTATGGAATAATAACACGGAGTAGAATATTTTTATTTRTAAACTACATAAATAGTAATTTATGCCCCCAAAATGCCACTGAAGTATTTCATTTCTTTTACACTTCTGCATCAAAGCATCTTAGAAGAGGATGTTTTTTATTTGCATATTTCCTTGATTGACTAAATGACTTGTTTTTTCATTAGCATGCCGTGCCAGGGTGTTGCATTGAATTTGCATTAATTTGCATTAATTAATTTGCTATCAGGATGGTTAATTTGTGCATTTTTTAATGTTTCATTACTTTAACACATCGGCGTGAGAGTGATTGCTAATCACTCTATACAGTAGGAAGGAGGCAGAGAGAGAGGGAAGGAGCAGCAATGCCTCTAGAGGCAGGGGGAGCCGCCGGGACCAGCTGAGGACCCCACTGCCTTTGTGATATATGGTCTGRGCACTGCATGTGCAATGAGCAGAAGTCTTCTTCTAAAGTTCTGCAGTAGTACACATGTGCCATGGGACTGGTATGCACATATGCAGGACAGCTAACACTTGGGGGGAGCATTGGACTTACTGTGCAATCAGTCTCACTCAGCCTGCAAAGAAGGAGAAAAGCCCAGCTTCAGTAACCTATTTCATAATATTTTAGCCCTGCCCAACTGGTGCTTTTGTACCAAAAACAGTTTCAGAAACAAAGCTTTCCCAGAATAAAGCTGCTGGACTTTTTTCCACACTCCAGTATATAAGTGAAGAGGAAAATGTTGTCAGACATGTCAGTAGGCGTCAGATAATGATGATCCCTAAATTCAGGCAACCTACAAAACACTGGCTCTGGGATTAAAAATACAGTCTGATTTCTTAAAAAAAGAAGTATATATCACAAAGACTAAAGTTCTAGTAATATTAGTAGCTATAGTTTTCCTATCTGTCTTCCATCATGACAGCAGAAGAAAAATCAAAGCATTTGAATTAAAATGAAGGAGTAGAGGTTCTCTTGAGTAGAATAAACTGTAAATCAAGGATGAGATTATTGTTGATAAATTTCCAGGGATTCTTCTTTGCTGTTATGCATAACCTGGTTTATTTATTAATGATTACCACTCAAAATCAGCTCGCTATAAGCCGTTTCAGATGAAAGACATTTCAACTGTAAAATATAACAGAAAACATTTCAAGAAATTACTTCATTATTTATTTCAAACAAAAAGTGCTGTTCTTTTTTCTCCTCTATTTAGAAGACATCAGAGTTTCTCAAAGTGAACAGAAACTCCAGAAGTAAGTGATACAGAAACAAATGTTTTAAGTGTGGAGTCTGACTCATGATGGTATTTTTGGAGATAGACACTAATTGTAGCAGCACAAAGAATGGCCTCTGTCATCCTCATTATCATCAGGAGATCGCTTCCTTTTTTTTTTCTCTAGGTTTTTCRTTAAACAAATTGTTCTTACAGAGCAAAAGTTGTATTCAGGAGGATTACTGCAACAACTTGCCAGCCTTTTTTTAGTTGCTTTGTTTCTTTGTTTTGTTTTGTAAACAGTTATTATTAGCATTTTCTGGTAACAGCTTTGTTAAAGAAACTCCAGAGCCCCAAACTTAAATTTCTTTTAAAGGCAAAGTGTTTTGATCCCACATGATGCACGTACTTCGATGAGCATGTACAGGCTACTCTAGCCCCATCAGTGCTTTACTGCAGCTTACACGTAGACCTCTGCAATCAGAAAAATATTCCCATCAATTCCACTGATCTTGGTATCATAAATCATTCAGAGTTTTAGTGGTAGACTTTGATCATTGTCCTCCTAAAATCATTATCAAAATATGGTTTTTTTCAGAGAGAACTAGATAGTATCCCTGACCAGTGGAAGTCTGTGGAAGTTTTGATAAAACATCCATGAAGCTATAAAGCTATAAAGCTATGAAGCTATAAATTGGCCTTTAAATATAATGTCGAGCAACACAGGGTTCACAGGACTACCTATTAGCAGAGTTCTCAGCCACTGACTGCTTTTTGGCATCCTGATTTGTTAAAAAAATACTCAGCAGTTGAAATAATAGCTAAAAGAAAGCTATGGTTATTTCAGACTTCTAAGCTTTTGCTCTTCTCACAAATTCCTGTTGCTTTTCTTTTAGATGCCAGTTGAAAAAATAGTCAAGCTGCCCTAAAACACTGCCTTGCAGAGCATTTGCTGAATTGGTGCAGAATAATTTGCCACTTAGCATTAAATGCACCAGAAATGTTAGGCACCACCACTGTTGTGTGCAATACTTTGTGTTATTATCTCGTATAACATAACATGAATTTCATTTCTAAACTCTGGCACTCGTTTTCAGCAAACAGCATTTTCTGGAGAGAGCTGTTGAGGTTTTCAGCCTGCTATGTAGTGTTCTTTCAGTCATTAGCACTCACTGGGCCAGCCAACATATCTGAGTAGTCTGCGTGTTCTGTTGGGCAGCAGTAGAGTAGCAAAATGGCACCCTATAATGAGACACAGAGACACTCAAGCATGCAGGTGTTGGTACATTTTTTGTCCATTTCTAGAAATCATTTTGAAATAATATAAGATTTCTAGCTGATAAAAGAATTCTTTGAGTCAGTGAGGTTAATATTTCAATTTTACTTTATCTTTTTTTTGCTTTGAAGTTATTGTGTAGAAATGAGATCTTCCTTTACCTATGAACAGTTATATGTGTTCACACAGTTGCAGTTACTTGGTCTAGTGTCAAGTGTAGTATTTTCTTCCTTTTTTCATTCTTGTTATCACTGTGARGCCTATCCAAGAGAGGAAAGGTGAATGATTTTCCTTCAACTACATCAGAGTGATGGTTTATTAAATACTAATTATAGAACACGATGGTTACAGCAATGAAAACCCATTGAAGGCAGTGAGGTTGCATGGGGAGAGATAACGTGGTCTGAAGGACTCTTGTTATTCATGATTAGAAGTGAAAAGGAAAAGATACCAGGTTAAWCTCTGTTTTCCTGTGCATCAAATATATTTTATCAAAACTTCGCTTAGAGACAGGTATGGAACCTTAGACACTGCAGAGTGATTTTGCAGTGCTCTTGTGCAAGAGCAGAATAATTATAGAGTGCAGAAATAAAATTTGCCTTTTAGTAGTTAAAATTATCAGCTAAAAAAAAAGTTAATATTTAGCAGAAATAATTTCATCAGTTCATATCTCCTTTTCTAGAGTGAGTGCCTATAAACAAACCCAGGTTGATTGTAATGTGCAAGGTAATTGCAATACTGATTTGCATTTATTCAAATAATTTTGTGTAAGTATAATTTAGTTATATATAGTTTGTTAACAAGTTGTTGCCAGTATCTGGTAGGTAGCTGTTCAAATTGTGAGTGGGCTTGGTCATTCATCACCRATCACAGATTTTATAGTATTAACTGTTTGGCAATAAAAACAGTGGAGGGAAGTATTAGGCCCATAGGTAAGCCAAATAAGACAGAAATAAGTAGAAAACAATGATTTGTTTTTCATGTGTATAAATATCAATTAAGAGTCTAATAATTATAGATCCTATAATTATAATTGCAGCCTGTGCTGTACTGTAGGCTAAAAGTGTTTAAAATAGAAGACCAGATTTTGTAGGGGGATGATTAAGATGCAAGCCACGATAACAAAAATGTTATAATTTCTTTTGGGTCTCAGTCCTCCACAACGCCAGATGCTCAGCCCTCATGCAGAGCTAATTGTTCAGGTTCCTCCTCTCCTGGCAGCGTGACCTCCTCTGCAAGGGAGCTGTCGTGGCCCTGTAKCAAGGGGCATCGAAAGTGGCTCAAGGAGGATGCTGGCTCCAACAGCAGGAACTTCGTCTGGATCTTTACCTTTAAAATGCTTTTAATTACAGGAAATTTTCTAGATTTGCCTTCCTCTAATGCATTTACCATGAATAACATACTGTAAAGCCCCAAACAACACTTTTTAAAGCATAAAGGACCAAATTTCTAATGTGAGTTCATTATTTGCAAGGGGAGAAGAAACTAACMTGCTATATTGGGTCTGCTCCTCTTCTTTTCTCTGTTTTTAGTTGATTTTGGATTCTTTTTTTTTTTTTCTTTTATGTGTAACAATACCAAATAGCCACACATCTCAACACATCATCTCACTTTGCTAAAGTTGTGGGGCAATTTGCAAATAGAAAGGCTTTCAGAGTGTATGCTAGTGAGTATTAAAACAACAAAGAACCACAAAGAATAACATCAGATTGCTTAAGTATGATTCAAGTTTCATAATCCACACAATCAAACCAAATGAATTTTTTCTCCTTTGCTCTTTTGAATTTAGTTTGGCCAGTCTGATTAAACTTAAAGAGCTTCCTGTTGTCCTCTAGCAGGAGTCTTTATGCCATCTGTCATTCAGAAATTCCTTGAGAGTGAAAATTACTTTGTTATTTCCCACTTGAACTTGTATTGGCATTTTCCTCCTTTCTTTGTTGACTACTATAATATATACTCTCCAAGACTGTGTAGAAAAAAAAAATTTGGCATTCTTCTGCTGATACAAGCCAGAGTAATGAAATGAAACCATTAAAATATGAAGACAATTATGAGGTCGTTTAGTCAGTGTCAGTCTTGGCAAGCTGGATTGAAGGATAATTTGGAAAGAGTTTATACTTAGAGATCACTAATGCTATTTCCATTTGATATCGGGACCATAATTTCCTTGATTATTTTGTTTTGAATAAGATTTGATAATAGATTACTTCATTTATGTCTGCAAATTCTGAGTGTCAATTACATATGAGCAAAATTAGCCAGGATATACTTCTGGGTGAAATATCAATAAGAAAGCACTTGGGTAAATCAAATGATTATTCCTAGACATGTTACAGCAGAGAAAAAAAAAAAAAAAAAAAACACAAAAATGCCAGGTCAAAAAAAAAAAAAACAAATTGTCCCCCAAAATAGCAAAAGAAGCCGTACTAGCTGTTACTAAACAAAGCAATACCATTATCCAAAAGGAATATGCCTTTGGTATGCACTATTGAAGAAAGATGTGAAGAAAGGTTCCCAAAATAGTCTGCTTTATTCCTGTTTGATATTTATTAATATCAGCTAGCCTAACCGATCTTCTTTAAGCAAATATTTTTTTGTTTATATCCTTAGACCATCACAGTTAGAACTGCACAATATCTGGGCTGCTGAGATATCCACATGGAAGTCTGAAGTCCCATTGGTCACCTTCCACACTATGTTACTAGCTGTGCATTAGCCCCAGAGGACTCATTAGCCATTGACCTTCCTCAGCCCACTTCCAGATCCAGTAGTTATCCTGAARGAGTGAAGTGGTGGGTGCCAAGGTGGATGGCACGCAGAAACAGAACATCCCAAGGGCTTTGTGAGGGCAGACAGTGCTCTGGAAGTGAGGACACAAGACTGCCAAGTAGGGAGATACTGAAGTTCTTAAATGATTAAAAACACTTCCCATAGGTCAGAAGGAAAATGGCTTTCTAGGATTTTCTCCAATTTGGTAGCATGCCAGATGGTGTCTTTGCAAAAAGCATGACCATTGAAACCTTTGAAATGATCAGGTGAGTTGTGCTGCTGTTTCTACGGAGTCACTCCCTGCCCATAGCTCAGGCTGGTCTAATGAGCACATTTAAGACCTCTTCACCAGTACTGTACTGGTAGAAAGGCAGTTTTTAGCTGTTTGGCTCACATTTTGACTCTCACATTCTTGGTCCATTCAACTCATAAAATTGTAACTGACTTAGCACTGTTGTGGTTTCTGACCATCTTTTCCACCAGCAAAAGTAGCCATTCTAGCCTTATTCTCACACAGGACTCTTGATGTGAAGTATTACCTCTSTCTGGACTAGACTCCAAAAAAATATTGTGCATATCTGTGGTGCTACTCACTAGCTACATAAGAACAAATACTCTACTAGTGAAATTAAAACTTAAAACTGAAAAAGTCCATTTGTGATTGCACAGTGAGAAATGAAGCATGTTTCAGCTCTTTCTTCAATCAGTTTTCCAAATTAATTTTCTCAAATGTCCTGACTGACACAGCCAAATAAATAAAATAGGCTTTAAGAACCTCTCTCAAATACAGATGTTTTCCTGTTCAGGTAAATCTTTCATTTAAAAAAAAATCATTGTGGTATAACCATTTAAAATGTTATATGTTTATATGCTTCTGCCGAGATGATTTTGAGTCATGTATAACCTTAAATTTTAACAGCCCTGATTCTGACCCCTAATCCTACAATCTAACTTGGTTAATTGAAAGCAAACTCATTTCTTMTATTCTTTTAGAAACTCAATTTTAAAGCTGTTTTGAATAAAAATTCTTTCACAGCAACAYAGTCCTCAGATAATACCCCTAGTGAAGCCTGTGTAGCACTGCTGATTTCCAGTTTTCTGCTCTTCACATGGAGGTTGAAGACTCTTTTTCCTGGCATTACTTTCATGGGTTGTGATTTTAAGCTTCTCTGGCTCCTAAATTGTATGATTTACTCAGGAGTGACTTGAGTATCTTTGGGGCTCTTTCTGTCTGTCCTAGAAGAAGCCCCAATACTGTAGCTTTTAGCTCCTGACTAGTTCAAATATCAAGAGGCTTCCCCAAAAAATGTTTCTCTAACTTTAATGTCCACGTTCATAAAAGTGTCCTTAAGAGCCACAGTCTGATTCTTTTGTTATTCATTCATATTATTCTTATTTACTACCTGCCATCCTCTCTCTTTTCGAGAGTAGTTTAGCTTCATTTCAGAACATGGCTGTGCATGTCTGACTAAACTCATCATTGCAGTTAAGGGCTGYCAGTGGAAGTCCTGCTTTTCATGGCATGCTATTCACCTCAGTCTAATTCAGCAGGCCAAAGCTGGCACTGAAAATGACAAAACTAAATAAAACTAATTTCCCTAGGCCAGAGGAAAAAGGTTTTGCAGTGACGACTTTTCAGTACCAGAAAGAAAGGGATAAAAGGAATCCATGCAGGAGGGAAGGCAGCTGCCCTCAAGATGGTCACTGGCTAGAACTAGGCAGCTCAGTGTGTGCATGTATGCGTGGTCATATGTGGACTCTTGACCCAGTTCAATTAATCTTTATTTCTATCTAACAGTCTCTGATGAAGAGGAAAATTCAAATTCGGCTTTTCTGAAGTAMCTAAAAGGGCTAGTAGAGTTCCTAGGCCCTCACTTAAGACTCAAACCTATTTTTCAAGACTCTTTTGGACCCTTGGTAACTTGCATGCTTTAAATAAGGGTATCCTTCCCAATAGCTATTCCTTKTTCTGATAGACTGATCCCTACTGCATTCTACTTTCTTAATAACAATTTTTCTTTTTCTTAGGGAGAGATTGAACTTCCAAGCTCAGCTTAAGCTTCTCACCCACACTGTAGCTGAGATCCACCTGAGTTAGGGAAACCAACYTGCTTGTCTTTTTTGCCCTGAAGGTGCCTACTTCAACAACTGAGGTTACTAATGTCAAAAGCAAGCTYTCATTTTATACTGACAGCAGAAAATCTTTGAGTTTCTGAGGCAGATATCTTAGAGGAAACTGTTCTCAAAATACATAGCTTTTCCAAGCAAATATAGCAGGTTTCCATGCACCTACCAAGGTGGGAACAGATGTCAGAGTATGCTTTCCTCTGCAGTACATGCAGAATAAATGGAGATACTGGGAAATGTATCTTTCCTTGACAGTTTTCATGCTAAGAGCTGGAGCTCTTTTGCAAACCTATGCCTAACACTAGATAGTACTGTTTAGTGCTGCTGTAATACTTACTAAAGGGATCCTGCAGTAGCTTTTCATTAAGATTTCCCTCAATAGATAAAAATGAATGCATTCTTATTACCGTTTTTGATTACTTTCATTGTGAATGTGCTGAAAACTGAAAGAAGTTACCAGGAACTCACTTCCCCAAAAAATGCAGCCTACGTACACATTCTCTTCCCACTCTGCTTCTCCCTTTTCTGTACATCCTGCCAGAAACTGTTGGGATTGGGACTGTGCAGCTGAGAGAAAGTTGTGGAGGTTGTTGGGCTCATTCAAGAGGGCCAGGATGAAGAGCAGGGGACGAGTGTGTTGCCTGTGAGTGAGTGCTGCTAAGGAAACAGTTGTCTCATCTTCATCTTCATAAGATGTACCTTTGAATGTACCCATGGACGACACATCTTGAGAATCTGGTTGCTGATAATACTATTTTTTGTTGTTATTTAACAGTGAAACATCCAAAAGGAATGTCTATTCTACTCTATTTTTGTTTTTCTAACAAAAAATATTAGTCTAACAAAAAACTTTGATTCAACATAATTTGCATACTTTGCAACATTCACTCTGTCTATGTCAAAGACCTGGGGGCAGTGAGGAAGTGTTATATAAAAACCTGCAGAAACTTGTGATAGAGATGTGGTCTCTATTATGAAGGAAATTCCACTGTGAATGTATTTTGGCAAGTGTATTTCAGGTGGGACTAGTATAAAAATGCATACATTCCTTGCTTGATGTAGCATTTTCAGGACCATGTTATTAAAAAGGATGAGATATGGCATTCTGCCGTATTCTTCATGTCATTTAAATGGTTCTATATTTGTGAGCTCAGCTGTCGATAAAATTTCATTGCAACATTTCTTTTTACCATTTGCAAGTTTATGGGGCTACYTGAGTTTTTATTTTATTTTGTAAATCATGGACTGTAATGAGAATGTTTTATAATAATATAAAAGGGGCTATCCTGTGGATTCCCAGTGCTAAGGATGAAACTTTGCAAGCCTGACTTACTTCCTGCTTCTGCTGAACAGACTGATTTGTGCTCAAATAGGGAATTGCACAGCAGAACAGAAGGAGTGCAAAGCTTTGTAAAATGCTGTACCCAAACAATGATACCAGGCTGAATRCTTGCTTACTTAATTTTACTGCACTAGGAGGTGAACCAGCAGTAAGAGAGGAAACATATAATTAATTTAAATAAGTACAGGTAGAAATAATGCTGAGTTGTCCGTGCTCGCTCTKCAGATAAATCTTTTGTGTTGAATTAGGTGGAAACAGCAACTGATTCAGATACTGAGAGCAGAGGTCTACGGGAGTACCATTCTGTTGGAGTGCAAGTGGAAGATGAAAAACGGTAATTCAAGCACATATAAAAGTCTATAGTCTTTTATAAAATKAAGTGTGTTTATATAAGGAATTAATAACAAACATTTTGCAAATGGTGCCTCCAAATCATTCACAAAGTCAAATTTATTATATGCATGCTGGTGATTTCATAAAATTTGTAGAGGTTATKTAGCAGTTCCTTAATATAGTCAGATTTCCAAGTTTTAATTGGAGGAAAAATAATATCCTTTCATGAATTATAGAACAAATGCAAGGAGATAGRTCTCGGAATATGGTTCCTTCTGAAAGGTCCTCTTGCCTTGACAGGCATTTGCAGGTCTTGCAGGAGAATATAAAGGATTGAATGTAAACCAGGGTACCTTCATCCCGATGGAGAATGAGCTTTACATTTGGCCAATCCTTATCCACTTTTAAAAAACTGCTGATCAATATGCYAAATGAAAAGTTATGCCTGGCAGTCACTGCCCATTGAATACTGGTCTGGGACTATTATCTTATTTCACAGTAGCTATCTGACAATATCTCACTGCTATTTGCTTTTTAGCACCATTGACTAGCAGTAATTTGAACCAATAAGCCTAGCTGTGAAAAGATTTCACGAACAATCTTTGTCTCTCTGCCTAGCTTTTTAACATAACACTTTTCTAAAATGTCATTACTTAGTGGCATATCACACCAGAAAATCAACACTTCATCATCATTCTATGACGGAGGAAAAAAAATCTTCTTTTATCTGGTGCTACTACTTTTTTTTTTTCTTTAATAAAAGAATTCACAACAGTCTTAATGCAGAAGGTTTTCAGGTTTCATCTGGTATGATCCTTATTATTTGAACTTTTTTATATGTGTACCTAATAGTCCTCCATCAGGATATATAACTCTGCAGTCCTGCTAGTTATTTCCATTTCATTTAGCAATGATACACAGTATTTTATATCATGAGAACAAATCAATATTTGCTTCAAGAGATAATTTCAATGATTTTCCTTTGTATCTTTGCTCAAATCAATAATGCCACTATAACCCCATGCATTTGTTTTTTCCCCTCTGTTGTTACTCACTGTCTTATTTTAGTGAAATAAAGACAAGGAAAAAAAATAGCCTAAAGTTCAAGGGGAAAAAGACAATTCATTCACTGAAATGYTACTCTGTGCTCCTGTAAAATCATGTATGTATTTATATTTTGTAACCTCTTTTCTTTCATCCCTCATCAACAAGACATGGACGATTTAAGCGCTCAAACAGTGTAACAGCAGCTGTCCAGGCTGACCTGGAGTTGGAGGGCTTCCCAGGACACATAACCATGGAGGACAAGGGACTTCAGTTTGGCTCATCGTTCCAGCAGCACTCAGAGCCCAGCACTCCTACTCAGTACAGCGCAGTGAGAACTGTACGGACACAGGGACTCTTCAGTTACAGAGAAGATTATAGGACCCCGGTTGACACCTCAAATCTTCCACCTCCAGAACCCTGGCTAGAACCAGCCATCGAGACAGTAGAAACTGGTCGAATGTCTCCTTGTCGACGGGACGGATCTTGGTTTATGAAGTTACTACATACTGAAACTAAGAGGATGGAAGGATGGTGTAAAGAAATGGAAAGAGAGGCAGAAGAAAACGATCTTTCTGAAGAAAGTAAGARCATTTCTATATCTTTATTTATAGATGTCTGTTAAAATGGGAAATCTGTTAGAATGAAGTTGTGGTCAAAGTGAAGTAGCTTTTCCTTACTCATTTTGCAGTTGCAAAGACACACTACAGAACCATTGGATTCAAGACCTCTGTCTTTGTGCAAGCAGGCCTTTGCCAGAGTTAGGTTTTATGGAAGTGGTTGAGAGGCCATCTGTTCAAAGTCAAGTGTAGGATCAAAATCTGGTGCTAAACGTGGATCACATAGTGTAATAGCTATAGACCTGCAGCTCCATCTCCAACACAATCTTCCTACCAACTTCTATGACTCTGGTGCCTGATATTTGCCAGAGTGTATTAGRTCAACCTGAGTAAACATTTTCTTTCTTTTTTTTTTTTTTTAATTATCTTACTACATCCTAAAAATTTGCCTGCTACTTGGAACAACTATTCTTAGAACTGTCATTCTTTTACAGACACTTTTGCCTAATATAAAGGATTCATTAGACTAATGGAAAGGAATAGGCAAAAATAGTAGTTAAAGCACTTYTGCAGTTGCACAGACATGTGCAGTCTTAGATAGTTCAGCTGTATTTTCCTACTATAATTTGGTCAAGAATTATTATTATTCTCTTACTTTGTGTGGACACCTTGAAAGGAATGATGGGATAAAATGAAAAATAATGTAGACTATTTTGGAACAAGATCCAAGCCAGCACTAATGATAGTAATATATCAAAGTGGTCCTAGCACTCGGTAGCCAGCTCTCTGTGATTCCCTCTGAGGTCAATTATCCTTGTTCTTCAGTCTCAGTTTTATAAATATTTCAGTCCCTCCTGATCTGAATTATTTCCTCAACCTCAGTTTCCTCAGATCACAAATTAGCTCATATTAACTTTTTTTTTTACTAGCATCTTTTCCTACATTTTWCAAATCTCAAGCAACAGCTCTGAACATTTTTTCCTGATTGTCTTCTGCCCCCTCAGTGATTTCTTGTTTGTGTTTCACTCTCAGATCCTGGGCTAGGTCTATATGATGACTAACAGGGCAATTTCTGTTTCTTGCGTTGACCCTTTGGGGAGAAAGAATGTCTATAATTTTCATCATCATTTTCATTTTACAACCATATTTCTTCACTCCAATGGACATAAGTCTTTTCCAAGTAAAAATATAGGGTTTGAGGTGGACTGAGGTACATATAAGGCTGTTTTTTCTTTTTCCGAACAGCATTGCTTTCTGGAGTTTGGAGTTTTGTAACAATWTTCATGATGACAGATTTTAGCTGAGAATTTTCTTCTTGTGTCACTACTGTGAAGTATTTAATGCTCTCCTAGGGGCTGTAAAGGTACCTATAATAAAATACTGTGCTTCACTTAGAGTGCACTAGGTTCCCCAGCCTTCTTACATAATGATTATTTTTTTAATAATTCTTATATGCTTTATAAATCTTTTTTTTTTTCAATCCCCCAAATCTTTCTACTCCTGAATATTGACATTTCTTTGGCATCATTAAGTATCCCAAAGTGTCAGGTTCCCAGACAGCCTCTTACCGCTGAGAGCGTACCAGTGATTGCAATCTGAAATAACGCTTCTATGAGGAAGACTTTAGTCTCCGTGGCAAAATTACTTGTGGGAAGAGCAGAGAAATACACAGCCAGTTAGCTAGCTCCCGTCTCTCTCTAGGATGCCAATGGGGAGTCCTTAGGCAATGAGAGGATCTCTCCCACCTCCTTTCTCTGCAAACCTTTCAATTCCCACAACTCTAACCTAATCTAATCTCCAATCTGAAGAAATGAGCAGTGGAAATACTCCCACATCATTACTCTTTCTTCAGTCATAGACATGGATACTCTCTGGCATATGAAGCTGACTTTATATTATGTTATGAAAACTCGGAGAAAATGCTTTTAGATTCATAGGTGCAGAACCACCTTTGCTCCTCCCATGTGAAGCTACACTCATGCACTCTAGAAACAGTGTAAAACCCCTTACCACAGAGGGAAGCAGCAAATAARAGAATAGTTTTCAGACAGTTGCACATAAAGGCACATTGCACATTGTACAGGCACCAGTACAGATTAGGGGCTGACCTACTGGAAAGCAGCTCCGCAGAGAGGGATTTGGGAATCTTGACAAGAGTTAASCATGAGGCAGCAATGTGCCCTCGAGGCCAAGAAGGCCAATGRGATCCTGGCTGCATCAGGAGGAGCGTTGCCAGCGGGTTGAGGGATGGGATCCTGTSCCTCTGCTCAGCTCGGATGAGGCCACACTTGGAGTATTGGGTGCAGTTCTGGGCTCCCGTGGAGCTCCTAGAGAGGGTCCAGCATAGAGTAATGAGTATGATAAGAGACTAGGGCATCTACTATATGAGGAAAGACTAAGCGAGCTGGGCCCGTTTAGCCTGGAGAAGACGGAGAGGAGATCTGATCAATATGTATAAGTAAATATCTGAGGGGTGAATATAGGGAGGAGGGGGCCAAACTCTTCTCAGTGGTGGCCAGTAACAGGACAAGGGGTAACGGGCAGAAGTTTTAACACAGGAAGTCCCATCTCCATGTAAGGAGTGACAGGAGTTCTTTCCTGTGAGGGTGACAGAGCCCTGGAACAGGCTGCCCAGAGAGGTTGTGGAGTCTCCTTCTCTGCAGATCTTCCAAACCCGCCTGGAGAGGTTGTGGAGTCTCCTTCTCTGCAGATCTTCCAAACCATGTGCTCTAGGGGTCCCTGCTGGAGCAGGGGGGTTGGACTAGATGATCTCTAGAGGTGCCTTCCAGCGTTAACCATTCTGTGATTCTACGACTTCAATCATTTTTATTGCTACTTGGACCTAGAGAGCATTGTAACTTAAAACAGTTTCAGAGAGAAGAAAATATAAGGACTTTATGTTTCTGCTTTCGTAAAATGACTCTACTCTGTAAGAGAAAAAGAGAAAACAGTTCCCTTATGTATACTTAAACATAACAAAAATTCACCTTACAATTCCCCTTTTAGACCTTAAAAAAGGTTTGCTSTGTGTGTTTGGTACCTTCCTAATGTCTTCATGGAATTACTGTAAAATAGGCTTATAGCATAAACAAAATGAGATTTTTGTCTTCAGGTGGTTGTGAAAATGACAGTTAAGAAACTTGTCCGTTTCATGTGTTTCACTTTAAGCAATACTCTTCAAATCATTTCCAAATTACATTATCTTTGAAAAGATATCTCAACTTAATATAACTTGCATCAGAAAAATAAAAAGTTATCAAAGGGTGATTTTTACAGAGGGAATGAGCTTCACATCATTTTAAGATTTCTGTGTGCATTTTTTTTTTCATGTTGAGACTTTGAGACATTTTATACCCCCACTTGGGCCATGGTTGTTGAAAGATGCATATCCACAAGAACAGAGGTTTAATGATACCCCAGCACAAAAGATATTTTGACATATTTAAGCATTTAGCAATTCTCTGGGGGAAAAAAAGAAAARGGCAAAACTGTAAATGCCTGATCAGAAGCAACTAAATATGTTTTTCCATTTCCCAACTCCTATTCCCAAAACACTTCACAGCAAAGTTTGCACATTTGGATTGTCATTCTTAGTATTGAATCATTTTTTTTAACCAGGTTATATTAATTATACCTCAAGAACAAATATAGCTTTGCATCTCATAGGAGAACACCATCCTTATGCTACCACTTATATTTTGTTTTAATCATAGGAAGAGTGAAAATAGAACTGCATTTTAGAAAGCAATTGCATTTTGTGTGTTAGCACAATAGCCCTGAAATCACAGAAACTGCCTGATTGCTCTATTGATTTTTTCTTTCACTGTAACTTCTTTCCCATAATGCTGTTTTAAGAACATCACTCATCAGGTCTTTGAAGACAAGACAATAATCGTGACAACAAATATAACCTATCTTTCTTTTTGCAGAATTTATTTATTTGATCAATGACCATGAATTGTATTTTTGWATGTGTAAATTTCATGTATTGTTTATGTGGGCACTTCTGTGTTCTCAATGTTTATTATAACATATATGTATATGGCAGCATCTGTTCCCAGTCACCTGATCCTTTGTACTAGCAGAATGCCTTGAGGCAAAATTTCTCAAGGCTAAAGGCTGGAGTTTTGCACCCTGGAAATTGCATTTGGCTGAGATGTGTATGTGATGGTAAGAAAAGGACTCTGAGTGTTGCAAAGCTGCCAAAGACAACGCGAGCCAGGAGGAGTGCGCAGGAATGCAGATGGGAACGGCAGCCGTGGGCCTCACTCACTGCCCAGAGTTGGTAGATCAGGTTGTGAGAAGCAGGAGGAGCTGAGGACGTCCTGGATGCCTCCTGAATGTCATGAGGTTTTTCAGGAAATATTTCAGTACACAAGTCAAACAGAAAGCAGACTTTACTCTCATGTCAAAATGTAACAGTAGATACATGCTGTTGAGCCCAATATGAACTCTGCCAGCCAAAGGTTTGTTTTKCTGGTATCTTCTGAGTCTTTGTGAGGAGTTCTGCTGGCATAACTGCACCACTGAGGTAAAGTGAGCTCAAGTGCAGAAAAGGCATTAGAAAAGATTTTTTCTAGACATATGTTCTCTGTATTGTATATGAAATAATTTGTTTACAATTGGAGAAAAAAGAACAAAATGAAAATTTTAAAATTAGATATAAATGAATGAAAAACCGCTACAGATAAATGAACATTAATACAAACACATCAGTTTAATAAATAGTAATGAATATGAGGAAAACAAAAATGATCAGATTGATTCTTAGCAGTTTCTCATCACTGGTTCTGTAGTAGCACAACTGGATAAAGCTTTTAACCTGTCAAAAATGTAGTTACAGTATCAGACTATGATCTTTGATTCTTCAAGATAGATCTATTATTTCACCCTCTATTTCTGTAATATAAAAACATATTCAGTTGAATGATTTTGTAGCACTTTTCAAACAATAGAACATATATTCCTATAATTTCCAATCTTAAAGTATGTGTATTGCAGGAGAAACACCATTGTATTAACTGTGCATGTTCTTACAAGGAACTTGCACAGCCTCTAACCAGACACTAAATTCTGAGCCTGCTTCTGCGAAAATCGTGGCCTAAGTTTTGTATGTCCTCAAAGGAGAGACCTTTCAGGACYACACAACCAAAACTGAATATTTCCTATGCTGAATATGAAACTAATTCATATGTTTCATGAACAGAATTAACTGTGTCACTGTTTCCTATCTTTCAAAATAACAGAATCTTAATGGGAGGTGAAGGACTAGATGTTTATATATTTATATATTAATGTGAATAGGTTGGTTTTATCATCATTTATTTACAAGTGAAATCTTATAGGCATACCAAGTATCTCAATCTCTCCAGTCTCCAGCATTCATCATTCTTTCATGGAGATAATCAATCTGCACTCATCAGAATAATTCCCCAATGCATGAAATTAATAACAAGGCTTTGGCTGTGTATTAATATTGTGTTAAAGATTATGAATTGAAGTATTTTAATACTTTAATTTAATTACAGTACAGCAGAGTGGCATGAATATGAGAGATTCTAACATCTATGTTTTATTAAGTCTGATTTACYTATTGAAATGGAAATAGAGTTGGGAGATCTTTAGTAAACGGTAGGCCTGTAATTATGTGTGTGTATTCACTTCTACTGCTAGAGACATTTCTGAGAACTGCTGTAGGCATCTTCCTAGCTAATATTACTGAGAACCAGACCCTAGCTCTGCAGGTTATTTGAAATTGTACTATATGTACACTGGCATGAGGGATTAAGGTTCGTTTCACCTGGGGAGACGGTGCTAATAGGGGAGCTGATTGCAGCTTGCCGCTGCCTGGTGAGTCAGTCACCGAGAAGGTGGAGCCAGACTCTTCTCACAGGTTCCCTGTGCAAGAACCAGAGGTGAGGGGCACAGGTTGCAGCAAGGAAATGCAGAATAAAACCCTCAGCATGAAGGTGGTCAAGCATGGGAGCAGCCTGTGTACCCTGAGAGGATGTGGGGTTTTTTTTGTCTGATTTGGCTTCCCCAAGGAAACCTGGGTGGAAATACCACTCTGTCGTATGGCCATGGTATATATGTATCCCACCAAAATGCTGCACTGCCAGTGCCTATATCTTGTCTGGTGTGCCTAGGCTTTAAATTATGAGTGTTTGTTAACACTATCCTTCAGGATAATGCAGTCTGAACAAATGCATACTTTGGGAGAGGAGGAAGATTCACTAGCAAGTGCCAGTTCTGTCGTAGGTCCAGGCAGGATGCCTTTTCCCCAAACTATGCATTTCAGCTGCAACCTGAATTAGATGGAGGAAACTAAAACCAAAATTTATTTCTTATCAGACAAGCCCTATCACCACTGACCTAAGGTTAATCAGCCCATCTTATTCTCCTCCTGGCCAGTTAGTCATTGAACACAGTGTGGATTAGCTTCAGCAAGGAGATGTCAGGGACACCTCCTATAGCAAAGTACCTCACCTTGGCTAAAAAGAAACTCAGACCCTATATCTGGAGTGTGTCCTATGTCCTGAGCTACAGAGCATCAAAGGAAGAACCCAAGCTTTTTCGCCTTTGTTGTTTGTTAAAGAATGCTGGGGGGGRAAAAACAAATTAGTTTGTTTCATTTAAAATTGAAAACATTTCCTTTTTGTCCAAGTTTTTGCATGTTTGTTGGTTTTCTAACATTCAAAAACTTGTTTTTCATTTGCCAAAAACTCCATACAGGAAAGTGAGGGKTTTGGTGATCAGAAACCCCAAACCAATTAAAAGGTTTTATTTCGCTTGACCGACRAAACAAAAACAAAACTCCAGTGAATTATTCATGCAGCCCTGAACCACTTAACCCTTTCACAAATGGGTGCCACAAGGGACTGATGAATTATGTATAGTACTGTTTAATTTAGTGTTGTGGTGCAGCTGTGAGCTGTTTGCCTAACAGAAAATGGAATAGCTTTTGAGAAGCAAAGCTTTATGAATTTACACATGCATTTAAAGTCAGCGAAACGTGTATGCTTTCACAGAACTGCAGCCTAAAACTTCCAAGTTATCTGTTGTTTCTTATGGTGAAGCAGATGCCTCACTGGTCTAGCAAAAGCAAAATTAAAGCATAATGCATATTATCAAAATTTATTTTCATGTGCCATCCAGTCAGCTCTTATTCTGAAAAGAACAAAATGTCTAGCCGTGATGGAGTTTAATGTTTCCTATAGTCTAGGAAACAGTTTCGTTTTCCTGTAATATAATATGTATATAACAAGATTTTATATAAAGCTTCATTTTACCCTTTGGGTCCAGTTTGAATTATCAATCAAGTTCCTTCCAGCTTTACCCATGAACATTATTTAAAGATCTGGGAGTTCTCAGGAGAAACTCAATCTTCCCATGAAACCACAGCCTACTGTGCTTTTCAAGATGTTGCTTTTCCAGGGAAGGATGTGCGATTTGATCTAGGAACATACACTGCTACCTGCCAAACTATGGAGTTTATCCTGGCAAATGTGTGTCTAGGCAGAGTTAGTTTTCTAACCAGTCCTCATTCTGAACAAGCTCTCTAGTCCCTAGAAGTAAACAGATGTCTCCAGGAAGAGATTCAACCCAATCAAAATAGACTGCCCACTATGAGTGACTTGACTATTTGATTTTGTTAGCTGTAGAGCAACCATACAGGAGTTTTGATAGGAGTGATGACCCTTGGAAGCAGTCCCTTTGCCCAGAGTGTGCGCACATGCACAGGGCCAGGGGAAAGCCCAGCACACCGTGCTGGGTGATCACGACAAAGCAAAGTCCTGGGCACGTGCTCGCGTCCCACCGTACTGCAGCTCCTGTGCTTAGAGCTTGGTGCGTTTTCCAGAGCAGGCGACCTGCAGCTCCCAGTGGAGGTGCCAAGACACRTCTCAAAGAAGTGAGTCCTCTGAGAAGATTGTCATCTGTATGGTTTAACACATGCTCTAGTTTAACATATTAACCTTAATCCCAGTACAGATAAGATAGAGTTCATCCAGGGATCATCCACACAACTGAGTGAACTCATTTTTGATTGCAGACTAGAAGATTTGATCCAAGGTACATTTAAAGCTTCTTTTGACTTCAGAGGGAACAGGATTCTACCTGGTTTTCAAGACAAGAGTACTTGTCTTTCAGTTTACTTGGGCAAATCTAGGTCCGATTTCTATTTTTCTGCTTCTTTTGTTGTGTATCCATAATGCTTGCAGAAAATGTCTTTATGGATTCAGATAATTATAATGACAATCTTATCAGAATATTGTGCAATAATAATTTAGGACTTTACATAAAGAGAAATTGTATAAATAGGTTTATGATATCATCTGAAAAATAAACTGATAGTCTCAAAGGAACATGATAAATTATATTCCTGTATGATGTCTGTGGAGAAAAATTATCCTTCTTAGTTCAGCCTGGTGATGCTTAGGAGATAAGTTTAGGAAAACTGGCAGACTACGAAGTTTGGTGATAACTGACTAGTGTTTGATGTCAGTAGACCTGTTGAATTGTTTGCAGTAAAGTTCTTTGTCAGATCAGTATTAATGCATTTGCAGAGAAAGCATTCAGATTGGTAATGTTTCTCACTAAGCTTTTTGTTGTTTTTTTTTTTTTTGGTCATTTACTGTGGACTTTAAGATTGGTCTCAGAAATATATGTACAAATGCTCACTTCAG